>JASAUF010000674.1:10880000-11450000 GCA_030180095.1 Magnolia changhungtana
AGGTCATGAGCCCAGATGAAGGGGAAAAAACTATGCGAAGACATCCATAAAACATATAAAAGCATTTGGTGGGGCCCACATGAGTTTTGGATGTGTATGAAACTTGGTCGACTCCTCATCCAAGTGGGACACAGATAATGAATGAAATTTGGATCTATGAACCATATCTAGGTGGGCCCAATAAATGATTATGAATGTTTTAATGGGAGGGTAACCCTCTCAACTATAGTATGTGGTGTGGCCCACCCAAGTCATGGATTGACTTTATTTTTAAGCTCGTGGCCCACCATGGAATGGTGCATCTGACGACGGGCAGATCCAAAGTTCAAGTGGACCCACCATAGAAAAGAGTGGGATAGTGACACCCACTATTAAAACCTTCTTAGGGCCCGCCGCGATGTTTATTTGAGATCCAACCTGTTTATAAGTTAATACAGACATGGATGCAGTTGAAAATTGGTCTGACCCCTCATCCAAGTGGGACACACATAATGAGTGAGTTGGATATGTGAATCACATTTAGGCAGACCCAATATATGATTATGAATGTTTTACCAAAAATTTGGGATTAACACACACCGTTCATCCATTTTTCGAGATCATTTTATAGAAATATATAAAAAATGAATCATATTCAAAGATTAAATGGACCACACCACAAATAAGGGGAACAGATTGGCTACTCCCCCTACACCATCAAATGGCTGGTGGTTGGTGCTGTGTGGGCCCCACCATGATTTATGGCCCCACGACCATTTTTTTTTTTTACTTTTAAACTAGTTGGATTTCAAATAAACATTACGATGGGCCTTAGGATAGTTTCAACGGTGGGAATCACCCTCCAGTTGTTTTCTATGGTGGGGTCCACTACAGATTTTTATCTGTCTCATTCTTTGGCTCATGATATCTCAAAATGGATGGACGGTGTGGATATAACGAATACTTCATAAGTTTTTATATTTTTAAAATTATATATATATATATATATATATATATATATGGAAAAGGTTCTATATGTCGAGCTCATGAGAACTCCCCATGAGGTCTAGCTGTGTGGGCCCCGCCATGACTTAGTGTCGTAAATCAACACCATGCATTTGATGGGTCCCCTTTAAATTATGGGATATCCCAAAAATCAGCCGTATACAGAACTCTGGTGGGCCATACCATCTAAAATCATGTGAAGACATGCTAAAACATATAAAAGCACTTGGTGGGGCCCCACCTGAAATTTGGATGCATCTAAAACTTGGTATGACCCCTCATCCAAGTGGCATACACATAATGGATGGGCTAGATTTGTGAACCACATCTCTTTCTCAAGTGGATGATAAAAAAAATGAATTATATCTCAATCTCAAGTGGACCACGTTACAGGAAATAGTGTCGAATGAATTTTGACCATTAAAAATGTTTTGGGGGCCATAAAAGTTTTGGATCACACTGATATTTATTTTTTCCCTTCATTTGGGTCTTTATGACCAAATCAACATATTGGATGTCAAATAAACAGTACAGTGGGCCTTAGGAGGATTTTAATTGTGAATATCCATTCATTATTTTTGTCCTGTGGTGTGGCCCACCTAGGATTTATATCCCTATTATTTTTTGTATCAAGCACTAAAATTATCTGTAAAAATGGATGAATGGAATGGATGAAACATGTACATCATGGTGGGGCCCACAGAGCACCGACCACCAGCCACAGTCCCGCCCAAATTTGGGCACGGCTCTGTTTGAGCGCGCCCAAAAATGGTAGACGTGGGTCGGTGCTCTATGGGTCCCACCATGATGTATGTGTTTTATCCATGCCGTCCATCCATTTTAAAAAATCATATTAGGGATTGACACAAAAAATGAGAGGGATATAAATCTCAGGTGGAACACACCACATGAAAACAATAGTGATTGGATATCCACCATTAAAACGCTCCTAAGACCCACTGTACTTTTTATTTGACATCCAATCCGTTGATTAGGTCATACAGGCCCAGATGAAGGGAAAAAAGTTATCTGATTGATCCAAAACTTTATGTGGCCCCCAAAAGGTTTTTAATGGTCGACGCTCATTCAACACTTTTCCTATAATGTGGTCCAGTTGAGATTGGGATATACCTCATTTTTTGTCTCATATCATAAAATGAAATGGAAAAATAGATGGACGGCAGGGATGAAACACATACATTATGGTGGGGCCCACAGAGCACCGACCACGTGACACCGCGAGAGAGACTTAAGTCTCACTCTCTCTCGCACCCTCTCTCACACTCTCGCTGTCCTCTCTCTCTCTCTCTCTCTCTCTCTCTCTCTCTCTCTCGTCCCTCTCTCTCTCTCTCGCTATGTCCTCTCTCTCTCGGCTCTCTCTCCACCGCGCCCTCTCTCTGTCTCTCTGTCTCTCTCGGATTTAGCTCTCTCTCTCCACCGCCCTCTCTCCACTGCCCTCTCTCCACCGCGCCCTCTCTCCACCGCGCCCTCTCTCCAACTCAAACAGGTATCTCTCTCTCTCTCTCTCAATCTCTCTCAATCTCAAAACCGATTGAAACGATTTGGGGATTTAGGGATTTAAGGATTTGGGGATTTAAGGATTTAAGGATTTGGGTATTTGGGGATTTAGGGATTTAGGGATTTGGAGATTTAGGGATTTAGGGTTTAAGGTGGGTCCTACTGAGTTTACTCAACCTGTAGTTAATAGACTAGATGAGGAGAGTGATACAAAATGATTGTAAATGGGTTATGCATACATTTAATCAACTGTTTCTAGTTCAGGTGTTATTTGTACATTTTGTTGTTTTTGATGTCTAATTTCAACTATCTATGGATAGTTTACTTGCTGTTCAAGCCCTTTTAACATCAGTCCTTTGTAAAAACCTTAGTTTGCATGAAATTTCAATGCCTTATAACTAGGTTTTGTGACTTCAATTGAGAACAGAATATCTGACCATTGGATTAATACATGGATACACATTATTTGTTTGTTCTAGGGATTAAGTAATCACACCTTTTATTTCATGCCATACTCTCATTTCTCCTTTTATTTTGAGGTTACCTATAAAAAAATAAAAGAAATTCTTGCATTTTAATTAGCACCCCACGGGAATTGACACAATTCAACTTGATTCCATTTAGTTTATGTGAATCATACGATTTGGTTGGTTGTACCAAATTTCATGAATTTTGCACCAAAATAGACTGATTAATCATGAAATTTCATGATATTCAGTGCAACTAAATGCAACCTTAATCCATATATAATAATTCATGATTGTTAATGACTTTTCATTTCATGATTTTCTTTTAGGTTGTGGTTGATTTAGGGATATCAAATATTAATATCGATTGAGGTTTATAATACTAATCTTCAATCTTTTACATTGGCAAAAGGTGTTTTTGAAAATTTTTAATTATTTGTATTTTTTTTCTAAAAAATCTGTTTAATAAGAATAAGATAGGTTGAGTTTTTAATCTGTTTAATAAATAAGATAGGTTGTCATGCATGCTTATGACAAGTACTTTGCGAAGGAGCACATTGACTATCGGGCAGTTAAATTGTTCGTCATCTGCCTCACGACACTGGTGGTCATCATATTGCTGAGATTCACTAGGTGATGATGTGGTTGTTTCAAACACACGGCTTTGTGTAATGTCAGCTATTTCATTTACTTTGGGTTGGCATTTGTAGAGTCTATATAGGGATTTGGGCTGAACAATGAATTTTAGGGGTTATTTTTTCACTGTATCCATATTCTCCTGGCATTCTTCACTATTGTATTTAGAAAAGATAAATTTCAATGGTTGATGCTCCTAGGGAAGTTGTTGGTGCGAAGTATATGGGTGCCTCATACAACACAAAGGACGTTGACTCACAAGTTGGTGGTGGAAGGAATGCTACCATGCAGAACTTGGCAATGCTTCAAAGACAGGTACTGAGATGAAAATGTTTTTCAGCGTGTTGCTTGTCATGCTCGCTTGACTGACTCTTTGATCTCTTATAAAGTTTTCATTTTTACTAAAAATTCATCTTGCATGCTGTTACTAAGATTGAGTTTGGTTTGAGAGTTGTACATGCACTCCCCTATTCATAATTCTTGTTGATTCTGATTCCATAGTATGGGGTGCATGGGGATCAGAAATTGTATTGTACAATATGTTCCATAGAACAAAGAAAAATGCACAGTTGAAGATATTTGACTCCAGTGCTTCATTGTAATAGATCTTTTGACAGTAATGAGGTATTCATGTTCCTCTGGTTTTTATAGGTTCGACTATTTGATAGTGTGCACTACTTAAAGGCATTTGGAGTAGGAGATGTGTGGGTTGCTGTTGGATGGAGCAGTGATGTTCTGCCGGTTGCCAAGCGCATGTCAAATGTCGCAGTAATTGTTCCAAAGTCTGGAACCAGTTTGTGGGCAGATCTATGGGTATGATGGAACTCCGTTTTATAATGTCATAAGCCAGTTTCCCCCTCAAGTTCTACATGCTTCTTTTATGCTCATGATTGGGGTTGTCAATGGATACCAGGATCTCTGTATACCTGAAATACTGAGTTTCAAATCAGTCACCCTGATTCATACTAAGTTTCAAATCAGTCACAAATAGCCAAATGTTAGTTACAATTGTCATCCTTTTCCAGTTATTTCCATTAGCCAATTCCTTCATCTACATGTTAGTTTTTACAAAAATAACATAATACATTTTGGGTTGTATTTGGATGAGCAACTAAATTGAATTGAAAATATTCAGTTTAAAAAAGATGAAACAACCAAATCCTAGTTACATTTCCTAGCATTCACTAGTGAGTAACTCACCCTCAAATTTCAACTCCAGTTATTTCAGATCCATCTTCAAAGTATAGCGATTGCACTTAGGAGCCAAAGTCCCAAACCCATACCAGCCATACTATAATTACAAATTGGTAATTTTCACTTTACCAGAATAACTATTGCAATTCAGATCATCCATTCATACATGCATGGTTGAATAATTTTCTACATGGCCTATCCTTTGGATGCTCAAATTGTAACTCTCTATCTTCAGTTCTTGCAATCCATTTCAAATGGAACATCCATTCATACATGCACTTCAGCAATTTGTCTAATAAAAAATGATGGCCAAGAGACTTGTTCTTTCCAAATTGGAATTCCAATGCAAGCGACGTGAAGCGAGCTCAGAAAATTGATTACAATTTGGTCATTTATCTAGTTTCCATCTAGGTTGCTGAGTTGTACATTCAAACACACCCTAGGTTTCTTTTGTTCATGCTCATGTTATGTATGATCATCTTTGTGTATTAGGAGTTCCATTCCACTTTACTGATTTTTGGTTTCTGATTGTTTATGTTATAATATATTTCTTTCTATTTAATAGCAATTTCAGTATAACCCATTTCATCTTTGTGTAGGGGAAATTTTCTTTTCTAAAGTAAGTATTTGGGGCCCCACTTTTTTAATATGATGATGAAGCATGTTCATCTCTCAATTTTTTGAAAAATTTTAACTATTTGTATTTTTTTCTAAAAAATCTGTTTAATAAGAATAAGAATAATTGCAACCTTTTTTTTTTTTTTAGATATCTATTTTATTTCAATGTTTTCTTATTTATGGTCTATGATTATGATCAATAGGTTGCATTTGTTGGTGGGAAATCAGTTTTTGTTTATAATAATATTAAAAAAAATCTGTTTATATAAAAAAAAATTTCATTTGATTTTTTTTGTATGGATGCATCATGCATGGTTTTATGATAAAACACATGTATGTACAAAACAAATTATTTGTTCCAAACAGGACATTTATGATAAAACAAATTATTTGTTCCAAATAGGACATTTATCAAAGGAGCACTATCAGGTGATTAAGATTTTCATTATAAATAGATTAAGAGTCAATGATAATTATAAGTAGACTTGCAGCCAAAAATAAAAAAATTGATTTTTTTCAAAACATAGAAAGACTAATCAGTCCTACTTCTTGTAACTTCAGCCACTGCTTCAAATGGAGGGACCGCACAAAGATTTGATTAGGGAGACTACTGATGGTAAACTAGCAGCTGCAACAAATATGAGAGCTACAAAGGTGAAAAGAAACATAAGGCGGTCGGTAAGATAAGATAGATTGACAGTACTTGTTTCAATTTTCTTGGATGGATGATGAATGTATTTGGGAACGTAAATGAAAATAAAAAACTTATAATATATATATATATATGTTATCAATGGAGGATACCTTGTTTAGGGGGACATGAAATTCTTGTAGCTTATGGTATGGTGCCCCAATATTGGTTGTATGTTACTAGTATGTAGTAGATAATACTAGGTTCAATAGTAGATAATATTAGAGAATCCCTAAACCGAAACCTACACCTAATCCTAATCTACTCCTTAACCTAAACCTAAACTTGAAAACCCAAACCTAAACCCGATCCCAAACCTGAATCTGAATCCCTAAACGCTTAGCCTAAACCTAAACATAAACCCGATCTCGAACCCGAACCTGATTTCCTATACCTAAACCTTAACGTATTCTCAAATCCCTAAACTTAAACCTACACCTAATCCTAATCTCAACTCCCTAACCTAAACCTAGACCTAAACTTGAAAACCCAAACCTAAACCCGATCCCAAACCCGAATCTGAATCTCTAAATGCTTAGCCTAAACCTAAAACCCAAACGTAAACCCGATCTCGAACCCGAACCCAATTTCTATACCTAAACCTTAACGTATTCTCAAATCCCTAAACTTAAACCTACACCTAATCCTAATCTCAACTCCCTAACCTAAACCTAAACCTAAACCTACACCTAATCTTAATCTCAACTCCCTAACCTAAACCTAAACCTAAACTTGAAAACCCAAAACTAAACCCGAACCCGAATCCGCTCCCGATTTCCTAAACCTAAACTTAAGACCTTAACCTAAACCTATTCTCAAATCCCAAAACTCAGTAACCTAAACCTAAACCTATAACCTAAACCAAAACCTATAACCAAAACCAAAACCTATAACCTAAACCCGAACCCATTCTCAAATCCCATAACCTATAACCAAAACCAAAACCAAAACCAAAACCAAAACCAAAACCAAAACCTATAACCTAAACCCGAACCCAAACCCAAACCCGAACCCGAATTCCTAAACCTTAACTTAAACATATAACATATAACCTATAACTTAAGCCTATACCTAAACCTAAAACCTTACTTATAACCTAAAACTATTCTCAAATCCTTAAACCTTAACCTATAACCTAACCTAAACCTATACTTATAACCTAAAACTATTCTCAAATCCCCAAACCTAAACCTATATCTAATCCTAATCTCAACTCCCTAACCTAAACTTAAACCTAAACTTGAAAATGTAAACTGAAACCCGATCCCGAACCCGAACCCGATTTCCTAAACCTAAACCTTTACCTATTCTAAATTCCCTTAACTTGTAGCTTATAACCTAAACCTTAACCAAAACCTTAACCTAAACCCAAACCTAAACCTATAACCTTAACCTAAACTAAAACCTATGACCTAAAACCCAAACATAAACCCGATCCCGAACCCAAACCCAATTTCCTAAACCTAAACCTTTACCCATTCTCATTCCCTAAACCTATAGCTTATAACCTAAACCTTAACCAAAACCTTAACCTAAGCCCAAACCTAAACCTATAACCTTAACCTAAACCAAAACCTATGACCTAAGACCCAAACATACACCCGATCCCGAACCCGAACCCGATTTCCTAAACCTAAACCTTAACCTATTCTCAACTCCCTAAACCTAAACCTAAACCTAAACCTATAACCTAAACCTAAACCTAAAACCTAAATGTATTCTCAAATCCCCAAACCTAAACCTACATCCAATCCTAATCTCAACTCCCTAACCTAAACATAAACCTAAACTTGAAAATGCAAACCGAAACCCGAACCCGATTTCTAAACCTAAACCTTTACCTATTCTCAATTCCTAAACCTATAGCTTATAACCTAAACCTTAACCAAAACCTTAACCTAAACCCAAACCTAAACCTATAACCTTAACCTAAAACAAAACCTATGACCTAAAACCCAAACATAAACCCGATCTCGAACCCGAACCCGATTTCCTAAACCTAAACCTTAACTTATTCTCAATTCCCTAAACCTAAACCTAAACCTAAACCTTAACCTATTCTCAATTCCTAAACCTACACCTACACCTAATCCTAATCTCAACTCCCTAACCTAAACCTAAACCCTAACTTGAAAACCCAAACCTAAACCCGAACCCGATTTCCTAAACCTAAACCTTTACCTATTCTCAATTCCCTAAACTTATAGCTTATAACCTAAACCTTAACCAAAACCTTAACCTAAACCCAAACCTAAACCTATAACCTTAACCTAAACCAAAACCTATGACCTAAAACCCAAACATAAACCCGATCCCGAACCCAAACCCGATTTCTAAACCTAAACCTTTACCTATTCTCAATTCCCTAAACCTATAGCTTATAACCTAAACCTTAACTAAAACCTTAACTAAACCCAAACCTAAACCTATAACCTTAACCTAAACCAAAACCTATGACCTAAAACCCAAACATAAACCCGAACCCGAACCCGATTTCCTAAACCTAAACCTTAACCTATTCTCATTCCCTGAACCTAACCTAAACCTTAACCTTAACCTATTCTCAAATCCCTAAACCTACACCTACACCTAATCCTAATCTCAACTCCCTAACCTAAACCTAAACCCTAACTTGAAAACCCAAACCTAAACGATCCAGGAACCCGAACTCGATTTCTAAACCTAAACCTTTACCTATTCTCATTTCCTTAAAGCTAAACCTTAACCTAAACCTCAACCAAAACCTTAACCTAAACCTAAACCTATACCTATAACCTTAACCTAAACCAAAACCTATGACCTAAAACCTTAACCTATAACCTATAACCTAAACTTATAACCTATAACCTAACCTTAATCGAAACCTTAACCTATAACTGAAACCTAAAACTAAATGTATTCTCAAATCCCTAAACCTAAACCTACACCTAATCTTAATCTCAACTCCCTAACCTAAACCTAAACCCTAACTTGAAAACCCAAACATAAACCCGATCCCGAACCCGAACCCGATTTCTTAAACCTAAACCTATAACCTATAACCTAAACCTAAACCTAAACCTATAACCTAAATGTATTCTCAAATCGCCAAACCTAAACCTACATCTAATCCTAATCTCATCTCCCTAACCTAAACATAAACCTAAACTTGAAAATGCAAACCGAAACCGATCCAGAACCCGAACTCGATTTCCTAAACCTAAATCTTAACCTATTCAATTCCCTAAACCTTAACCTAAACTTAAACCTAAAACCTAAATGTATTCTCAAATCCCTAAACCTAAACCTACACCTAATCCTAATCTCAACTCCCTAACCTAAACCTAAACCTAAACTTAAAACCCAAACATAAACCCGATCCCAGAACCCGAACCCGATTTCCTAAACCTAAACCTTAACCTATTCTCAATTCCCTAAACCTAAACTAATACTTAAACCTAAACTTAAAACCTAAATGTATTCCCAAATCCCCAAACCTAAACCTACATCTAATCCTAATCTCAACTCCCTAACCTAAACATAAACCTAAACTTGAAAATGCAAACCGAAACACGATCCCGAACCCAAACCCGATTTCTAAACATAAACCTTAACCTATTCTCAATTCCCTAAACCTATAACTTATAACCTAAACCTAAACTTAAACCTAAAACCTAAATGTATTCTCAAATTCCTAAACCTACACCTAATCCTAATCCCAACTCCTAACCTAAACCTAAACCTAAACTTAAAAACCCAAACCTAAACCCGATCCCAAACCCGAACCCGAACCCGATTTCCTAAACCTAAACCTTTACCTATTCTCAATTCCCTAAACAAATAGCTTATAACCTAACCCTAAACCTTAACCTAAACCTAAACCAAATCCTTAAACCTATAACCTTAACCTAAACCAAAACCTATGGCCTAAAACCTTAACCTATAACCTATAACCTAAACTTATAACATATAACCTAACCTTAACCTATAACCTAAAACCTAAACCTAAACCTAAAACTAAATGTATTCTCAAATCCCTAAACCTAAACCTACACCTAATCCTAATCTCAACTCCCTAACCTAAACCTAAACCTAAACTTGAAAACCCAAACCTAAACCCGATCTCGAGCCCGAACCCGATTTCTAAACCTAAACCTTAACCTATTCTCAATTCCCTAAACCTATAGCTTATAACCTAAACCTAAACTTAAACCTAAACCTTAACCTAAACCTAAACCGATAACCTATAACCTAAACCTAAACCAATAATCTAAATGTATTCTCAAATCCCAAAACCTAAACCTACACCTAATCTTAATCTCAACTCCCTAACCTAAACCTCAAAACCTAAACCTAAACCTGATCCCGAACCCGAACCCGATTTTTTAAACCTAAACCTTAACCTATTCTCAATTCCCTAAACCTTAACCTATAACCTAACCTAAACCTAAACCTAAACCTATAACCTATAACCTATAACCTAAACCTAAGCTTAAAAACTAAACCTAAAACCGATCGCCCTAATAGGATTGAGATAGCTCTGATGGATGTACACAAACAAGCCACTAAAAACCTACAAAGTGGAGATAAGAAGAAACATCTCCAATTGCTTATTGTCATTTTACCTGACATGAGTTGTTCATATGGTGAGTACAAACAAGACCCTAAATCCTAGAGATGGAATGAATCAACTAACACATTTTGTTTTCTGATTTTGCAGGAAAGATTAAACGTGTTTGCGAAACGGAGTTGGGCATAGTGTCGCAGTGTTGCCAACCGAGACAGGCATCTAGAGTTAATAAACAGTATCTCAAAAATGTTACCTTAAAACTTTATGTCAAGGTTTGTGATTCTTTAAAGTGGTTGAACTTTGAATGTCTTATGTATTTTTTCTTTTGCCTCTTTTAAAGTTGTTCTCGGCACAGCCGCATCGGTAGGAGCTGATAAGAGATGTTTTTCAAGTTGTGCAGGATCCTCAGAGAGGTTCTATGAACAAAGGGATGATCCGATAAGTCTTTTTCTCCTCTTTTTTTGTATGATCTTTTGCAGGGTTGGTGTGAGCGTATTTATGCATGGATGAATGTACTGTGGATAAGATTGTTTATGTTTGGATGAATGTAGTCTATGTTTGGATGGATTTATGTAGTTTGGGTTTAGATGGATGTGAATGTGATGAAATATATTATATAACAGGTGTATATCAGGAAGAGTACGATGTTGTAATAGGTGTATATTAGGAAGAACATGATATTGTAACAGGTGTATATTGTTTGTGTTTGGATAAATGTAGTTTATGTTTGGATGAATGTAGTTTTTGTTTGGATAAATTTACATAGTTTGGGTTTAGATGGATGTGAATGTGAATATGATGAAATATATTATATAACAGGTGTATATCAGGAAGAATATGATGTTGTAACAGGTGTATATCAGGAAGAATATTATATAAACAGGTGTATATACAAATCTGAAATGGATGAAGACCGTCCTTTTAAAGGACGGTTCACAACCGTCTTTTCCAAGTTCATAAGAGAGTCCATAATCGTCCTTTTCAGGTTCATAAGAGATAGTCCATGACCGTCCTTTTCTGGGTTATAAGAGACAGTCTATAACTGTCCTTGTTATTGACGGTCATGGGCCGTCCTTTTTACGGACAGTCACAGACTGTCCTTTTCAGGTGCAGAAGGGGTAATTGTGGGCTACCATTAGAGACGGTTTATGGCCGTCATTTTTTAGAGACAGTCCATGACCGTCCTTATTGAGAGACGGTTTATGGCCGTCCTTTAAAAAATACGACACGTCAAAATTTGACGACTGTTGCAACGGTCCAGGACCGTCCTTTTTGGGCTTTTGAGACGATTTTCAACCGTCCTTTTTTCGCTGTTTTGGCGTAGTCTATATAGCCTTGGAAAGAATCCTATACAAAATCGAAAACAAATCTCGCAAATCCGCAGCTTTGCGTAAAAACTGCGCAGAATCCTGTCGATGTCATCGAAGGCCTTTCGATGGCATCAAACTAACCCTGTCGATTCCATCAAAGGCCTTTCAATGGCATCGAACTAATCCTGATGATGTCATCGAAAGTTTGTCGATGGCATTGAAAAAATGCCCAGTTAGTCCAGTAACCAACTGAAGAAAATTCAAAAAATATCGACGGGATCGAGAACTATTCGATACCATCGAAGGTGACATCAAACAGATTATCGATGGCATCAACAGACCTTGTATCTAACTTGATTTAAGACATCAAATACAACAATCTTCACCATGTCTTCAATCATCAAATGTGTAGCTTTTTGTCCTCTTCTTTTATCTCTACCTCGCATCATAGCTTCATCAATGCTTCTTGTGCACATTGCGTCTTCCTTTTACATCATCATTAAGTCCAGAAAAGTTGCACGAAACTTGAACTTATCTATAGGAACAACCTTAGTGAGCATGTCTGCTGGATTCATGCTAGTGTGAATCTTCTCCAGAGTCACACCTCTTTCTTCAAGCACCTATCAGATAAAGTGGTGAGGAACATTAATGTGTCTAGTACGAGAGTGATAAACAGAATTTTTAGCTAAATTTATAGCACTTTCACTATCACAATTAACCGGCACGACTTCTTGCTGAAGCCCCAATTGATTTATCATGCCTCTCAACCAAACACCTTCCTTAAACAATTTTGTCACTGTCATATACTTTGCTTCAGTCATGGAAAGAGCCACTATGGACTAAAGCTTCAACATCCAAATAATTGCTTACCCACTAGTACAAACGAGTATCTTGAAGTCGACTTTCTGGAATCCACACTGCCTGCATAGTCTGAATCCACATACCTTATAAACTTTGTCCCTGTCTTCTCAAAAGTTAAGGCATAGTCATTTGTACCTCGAATGTATCAAAGTAACCATTTCACCTCTTTCCAATGTTGTTTGCCGAGGTTTGACATGTATTGCTCACAACATCGACTACCTGTGAAATATCTGGTCTCGTACAAACCATGACATACATTAAATTGCCAACCATATTTGAATAGGGCATATGAGACATAACTTGCTTTTCTTCATTTGATTTAGGACATTGTTCTGAGAGAAGCTTGAAGTGAGCTGTATGGGGAACTCTCACGGCTTTTCCTAATCTATCTCATACTTAATCAACACTGTTTCAAGGTATTCTACATATGATAACCAAAGCCTGCTCCTCTTCCTGTCTATATAAATATCTGTGGTGAGAACCCTCTTTGCAGCCCCTAGATCTTTCATCTCGAATGTCTCTGATAACCGAGTCTTCGGTACGTTGATTTCAGACATATCATGACTGGCCATCAACATATCATCAACATACAATACTAGGATAATGAATTTTTCATCACTCAGTATCTTGTAATAGACATGGTGATCATATTCACTCTGAATAAATTTCTGACTCAACATGAAAAAATTAAATTTTTTATACCACTTCCTAGGCGACTGTTTCAGGCTGTACAACGACCTCATTAACCTACAAACCTTATTCTTTGCTCATTTAACTTTGTAGCCCTCTAGTTGCTTCATGTAGATCTACTCTTCCAACTCCCCATGCAGGAATGCAGTCTTGTTATCCATCTGTTCTAACTTGATATCGTATTGGGCAACCAGCGCCAACATGAATTTGATAGATACTTTCTTAACCACCGGCGCAAAAATCTCTCTGAAGTCAATTCCTTCCCTCTGAGCATACCCCTTCACTATCAACCTTATTTTGTATCTATCCTGTTTACTTTTGAATAGCCACTTGCATCCGATCGCTTTTCAGCTCACTAGAAGCTCCATCAGCTCCCATGTGTTATTTTTGTGCAACGAGTCCATCTCATCGTCTATAGCCGCCTTCCACTTTTCTTCATCAAGCTTATTAAGAGCCTCCTGAATAGTAGAGAGTCCTCCTCATCTATAATGAGGGCATATGCAATATTAGAGTCATCCCTGTATCTTACCAGTAACCTAAGATCATGCAGTGGGTTTTTTCTCACAGGTGGCTGCTCCTGTACCTCTGTTCGCGCATCTGTCTCTGCCTGAGTATATCATCTGTGTCAATCAGGACGTCTACAATCAACCTTTTTGGTTCCTCTTCTCCTCTTGATCATTCTTGTGGAATAGGAAGCTTTCATCAAATCTAACGTCACGGTTAGTGATGACTTTGCATGTAACCTTATCGAATAACCTGTAACCTTTTACACCAATATCATAGCCAACAAAGATGTACTTTTTAATTTTATAGTCTAGCTTATTTCTCTCAACTGATGATACATGAGAATACGCTTCACAACCAAATACGCACAAATATGAGTACTCTATCTTATGCCCGCTCCATATTTCCTGTGGGATTTTACATTCAATTGTTGTAGAAGGAGATCGGTCACCAAATAGCAAGTTGTGTTAATGGGCTCAGTCCATAAGTCCTTACCCAACGCGGCATTACTTAACATGCATTAGGCCCTCTCCAACAGAGTCCGAGCCACACCATTTTGTTCGGGCGTGTGATGCACTGTGTTGTGCCTAATGATCCCTTCGTCCTTGCAAATTCATTAAACTCAGTGGAAGTAAATTCTCTACCATTGTCAGTCCTTAAAAGTTTTATTTTTCACCCTGAATGTTTTCCATCATTGCGTTCCAATGTTTAAATGTGATGAAAACTTCGGATTTACGCTTCATGAAGTAAACTAAAACTTTTCAGGAGTAATCATCAATGAATGAAACAAACCATGACGACCCCCCAACGGAAACCTCTGGCGATGGTCCCCATATGTCAGAGTGCACATAATCAAGCACTCCCTTACATACATGTTTTCCATATTTAAAAGATAATCTAAATTGTTTACCATATATACAATGCTCGCATATATCTAAATCAGAATTCTTAAAAGCTGGAATTAAACAACGATCAGATAGTACCTTCATGCCCCACTCGGTCAGGTGGCCCAGACGAGCAAGCCACATAAGTATAGATGTGGAATCTGCAACAGTCGTTGCCGCTCCACCTGTTGAAGTGTTCCCCATCAACTTGTAAAGGTTTTCGTGCCTTTGCGATCTCATAACCACGACTTTAAGGACACCATTAAAACCAGTGAACTTGCACCCTAGCCTTGAGTGCACCGAGAGAAATCAGACTCTTCTTCATATCAGAAACATTCCTGACATCAGTCAAGGTACGTTCCATCTCATCAAACTTCTTGATGCTCACCATACTAATAGTCACAACATTAAAGGCATCGTCATTACTCATAAAGACCTGTCCACCATCGCATTCTCTGTAACCGGCGAACCAACTCCGATGATGAGTCATGTGATATGACGCTCTTATGTTGAGGATCCATTTATCTCTATAATAATCGTATAAGTGTCCGATCATAGACACAGACAAAACATCACCTCCACTTGTCTCTTCATTAGATGTGACAACATTGGCCTCCTTGGAAGAAGCCCATGAGTTTTCTTTCTTTACTTTAGGATTTGTACAATCATTTTTCTTATGTCTAGTCATCTCATAGTTCCATCACTTTAATTTTCCTTTACCCTTGTTCTTTGATTTGGATCTAGGTCTCAAAGATCCTGTACCTCGCTCAATATTCATACCTCTCAAAAGTAATACATCAGAAGATGTCCCAATGCCATCATTTATCTTTCTCATAGCCTTCCCTTGAAGACTGAGATAACGATGTCCACACTCAGGGATTTATTTGCAATGCACAATGAGTCCCTGAATGACTCATACGATGCTGGAAGAAAATTCAACAACGTGCATGCCTGTTCTTCATCTTTGACCACTTCCTCCATATCCAGCAACTTGCAAATCAATTTATTAAAGTAACTGATGTGGGCCTCCACATCTCTACCTTCTGCCATCTTGAAGGTGAACAACTGTATCTTCAAGTGTAGGGGATTCTCAATGGATTTTTTTACATAAATATCCTCTAACTTCGCCCATAAACTAGCTGCAATTTTCTCCCTCAAAACATTATAGAGAACTTCATTCATAAGACACAAACGGATTGATGATAAGGCCTTCTTATCAAGAGTATTCCAATCATCATCACTCATAGTCGGGTTTCACTCCTTAAGAGCACCATCCTCACCTTGCTTGGTTAAGGAACTAATCATATTGATCTTCCATAACTCAAACTTATTTTTACCTGAGTACTTCTCAATGTCATACCTAGTGTTTCCCATTAATGCTAATCCTTCAAATTCAGGCATGTGCCCCAACAATTTCTCTGATACCACTTGTTGGGAGAACGGTGGAATCACACAGAGATGAATCTATGATAGTAATCTATAGACACTGGAAATCGGTGCCTATGCTGATTTATGAGGTTTTGATTAGGCGGTGGGGGCAATTAGGCTGATTTGTGGATGTTGGAGTCGCCACTAGCCAATAAATCCCAGAATCCCGCAATCGGCTAGAACCCACGGAATATGTAAGGTCGGAGAAATCTGAAGACTCTCCTACCTTATATTGACTCCTGGTCTGCGATCTGGGATTCTGGGTAAGGGACCTCGATTATAAAGAGGGAAGGTATTAAGCACCCTCTTTGCCCGTAGAAATGTACAGTCTCTACTTGGTATGGTACAAAAATTTCAAGGGATAAATGATGTGGTCGGGATAGGACTAGGCACACGTGAATTTCTAATGTGGCAAGATCTGAGGTTTCGGCAAGTCATAGAGCATACGTCCAACAACGTGTCTAGAAGGCGGATGTGATGATGCTTATGCAAAAAGATAAAGAAAAGTGGACGAGCACTACCAGAAAAATGGGCAAAGGCAACGGACAAAATCCGTAGCCATAAACCTATGGCTACGGTTTTAGTCCGTAGCATGACCGTAGCCGTACGTGCGGTAACAATAGGTCTGAAACCTATAGCTACGGATTTAATCCGTAGCCATAGGTTACAACAGCTACGGATATAATATGTAGCAATTATATCTGTAGTAATAAGCATAAACAGCTACAGATATTATTTGTAGCTAAAAGTCCGTAGCAATATGTCAAATTTGATAATGGCTATAGCTGTCAGATTATCGGCTATGGTCGATATCCGTAGCTATTTTGTACATTATCAAATAAAGGCTACGGATTTAATCCGTAGCCATAGACCTATAGCTACAGTCAATATCTGTACTATAATCATTCATTTATTCAATTACCACCTGTATAATCATTAATTCATTCAATTACAATCATTCATTCAATCATTCATTCCGTAGTCATAGACCTATAACTACGGTCAATATCTGTGCTATAATCATTCATTCATTTAATTATCACCTGCATAATCATTCATTCATTCAATTACAATCATTCATTCATTCATTCAATTATAATTATAATTACAATAATGCTGAAAATACAAATCTCAGTGAGTCTGTGTGCACTTGCATATGGCCAGGTGCATCCTTCATCCAGCATAGATAGAATATGAATGCAAGTATCAGTAGTCCACCTACACATCCGACAGCTATACCAATAACTTCTCTTGTGCGTCTTCTGTAATTATTCGAGGGCGAACCACCCCTAGAGGACTCTGCAACATAAAAACAAAGAATCAGTCAATTGAAGAAGGATGAAAACTAAATGCAAGGAATACATAGAAATAGAATAGTTCAGAACCTAGAGAATTGGTTGTATGTTATATGTTATAGGTTATAGGTTATATGTTATAGGTTATAATTTTTGGGAATTGAGAATTGGTTAAGGTTTAGGTTTAGGAAATCGGGTTCAGGTTCGGGTTCGGGTTTAAGTTTGGATTTTCAGGCTTAGGTTTAGGTTTAGGTTAGGGAGTTGAGATTAGGATTAGGTGTAGGTTTAGGTTTAGGGATTTGAGAATACATTTAGGTTTTAGGTTTAGGTTTTGGTTTGGGTTTTGGTTTAGGTTATAGGTTATAGGTTTAGGTTAAGGTTTAGGTTTAGGTTATGGGTTTTGGATTTGAGAATAGGTTTAGGTTATAAGTATAGGTCTAGGTTGGGTTATAGGTTAAGGTTTAGGTTTAGGTTATAGGTTTTGGGATTTGAGAGTAGGTTTAGGTTATAAGTATAGGTTTAGGTTTAGGCTATAGGTTTAGATTAAGTTTATAGGGTTAAGGTTATAGGGTTTAGGTTTAGGTTTAAGTTATAGGTTTAGGTTTAGGTTTTAGGCTTAGGTTATAGATTATAGGTTATATGTTTAGGTTAAGGTTTAGGGATTCGGGTTCGAGTTCGGGTTTAGGTTTAGGAAATCGGGTTTGGGTTTGGGATCGGGTTTAGGTTTGGGTTTAGGAAATCGGGTTTGGGTTCAAGTCGGGTTTAGGTTTGGGTTTAGGTTTTAGGTTATAGGTTATAGGTTTAGTTTCTAGGTTAAGGTTTGGGTTATAGTTTTAAGTTAGGTTTAGGTTTAGGTTATAGATTATAGGTTATATGTTATAGGTTATAGTTTTTAGAATTGAGAATTGGTTAAGGTTTAGGTTTAGGAAATCGTGTTCGGGTTCGAGTTCGGGTTCGGGTTTGGGATCGGGTTTTAGTTTGGGTTTTCAAGTTTAGGTTTTGGTTAGGGAGTTGAGATTAAGATTAGGTGTAGGTTTAGGTTTAGGGATTTGAGAATATATTTAGGTTTTAGGTTTTGGGTTTTAGTTTTGGTTTTGGTTTAGGTTATAGGTTATAAGTATAGGTTATAGGTTAAGGTTTAGGTTTAGGAAATCGGGTTCGGGTTTGGGATCGGGTTTAGGTTTGGGTTTAGGTTTTAGGTTATAGGTTATAGGTTTAGTTTATAGGTTAAGGTTTAGGTTATAGGTTTATGTTAGGTTTAGGTTTAGGTTTAGGTTATAGATTATAGTTTTTGGGAATTGAGAATTGGTTAAGGTTCGGAGTTTAAGAAATCGGGTTCGGGTTCGGGTTCGGGTTCGGGTTTAAGTTTGGGTTTTCAAGCTTAGGTTTAGATTTAGGTTAGGGAGTTGAGATTAGGATTAGGTGTAGGTTTAAGTTTAGGGATTTGAGAATACATTTAGGTTTTAGGTTTAGGTTTTGGTTTTGGTTTAGGTTATAGGTTATAGGTTTAGGTTAAGGTTTAGGTTTAGGTTATGGGTTTTGGGATTTGAGAATAGGTTTAGGTTATAAGTATAGGTTTAGGTTGGAGTTATAGGTTAAGGTTTAGGTTTAGGTTATAGGTTTTGGGATTTGAGAATATGTTTAGGTTTAAGTTATAGGTTTAGGTTAAGGTTATAGGGTTAAGGTTATAGGGTTTAGGTTAGGGTTTAGGTTTAAGTTTAAGTTATAGGTTTAGGTTTAGGTTTTAGGCTTAGGTTATAGGTTATATGTTTAGGTTAAGGTTTAGGGATTTGGGTTCGGGTTCGAGTTCGGGTTTAGGTTCGGGTTTAGGTTTAGAAATCGAGTTCGGGATCGGGTTTAGGTTTAGGTTTTAGGTTATAAGTTATAGGTTTAGTTTATAGGTTAAGGTTTGGGTTATAGGTTTAGGTTAGGTTTAGGTTTAGGTTATAGGTTATAGGTTATAGTTTTGGGAATTGAGAATTGGTTAAGGTTTAGGTTTAGGAAAATCGGGTTTGGGTTCGGGTTCGGGATTGGGTTTAAGTTTGGGTTTTCAAGTTTAGGTTTAGGTTTAGGTTTAGGTTAGGGAGTTGAGAATAGGATTAGGTATATGTTTAGGTTTAGGGATTTGAGAATACATTTAGGTTTTAGGTTTTAGGCTTAGGTTTTGGTTTTGGTTTAGGTTATAGGTTTTAGTTTAGGTTATAGGTTATAGGTTAAATTTTAGGTTTAGGAAATCGGGTTTGGGTTCGGGATCGGGTTTAGGTTTGGGTTTAGGTTTTATGTTATAGTTTATAGGTTTAGTTTATAGGTTAAGGTTTGGGTTATAGGTTTAGGTTAGGTTTAGGTTTAGGTTATAGGTTATAGGTTATATGTTATAGGTTAAATTGAGAATTGGTTAAGGTTTAGGTTTAGGAAATCGGGTTCAGGTTCGAGTTCGGGTTCAGGATCGGGTTTAAGTTTGGGTTTTCAAGTTTAAGTTTAGGTTTATGTTAGGGAGTTGAGATTAGGATTAGGTGTAGGTTTAGGTTTAGAGATTTGGGAGTACATTTAGGTTTTAGGTTTAGGTTTTGGTTTTGGTTTAGTTATAGGTTTTGGTTTAGGTTATAGGTTATAAGTATAGGTTATAGGTTAAGGTTTAGGTTTAGGTTATAGGTTTTGGAACTTGAGAATGGGTTTGTAGGTTATAGGTTTTGGTTTTGGTTTAGGTTATAGGTTTTGGGATTTGAGAATGGATTCGGAGTTTAGGTTATAGGTTTTAGTTTTAGTTTTGGTTTAGGTTATAGGTTTTTGGATTTGAGAATGAGTTATGGTTTAGGTTTAGGAAATCGGGTTCGTGTTCGGGATTGGGTTTAAGTTTGGGTTTTCAAGTTTAGGTTTAGGTTTATGTTAGGGAGTTGAGATTAGGATTAGGTGTAGGTTTAGCTTTAGGAATTGAGTTTAGGTTATAGGTTTAGGAAAGGTTAGGTTTAGGTTATAGGTTTTGGGATTTGGAAATAGTTTTAGGTTATAACTATAGGTATAGGTTTAGGTTTAGGTTTTAGGTTTAGGTTTAGGTTTGGGTTTTGGGATTTGAGAATGGGTTTGTGTTTAGGTTATAGGTTTTGGTTTCGGTTTAGGTTTAGGTTATAGGTTTTGGTTTAGGTTATTGGTTTTGGGATTTGAGAATGGGTTCGGGTTTAGGTTATACGTTTTGGGATTTGAGAATGGGTTTGGGTTTAGGTTATAGGTTTTGGTTTTGGTATAGGTTATAGGTTTTTGGATTTGAGAATCAGTTCGGGTTTAGGTTAAGGGTGTGGTCCTTACAAATACAAATATAAACACGGCATGTCCAAGTGGCCAGGCCCTTCCAATGACGTCCATAGGAAATGGACAGCTTCATCATGGTCATACAGCGGTTCCCACTTTGTAGGGACCCCCGCTCATCCGGATAGCTCCAACGCACATCCGGTTCTGCTCCATTAATTTCGAGCAAATACATAAACACGGCTTGTCCAATTGGTCAGGCCTCTCCAATGTCGTCCATAGGAAATGGACAGCTTCATCATGGTTATAAGAGTGGTTCCCACCCTCTAGAGACCCAGGCTCTTCCGGATAGCTCCGACGCACATCCAGGTCTGCTCCATCAATTTCGAGCAAATATATAAATACGGCCTGTCCAAATGGCCAGGCCACTCCAATCATGCGCGTTCTTGACAACAAATGTACCAGATGCTTGAATTTGAAATATACAGCTCCAATCCTCCCACATGCAACATCCACTTGAAAGAATGTGCATAACCGTCATGCTTGAGTAATCAATATAGGAATGTACAAGTAAAACCATAAAACCAGAGATGCAGTCATTTGGCCAGGCCCCTCCAATGCTGTCCATATGAAATGGACAGTTTCAAGGAGGGTCCATTTATCTCCCCAATGTTGAGTCATCTCAAAACCAAAGGATTAGCAAAAAGCCAAAGACCAAACAATAGTATTGTAAAGGACCAGTGCAGCTAAGTTACAGTGAAGACAACACACAGAGAAATGGAGAAATTACAACGATTGCTTTATATCGAGAGGCAAAGAGCACTAAGTACAATGTAGCTAACAAATGAGTTTTTTCCTAGAAACATTGTGTTTTTAAGACTGAACATTAGGTGAAAGAAAGAAATGGCAATTTCATAACAAACTTCTTGAGACAAAAGACATGTTGTCTCCAAGTATCTCACATACAAAAGCCCATGGATGGCCAATTTGATTAAGGACCTGATTTAGAAAAATGCCTTAGAATGGCCAAATCTTCTTTTGGGGTCATGAGCCCCATGCTCCTTTAAAATCTTATATAAGACAAAGAAGACAGCCAATGCACATCAAAACCAAATGACACTTACATAGATTTCTTTGGCATAACTAAAATGAGCATGCAGAAATTGTGGGGTGCCTAGCCACCATAACTTCAACGAATTTTCTACAACATACCTTTGGATTTTGTGATAAAAAAAAATAAAAGTAGCATGGTTATCAAGCAGAACCTGTAGCCACTTACACCAAGTGCAGTTGGATGTGTAGCCCCCTGCTTCAGCGGCCAGGATGGGTTTTCCTGCCCAAAAAAAAAAAACCATTTACCACCTGCCAATTACAAGCCAAAGTATCCAATCAGCAACCTTATACCCCACTCATTTGTCTTGGTGTTAGGAGTAGGGGTATAGAGTATCAATAGCCCAACTCAAAAGTTCCAAGCCTTAACAAGCTAACATTGGTCATCTCAACAAGATAACACAATTTTAATTTCAAAAGCAATGTTTCTACTAGTCCATGGTGTGTAAGCTACAGGCCTTAAGCTGCCATGATAAAAGAAACTCTACTTAATCTAGTTCACCACCTGTTATCTAGTTCCCAAATGGATCCCAAATGGGCATTTAATGAAAATAGTATTTCAGCATTCTAATGAGCATTTGATGAACGTTGAATCCTCTTCATATGAAAATAGTATTTCAGCATTCTAATAGCATCTAGTTCACCACCTGTTATCTAGTTCCCAAATGGGCATTTGATGAACGTTGTGGATAAAACTCATAGATCACAGAGGAGAAGATGAAATCAAATGGAACTAATATGGTGGATAGAGTGTCACGCCCCAGACTTGGTAACCAGACTCACAAGAAACCCGATGGCCGGTTATGGCCGCAATAGCCTTCGTAGTACCCCATTCTCGGTTCTTGAGGCAGGTTCTGATCTTGGGATCCTACAAGGAGGATTTCCATAACAGTATAATCATTACCAATACGAGCATACCTAAGATCACAACAAGTAAATCTGAGAATAACAAAAGCACACATCATAAAATCCACTATGAATTTCAACTTTTATAAGTTTTCATAAGGTCCAAAAGGACGTACATAAGATAACAGAAGAAAGAAGGAAGAGGATTTGTAACACTGGGTCCTCGGCTCGCACACCTATCCAAGCTCTGCTGCTAAGATGCCAACTTAGGATCTCCTGCACGCATCAATCGTGTATAAGCTTATAGAAAGCTTAAAGGGTGGTGAAAGTGTGTGACAATGGTGCTCAGAAGGAGATAAGGAATGCAGAAAGGGAGTCATGATCAATACCAATATCACTAGCCTTACCAAGGCTATCATGAACACAAGAAGCTATACTAAGGCAGTAAGATAATGCAGGAAGCCATACCAGGGCTATATAATGCAATGAGTACTGTAATGCAATGAGTACTGTAATGCGATGAGTACTGTAATGCAATGAGTACTATAATGCAATATGAGTACTGTAATGCGATGAGTACTGTAATGCATTATGAGGCTTACACAGCCAATGCAATGCAATGTAAAGTAATGTCAGTGCTCATATCCAATTCACATATCAAGTACATTTCCATCATAAGGAAATTACCAGGGTCCATTACACTGCTGGATGATTGCCGCTCTACAGACCCCGCACAGTCAAACGAGTGTAAGAGACCTCACTACCCTACCTGAGGACAGCCAATCACCAACAAGGCCTGAAGGTAGCAGACCTATTCATGAGCTGGTCAGACTTAGCCTAGCAATGCCCCCTTACATCAGGCGAGTAAGGCCACACCCCTATCCAACCGACTATACAACAGTGGGAGTCGCGGCCTAACGGTATAAGGTCATCGTGCGCTCATATATTCCACTCGGTCACGGCTTTAGAGTAGATCCTTGATACCATGGAAGTTTTGAGAATTTCACCCATGGGCATCCTATGCACCTGGTATGCTCAAGTAACATTTTCGGTGTCCAAACATGGCTATCCACGATGTATCTGTGGAGGTTGCAACCCTGATGAAGCGAGGGTGATAATGCTCATATGTTATGCAATGCCAGATGCATGAATCACACCATCAACTATGCATCAATTCCAAGCATCCAACATGCTCAAGAGGGAATACTACATCCCTCAGGAAGGCAACATGTAATGTCCAATGGCATAATCATAACCACACACAGTGTCATCTAAGTATACAATGATGCACATGGGTCATGAAGATGGGTCTAGACGCATTATACGGTGATATATAAAGTAGTACACTCCTCCTATCCAAGAAGGGACCAAGACTAGGTATTTAGACAATATCCATAAGGAATCCCACCTCTAGTGGGGGCCCATTTACCTGGGGTAGCCCACGAGACTAAGCATATAACTACGTGTCTAAGTAACACAGAAGTGAGTCTAGCAAGAGTTTAAGATGAACATCTAATCACATTTAGATACAATCGGGCCTAGAGGGGTCCATAATGGGAAATTTAACCACCATTCCCCAAGAGGCATCTCAACCACGAACTATATGGATACAAGGCTCAAGGCCCTACATTCAAGATAAGAACACAGGTAACCACATACATATATCCCTCAAAATAGGCCATAAAAAGATATAATACCGATTTTAACAACATGGACCCTAAGAGGATAATTAAGGCCCAAGGCTCAATTTCTAATGGCCATAGAATCTATGCATTGAGTTGGACTTGGTGGGCAGCCCGCGTATACAATATACGACTAAATAAGTTTAAGTTTGGATGGAATGGGCCCCACTACATCAGCCTAATAACTAGCAATTTAAGTGGGTAACCAAGAGCCTAATACTATCCTTACCTCAGCCCACAAGTCCATCAAAATGGTGGAAGTCGGCCCAATGTATGGTTGGGCCAAGCGAAGACATCCTAACCCACTCTGGGCCTAAGGGATGTCCTAAAAATCTGATCTAAGATAGAGTCCTCATGTGATCACTAAAGGTGGCCCAAAAGAATGCACTAATTAAGCCTAAGGATTATAAAATATAAGTATGCAACACGCACACAAGTTCTCAATATGGTGGGTCCCATGTCCAATAAAGATCAAGTGGGCCTGCTACTGGATTGTGAATCTAGTAGCAACCCAAGGCAAAGAGTGCTTCCATGATTGGGCGATCCAAGGCTTACACATTGAGCCTTAAACAAATGGCCTAGGGTCTATTGTGGGCCTTTAACCATCCATAGAAGAACCCACGGGCCTACCTTAGGACCACTCAGGAGGACATCCAATCTCAACTGGTTCCCAAGAGGTAGCCCGCCACTACTCGAGCATGAAATAAGGCCCAAGGCCTAAGCAATCCATGGCCTAGTGGGCCATACACTAAGCCCAATACTTAGGTAGCATGGTGGGCCCTTAAGCAAGGTTTGGGCCCAACCATAAAGGTCATAAATCCATATATTTGGTGGGCTTCATGGGCAGCCCAGTAATTCATTTACATGGGCAAGTTTCACATTTAACATAAGTGAGTTGGGCCTCACTTTTGGCCCAAGTACAGGGTCAGTTTAGTGGGCAGCTAAGGACCCAACCTCTTGTGTATTATTGCCCCTAAGCCCATCACAATAGATAGGAGAGTATAGGCCCAAGATCAATGGGTCTATCCAAAAGAACTGAGTCCACAAGGCCTACTTGCTAATACAAATATGCATATAATATATCACATAATGGGCCCAAAAGAAATGGCCCAAACAAAAGCCATCCAATTCATACATTATGGTGGACTTGAAGGCAAACCGTAAGCCCAAGAATACACATGGGCAAGGCCTATACTGACAGTGTGGGCCTTGCCACACCAGCCCAAAGATTTAGTAAGGCCCTCCACAATATACACTTATGTGGGCCTTGCAAGTAAGCCCACAATTAAGCATTTTATGAGGGGATCAAGGCTAATAAATGCACATGATCAGTTTGTAGATAGTCCATTGGGCCCATGAATCAATAAGGTTAACCCTTGCATAATCTTGGGCTCAAGGGATAGGTTTCCAGCCCATTGGGCCTATAAAGCTATCAAAAATTCTGGTTAAGGTTAGCCCACAAACCACCACAAAGGTGGGCCTCAAGGGGCACTAATTAAGCCCAAAATGTCTAAGGAATGAGGGCAAAGAGTGTGTTCAATACTCCCTTAAATCTGATGGGCTGCCACGGCTCCAAAAGATCAATTATGCACAAATTTGGGCCCCTTGCTGGAAATCTAGCCCACCCACTTCCTGGGACTGCTGGAGTCCAGAAATTTATTTAATTTAAATGGGTTGCTGACCCATGGTGACCCACACATATCATAGTGGATCCCACCAGATAAGAAGAGGGATATACAATACTTACTTCAAGTGGGCCATGCCGTTAGAATGCAGGCCCAGCAGCCCAAAGTAGGGGCATCCCATGGTGGGTTGTCCTACGGGCCTGGATATTTAACCCAAAACTGATCCAAATTACAGGCTACAGCACGATCGATATAGGGGCCCGATGACCCTAAAAATATGTAGGGTGGTCTTTTCATAGGTGATCCACAACTCCACAAAACTTTAGAATTTTTGGACACCTAAAAATATTTTAATTAATTTAAATAAGACAGTCTGTCCAGAAAATCGGACTGACCTAGACGTCCCAATGTAGTGGGCCAGTCCGAGCCTTACCACGGTGTGCATAGGGGTCCATTAGGCATGAAATTTGGTAGGTAGGTCCTACCATGAGTGGATCACAACTCCACAAAATTTTAAAATTTTTGGATATCTAAAAATATTTTAATTTATTTAAAGAAATCAATCTATCCTGAAAATCAGATTGATCTGGACACCATATTGTAATGGGCAGATCCAGCCACCACCATGGTGTGTACAGGTGTCCATTGGCCCCAAAATTTTGTAGGTGGGTCATAAAATGAGTGTTCAACCTCCCTCTAAATTTTTATAATTTTTAAACACCTAAAAGTATTTTAATAAATTTTGAAATTCCAACTTATCCAAGGTGGAATGTTGTTGGAACAGTGCAGAAAATCCAGACTGTCCACCTCACTTGGACCACACCTTTGGGACCCCAATGAAGGTCAGATGGGGCTGAAATTTGGGGGACATCAAGATAAGATTCTCACCTTTCGGAAAAGTATATTTGATGGGTACAAAAGGTCCCCCAATCAGTCCCAAATTCATGCCCAAAGTCCAACAAAAAATCTGTCCAGAAATTTCTGGACAGCAATACATGCATGAAATAAAATAAATGTATAGGCCTATTAAGAAAGGGATTGGCCCATAAATCGGGTACCATGGCCCACCCTAGTGGGCCCCACAATTGTCTAGAACAAACCCCCAAATTTCCACCCTTGCAAGAACATTTAAGGTGGAAAAAAAGGGGCATCTAAACTATGGTGTAAGTTGAGTATAGATGTTCCTTCCTTACTGGGCTTTTCTGGGCAATCCAGGCCCACTAAGTGGACCACACATAATATTATCAGATTATGAAAGAATGAAAGAGAATGAAGAACATCCGGCCATCAGGGAAGGGCTCCGCCGCTATTAAGCCGTCCCTACACAATCACAACCACAAACAACAATTAAACACATTTTACAATATAGATATTATGATGCATGGCCTAGATCTTTGAGATGAATGGTTGGGATGCCATCCCAGCCACATGCAAGGGTCTAGATGACCCATCATACCTAGAAAAATAGAGGAAATCCACATGCAAGGGGTCCATCAAGGGAAGAATCCCATGCATGGACATGCATGTACAATGTGGGCCTCATGGCCACATCTAGATGGTTGTGTAGGATCTCCACCATTGATTGGTGGGTCTTACACATCCAAAATGAGGAGGGAAGGATCTACATTAAGAAGAAGAGATCTACATGATATGGAGAGCACCCACCTTGATCCTTACAAAAATCTAGGTCTCCTTGCTCCTCTAGCTCCAAGGAAGGGAAATCAATGGATGAGATGATCTTGAAATGGATGGATTTAGAGAGATTAGGGAAAGAAGGGGCTGGAGAAAATAGGAGATTTGCTGGCCATGGAGAGAATGAGAAGGAGGGAGAGAGATAAGGAGATAGAAGAGAGATAGAGAGAGAAATCATTTGTTTGTAAGAAAAGAAATAATTACCTATGGGAGGAGAAAACAAAGTTGTAGGGTAGAGTAGGCTTTTGAGTGGTGTGTGTGGGGTGGGTAGTATTAGTTATGAAATTTTAGTGGTGTGTATAGTGTTGCATGGGAACTTGTGCCAAGAGGAGTGGGGTCCACATGCATGACACCTAAGTGGGCCACATAATTAAGGGTCATACAATGAAATGTACACAACTTTTGATCTACATATTGGATTTATGTGTAAGACACGGCGTTGGAACCGCGGCGACGATGCGGTCGCAATGACATAAGTCTAAGGTCGACCCGAGTCGGGTCTATGTGACCGGACTTAAAGATGACTGCAAACACTATCAGAGGGTCGCGGGTTGTCAAAATTTGATCGGTAGGACTGCGGGACCAAAATAAACGAGATGCATACTCACACACACACATGCACACTTGCAAACCCGGGTCGAGTCTCACATAGAGTGAACCCTATCTGCTCGTTTAATGAAACCATGCCTTTACTAAAGGGGCATAGTAGAAAAATGAGAAATATAATTCTTTAGTCGATAAGCATTGGATATATATGAACTAAACTAATATTAGAGAATGAAAAGTAATAAAGTCAAATGAACATGTGAACAAACTGGATTTGGGTGATGATGAAACTGAAAGTAAATGGACTAATAAAGAGCACAAGTGTGATTAAATATAAGCTATGTTGGATACAAGGAAGCTAACCCCAATTAGTTGGGATAAGGCTCATATTATGATGGGGTGGATAGAGGGAATTATAACATATCATGATAGATTTTTTAGTTCCACATTTGTATAAAACAGCCCGTCCACACACCACCTCATTTGGCAACATCGCTGTGTGAAATCCAAGCTTTCCATTAGGTTCAAGTGAGTCCCTCTATGTAGATGCCATGGAACCAAAGTCAGGCTGGTGCACCCATCACATGTGCTACAATATTATAAACAAAAGGAAATCTTAGAAAAAAAGTGGTAAGGTTCCTTTAGCCATTGACTTGCTTTATACTATGGCCCATATGATTAGTGGAATTACCTAATTTTAGTCCAACGCATTTAAGAAGTTGGGGCCACTCAATGGATGTCCTGGATCTCACATCAATGTGCCATGTTGGCCGATGTGGTGGAATATGGTCTGCCTTACACATGTCGATTAGAAAAACTCCATGACATTAACACTATAAGAAAGTAATGCTGGTCAAGTAAAAGATGCATGTGATGGGATTTTTTTCTTCAACACAAAAACACCAGGGAAACAAAGTCTTCCCTAATATTCAAGCTTTTTCATAGTTTTTTTTAATCTATCTATACCCTATATTTAGATTTATTTTTTTTATTTGGAAAAATGATTGATTATCTTCACAAGTCAATTTTGATATCCATAGGCTTTTTTCCAACGTTGGTGGGATGAGCAAAATGAGGAAACACAAGAAGTAGTGAAGAAATTGGTAGACTCTGGCCAGTTCGAGTTCATGTATGCGGTTCTTAAGTTTTATTACCAGTTTTCGCTGTTAAAATTGAATTTATTTTATTTTTCATTTTTATGTTGTCAGAGTAATTTGTAAATTGTTGCTTAGAAATGGTGGTTGGTGCATGCATGATGAAGCAACGTGTCATTACATAGATATGATTGATCAAAACACTCTAGGTCACCGCTTGATAAAGAAGCAATTCAACAAGGTTCCACATGTTGGATGACAGATCGATCCTTTTGGGCATTCTACTGTACAAGCTTTCAAAGGTTACAATGAAAAACTCTTAATGTTCATAAAATTGTTTAAAACTTAAAAGCACTGAAATGAGAATAAAATAAATAAATAAGTGAAATTAGGAAAGCAAAGAGAACGATTAGGAAATTGAAGATAATCAGTTTACTGCCTCTATTATCGTAGGCTTTACCTTAGGGCACCCAGGGTGGGGTACCTTGCCTAGGTGACCTAAAGCTAGAGTCTAGGTGATCCTAAAAACTAACCTTAGTGAAATATGTAGTAATTAATATTGTTAAGTACTAAACATTTCACTTGCTTTTTGGCTCTTGTTAACTTTAGACCATGCTTGCTGCTTTAATTCAACCACATTCTTCAAGTGAACTCATTTCTGCTATAAGTATGTTTTGCAACTATCTCAAACAATGAATACATTTCTTTGATCGTCAGTCATCATCTGTATGGATTGCTTAATTTGCTTTTTATTATAAATGAACATGGCCATCCACTTTTTATGCTCTGAATCGGATGGTAACAACCATTTAAGATTAATGGAGTTTTCAAGATGGCCATTGAAGAGTAATGTAATATCTATCCCTAGAACATTACTGTACAATCGGATGGTGGAATTCAAACAAACCCAAGGTAGACTACAAAACCATAAAAATGGTGGAATCCAAACAAACCCAAATTGAATATAGAACCAAAAGAGAAAGCTCTACTCTGGTTGCCCCAACACAAAATAGAAGAGTAGTGAGTAGATTAACTTAGCAATAAAGCCTCTGCTTCCTACACTATAACTGAATTAAAAAAATATAAAAAAAATATTTTTTTAAAAAAATCCAGGACTAGAGGTCCGTATTGACATACCTTTGCCGTAAAAAACAGGAGCCATTTAAGGTGAGGGATTAGGAGCAAGGATTTGTGAATCCACGGATTTAAAATCTCCCATGTTTGTTTTTTGTTGGGGATTTGTTAAATTCATACATCCATAAACCCATAGATATGAGGCAAATCCAAATTCGAAAAACCCATGGAATCAACAACGATGCCAGTCTTTTTGGGTTGAGCAAATTTTCAGAACGGGAATCCCCAAATCCCTAAATCCCCAAATCCCCAAATCGGTATTGAGATTGAGAAAGATTGAGAGAGAGAGAGATACCTAACGTCCCCAAATCCCTACCCCTCATGGCGTGGGTAGGGCGTTCGGCAGCGGTCCGCCCGAGAGAGTTCAGAGAGAGAGGAAGAGAGATACAAAGAGACAGAGGAGGGAGAGGATGCAAGAGAGAGCTCAAGGTGGGTGGAGAGATCAGAGAGTGGAAGAGAGATTTAGAGATGGGATTTGGGAGGTTGCTGCGCGCGGGAGAAAATGGCGGACGATTTGGGAGGGGCGCGTTTCATTTTTAAGAGGGCGCATTTCATTTTGGTAGGAGCGCGGGACGGACGGCTCATTTGGACATTGGATTTTAGGATGGTGGGGCCCACCGTGATGTATTTTATTTATCTACTCCGTCCATTAATTTTAAAGTCTTATTTTAAGTGTTGATACAAAAAATGAGTCAGATCGAAGCTGTAAGAAGACCACGCAATATATTAACAATAGAAATTTAATTTTTATTATTTCTTATGGTGTGGTCCACTTTGACTTTAATCTATATAATTTTTGGGTTCATCTACTGAAATTATATATCAGAATTGATGAGCGGCTTAGATCAAACACATATATTCTAATGGGTCCCATGGAGCCCTTTAAGCACCATTAAGGTTATTGGAAGGAGGTATGTTTTAGCTACAGAGCCATCAGGTTTTAGCTACGGATTAAATCTGTAGCAATATTGCTACAAATTAAATTCGTAGCCAAAAATTTTCAAAGTCTGTGGCCTTTGCTCAATTTTTTTGTAGTGAGATCACTAGGAATTTCTGATGTGACAGGATCCCACGTATGGCAAGTCACAGAGCATACGTTCACTAAAGATCTAGAGAAGCAAAGAGGTTGAGAAGGGAATAGGTGTCATGATGAATGCTTATATGTAAAATGAATGGATCTTTAGCTTGATTCTTGAGTAAGCTAAGACATAGACTGAGCCATGATCATCTGGGCTAGACTTGGGGATCAGGATGGTTGAGATGATAAGAAATGGGCTAAGGGGACAGCTGAAAAATCTGGACTTGGGGGCTTGGAGCTCCTCCTCACCCTCACTCTCCTCTCTTTCTCCCTCTCCTTCTCACTTAAGCTTAGAAAATGAGAAGTGGTTGTTGAAATGTGAAGAGGAGATGGCTATTTATAGCCTTCTCCAATGGTCATATGGTAATTGTGGGGTTTAGGAGGGGTAAAAGCTAATGTGGTAAGTTATGGTTGGTCAGGGAGAGAGAGATGCCACGTGGCGCACTCTCATTGGCTATTGGGATTGGTAAAATGGTAAATAAACTTGGATAGGGGGGTAATTTTCTGAGAAAGTTAACTTTCGGACGCTAGGACAGTTAGCCCCAGGGGTTCACATGCGACCGCAAGCGACGGCACTCCAATTACCGCCGGCGGTAATCTACTACCACCGGCGATAGTTGGACTACCGCCCGGTGAGGGCTTGGGCCAAACTCAAGTGTGTGGGTTTTTTTTGTGCACTAGTTCATCCGATAGCCCCCTTTTTAGACCTTTGGATTTCAGATAGGTGGGTTCGGGGTTTAAGTAATGGGCTCAGGCAAGGGTATAGGGTATAGGCAGGGCCTGTATGTGAGTTGAACGGTTTGGATTAGGGTTTTGGGTTATGGTTTGAAGGCTCAAGGTTTGGATTACGGTTTTGGGTTTGGTTTAGGCTTAAGCTGGGATTAGGGTTTGATTTAGGATATGATCACGGTTCTCAGATCTGTCTTAGCTTTCTCAAGTATTCTAGCCTGGGTGGGTGTCTACAGATGCCCCTCTTTGACTGAGGTTGTGGGCAATCGAAGGTTAAAGCAAGTGGACCCCCCACCCTTCTAGTTAGAAAGAATAGTGATTCAAATTTGTTGCCTACCATTATATCATTGTCGGCTGACTGTTTGGAGAAAGGTGACTTGCACATATCATGAGGGTTGAGAAAAACATTGTGATTGTCCCCTGCGCATTTGTCGCGACTTTACGGGTCACCAATCACAACCCTTTCACGTCAGATTGTTAATAGCATTGGAGGGTAAGTCTGAAAGTAGGGCCTCTGCGCGTTGGTGCGACTTTACAAGGATTCCCGTACTGTTAGGTCTGTTGTTCCTTTGCTACGTAATCACCCTAGGAGTATTCGATCCATTTAATCATCAAAGTGGTTAGTTGCCCTGTGGATTGGTGTGGCCTTATGAGGAACCCACTACGCTGACTTCGACTCGATCAAATTTTGCGAACATTCCAGCTCAGGTATGTGCAGGTTATCTTTCGCCATGCAATCTTCTGAATTCTAATACTTTTGTTACAATGGATTATTGTCACTTTGAGTTTGGTTATTCTTTCCAGAGATAGATCCAATCATTTTTACTAGCATCCGTACAACTATCCTGATATAGAAATTAGGCCAATCGTACATGTATCATGTACAGGTTCGATCATCCTTCGAAAAAATCAGAAGAGGTCGAATCTTATTTAGCTATTTGCACTGACCATAATTGGAGAATATGGAAAATTCCTCAGTGTACTGCGTGTTGCATGCGTTTTTTTTTTTTGAAATTTGTTTTGTTTGAAAACTATCTTCATTGGAACTAACTCCTTAGGGATTTTATTTGAAAATATTTTTGAATTTTTAGAAAATATCTGTTCGATCTCGTGAGTGGGCGTCGTCGTTCGGTTTCTTTTTTTTTTATTTTTTGTAAAAGGTCAGATGGCCTCCACTAATTAATGGGGCATTGTTTGAAATATATATATATATATATATATATATATATATATATATATATATATATATATATATGGGTTTTTGGAGATATCCGTCTGATCTCACGGGTGGTTGAGATTGTTTGGCTTTCTCAAATTAGATGCCTCCACTAATAAATTAATGAGGTTAATTGTTCAAAATATTTTTTAGATTTTTTGGAAATATCAATCCGATCTCATGGATGGTTGAGATCGTTCGGTTTTTATTAACTGGTAGATGGCCTCCATTAATAGATTAATGGAGCATTTTATTAAATACTTTCTTTTTCTCTTTTTTTTTTTGCATATTTTTCAACAATTTTCAAGGCATACTTTATTGAGATTTTCATTTTCTCGCGAGAATTTGAACTTATCGCGAGATTTTGAGAAGAATCTTTGCTTTTTACTTTTATTCTTTTATTTTTTTCTTAAGGCTATTGGTATCTATTATATCCGTAGCTATTGGTATCTATTGCTACAAATATAACCCGTAGCTAGACCTTTAGCTATCCCACCAATAGCGACGGTCGTGCTACGGATTATATCTGTAGCAAGTGTTTTTGCTACGGTTTTTGGCCGTAGCCTTTGCCTGTTTTTCTTGTAGTGTATCCAACGGATCAAATGAAGATCCAGTCGTCCCATCTCCCCATGGGGGACAGGCCCGCTGCCCCATGTAATTTTGGTCGGGGGAGGCAGTCGGACTACCGCTGGTCCGTCATTTGGTCCAGTGGTCTGAGCCATGCGCTGGTCCGAACGGTGGCCCTTCATCCTCTATTTGAAATGAGCTTTAGGACGTCTACGGACTCCATTGTGGTCCCTGGAAGCTATCTTGGTGGAGTTTTCTTGATTTTTCTTCTTTGTATTTTCTTTCCTTCTCATATTTTCAAGTGATCATGTATTTGAAGCTTGAGGCCCTTTTGTTGAATTTTTGGGAGAAGACCTTGGTGGTTTTGAATTCTTCCTTTTAGACCATGAGAGGCCATGATCAGGACCATTAGTCTTTATTACCAGATCTCAACCGCTGGATCTTGTTGGATTTTTTATTTTGAGCCATAGAAGTGGCTAGATGTTTTCTATTTTGTTTGTTTATTGCATATTTTTATTTCTCCCCCCCCCCTTTTTGAATAATCTGGACCGTTGGATGGGTGATTTGAGGTCCACTTGAGTGTTTTGATGGTGTACATTTTGATGATGTATAGAGGGAATTTTTCAAGAGGCCCCACATCATGATTTTGATGTGGCCAGATACATTTATTTGAACTGATGGTCCCAGAAATGGATTTGTGCAGGTGGGCCTGAGTTATAAGCATGCGGGTAGGCTTTGAAAATGGACCTTTGGAGTGGCCTTATGGGCTTTAGAAATGGGCCTTGGCATGGGCTTTTTGAAATGGGCCTTGAATTGAGCTTTTTGAAATGGGCCTTGAGATGGGCTTGAAATGGACCTTGAGATATGCTTGGAAATGGGCCTTGGAAATGTGGGCCTTGAAATGGGCTTTGAGAGGGGCTTAAAATGGGCCTTGAGATGTGCTTGGAAATGGGCCTTTTAAAATGTGGGCCTTGAAATGGGCTGAGATTTTTGATTTGTTATCTTAGATTGGGACCTGCTGTCCTTATGATGAGAAGAATTCTTACTTGTGAACCTTATTTGTACAACATACCTCGCCGTGGTAGGAATGAGGCCGGTCCTTCTCGCCAGTCGGCCGATCCTTACTATGTACCTCGAGAGGGTCGTCACCTCTTTGACGTGGCTCGGGAAGGTAACGCACCTGCCATCTTGAGGGGGCGCGGGGTTAAGACACATTGGCCTGATTGGTTTCATGATCCGCAACCTTTGTTCTTTGAGGTGTTGGAGCGTACTCCATTCGCTAACCTATTTTGGGTTCGTTTGAGCAAGACGAACATGTCCCTTTTATCTGCCTTCGTTTGAGCAAGACGAACATGTCCCTTTTATCTGCCTTCGTTTGAGCAAGACGAATATGTCCCTTTTATCTGCCTTGACCGAACAGTGGTACGCTAAGACCCATACCTTCTATTTGCCTTTTGGGGAGTGAGGCATCACTCCTTATAATATATACATGCAGTTGGATCTTCGATATGACGGAGGATCTGTTCCTTTTGAAGAGGATCTTCCGGTACCTTCTGATGACGACTAAATGGAGCTGTTGGGGATGATGTCGGATGCCTTAAATTTTTCCAGTCATCGATTCAAGTTGTTTTGGCTGTCCTCGAACTTTTCTAGGCGCATCCCTAAGACTGAGGTCGTGGCCACGGTGAAAGCTCATGCCCTGATTTTGTATACCATGAGAGCGATGATTTTCTGTCACGGGAACGAGCTGGTAAGTTCCCGTCTGTTATCGCTTGTGGCCAATATCACTTTTCCCATGCCATACAATCGGAATGCAGCCCTCCTCGCCCATTTGTATGAAGGGCTGGACAAAGCCAACAGCTGCATTAGTCGATCTTTAACTGGTTTTTATCCGGTCATCAAGGTACACATTTTTGGATATCCTTTCTACCTCATTCTTCCTGGAGATGGTATGTTATGCTTTTCTGATTGCGGCCTTGCACAGGTTTACTTTTTTGATCATTTTCCACACCTAGTGCCCACTCTGATTGATCATTCACCTCCTTTCCCGCACATGAAGTTATGGTATAAAGACAACCGCAGCCGTACGCATATGTTTTCCGATCTCGCCTGAAGGTCGAATGTAAATGCCTTTGTCCCTGATGACGTGAGTGATTGTCTTGCCCTATGTTGCCCATGTGTTGCTTGCTTTCTACTTATCTTTCTGCCCCTGATTTTTCTCTTTTTCTGCAGTTTCGGACCAGGCTGTACCTTTGGTCAAATGCGGAACTTACTCTTGGAGCCTAGGAGGCTTTTCAGGCTTCACGACAGCGTCACATCCTGGAGGATCCTCGTGTGATGAAGTGGTATCTCGAAGAGAGGCTCTTCTGGTAGCTGACTGGCAGTCCATTAGTTTCACTTAGTCCACCGTCTGGTCCATTTGATTGGAGGTCGATGCCTGAGCGGGAGTTAGCTGCTGCTTTGGAGGGTTTTGATGACAGTGCCTTTGTTGATCCAGCGAGAGAGTACAGTTCCTGGAGCGAGCAGTACGATATCGGCCCAATTTTGCAGTATGGCTACACTCTAAGTGACGGTGCGAATTTTGCTGGAGGAGGACTTTTGGGGCTTCACTTTCGTCGAAAGGATACTGATGCCTACCTCCCAAATGATGACTAGCTTCAATGTTTCATGTAATCATGTACCACTTAGTTATGTAATCCTCCGTTTATATGAATTTTCAGTTGCTTAATGTCGCCTTCCTGGACTGTTCTTGATCATTTTTGCAATCTCATTTAGGAATTTGGATACGTATTCCGTTGCCTTGGCCTCCTAAAGTGGACCTTGTGCTGATTTTGTCAAAAAGTGGGCCAGGGCAGTAGTCTGACTACCGACGCTGACTTTTTGCCCGTTTTGCCTATCTTGTCAGATGTTGTAGTGATTCAGAGATGATAGTACCTGCAACAGTACTCTGAGTTCAACTACCGGTAATCTGATTACCGCCTTCGTTCATCTTTTCTTCCAACGACTCCTCTTCTTCTCTGTTTATTCTCTCAGTCCCTTTCTGTTTATTCCCGTCCGTCCACACCCTTTGACATTCCTTTTGTCCCACTTTCTTTTCTTTTGTCTCTTCTTCCTTGTCCTCTTTTCCTTTTGTCTCTTCCTTTCTTCCTTTTTATAGATATTATGGCTGGATATGATGAGGGGATCGGTGGGCCCATGAATGGTGGAGGGGTTGGTGGAGCATTATCTTCCATTTATGATGGTGAGGACTCATTTATGGGTGGATTGATGGAGGTGGTGTAATGAATTCTTTTGGGGAGATTAATATCGTTTATGACATGGTTCCTACCACCATTGATGGAAGATATGAGGTTGAGTTGGATGGGATGGATGGGCTTGGTGGATTTACGCCGAATTGGCCACCAGGGTTTGTGGATATTGATGTGATGAGGATGGATGGATATGATGGGTTTGATGGTCTCATGCTTGGTGAGCCATTGGATGTGGTCGGCATGGATGGACCATTAGATGGTGAGGATGGTTTGGTTGGTGGGCCGATGGTTGTGGATGATCATATGGTGATGATGGATGGTGTGGATGGGACGTATTGGATTCGGATGGGTGGTGGGCCCCACCTCAGCAGTTCGAGCGGTTTGGATTTGGTGGATGTTGTGCTCCTAGCAGATGGTCTTGGTCAGATATTTGGTGCAGATTTCGAGGTAATAATAGGATAGCCAGCTTTTGTCGGAGGTCAGGATACTGGTGCTGTAAGCTACTAGGATACTTTGGGCATTGTACTTCCTAGGGCACTACAAGAAATACCAACTTTACCGATAAAAATTCTCATCGCTAAAAGTCAAATTTTCGTAGCTAAAAAGTTTTAGCAACAAAAATTTTCATCGCTAAAAGACCGACGCGAAAGGTTTTTATCGACAAAAAATTTTAATCGTCGGCAAAGACAAGCTTTTTAGCGACAAATTTTTTCGTCACTAAAAAGATTTTTACCGACGAATTGTTTTATCGCTAAAAGCTTTTACAAAACTTTTAGCGACGAACATCTTCGTTGCTAAAAAATAAATGTTAAACTTGTAGCGGTGATAGTTTTCGTCACTAAAAATAATTACAAAACTTTTAGTGATGAACATTTTCGTCGCTAAAAAATAAATGTTAAACTTTTAGTGACGATAGTTTTCGTCGCTAAAAATAATTACAAAACTTTTAGCGATGAACATTTTCATCGCTAAAAATTAAATGTTAAACTTTTAGTGATGATAGTTTTCGTCGCTAAAAATAATTACAAAACTTTTAGCGACGAAAATTTTCGTCACTAAAAAATAAATGTTAAACCTTTAATGACAATAGTTTTCGTCGCCAAAAATAATTACAAAATTTTTAGCGATGAACATTTTCGTTGCTAAAAAATAAATGTTGAACATTTAGTGGCGATATTTTTCGTCGCTAAAAATAATTATAAAACTTTTAGCAAAGAACATTTTCGTCACTAAAAAATAAATGTTAAACTTTTAGCGACGATAGTTTTCGTCGCTAAAAATAATTACAAAACTTTTAGCGACGAACATTTTCATCGCTAAAAAATACGTAAAAACCTTTTACCGACGAAAATTTTCATAGGTAAAAATATTTACAAAACTTTTACCTACGAAAATTTTCGTAGGTAAAAGTCTCTTTTTTAAAAAAATATTCCAGCACAAAATTCCTAATATACACCTGTTACAATATATTTCATCATATTCATCCTGATATACACCTCTTATATAATATATTTCATCATATTCACAATCACATCCATCTAAACCCAAACTAGTAAATCCATCCAAACATAAACTACATTCATCCAAACACAAACGATCTTATCCACATCACATTCATTCACGCATAAATACATATAAGCTTAACATCATAAACAAAAATACAAAAAATCACAAAGATGATGTGACAGAGCCAATGGGTACGTGAACATGCAAAGAAATGTTAAAAGTAAAATTACCTTAGAAATAGGTGCTCTTTATAATAAACTCAATAACTATAGTAGAATAAAGGGTGCTGCATATCATGCATCAAACAATAAGAGAGTCAAGGTAGTGGCCGGAAAATATAGATATCATACTAATTCATCTCCACTACAAATATCAGAATTGCACCAAAATTGCATGTATATGATAACTCCAATACAAACCCGCCAACAAAAAAGGCCAAAAAATGTAGAGTTGCGTCCATTTGGGGTTATGTAAAAACTCCTTCCTCACAAAGTGAAAATATGCAAACAGGATAACGGTGAACCACAAAGATCACCTTTTTTGAAGACTTTGATGTGAACTATTGGAATGATGGTGATTGGTACTGATTTACTACATCATCACCAACAAGATAATTAAAAAACCATAAAACCCACAAATTTCAACAACTGTCTTTCTGTAATCATTAAAACGAGAGAAATTTCTTTACCATCTAGATCAGGATCGCTTTTCTTGGGTGAAGGCTTACTTTTCTGGAAAATAATCAATCCATAAGCAAGTTAGAATATTTATACAAAACTTACAAAGAACATTGCATATAACTTAGTAAAAAAAAAAATCACATACGTACAGCTATTAATATATCCAAACCTTCCAATAATGGAGGTCCCAAATTCTCCAGTTCTGCAGAGATAGGAAAGTTAGGTATTAATCCAGGTTTATGCTTATCAATGAATAAAGAACCATGTGCAATAGTCCATTCTACTTTATCGTAATTGACTTGAACAAACTTTCTCAGTGGGTGCTATGAAAGAATGAAGTTTAACATATGTTTCACCATTTACCTGCAGTAGCAAGAACATCTGGAGTAATTTCTTTTCCTGCTTAGAAGGTTTAGGTTAAGGTTAAGGTTAGGTTATAGGTTAAGGTTTAAGTCATAGGTTTTGGTTTAGGTTAAGGTTATAGGTTTAGGTTTAGGTTATAGGTTTAGGTTAAGGTTAAGGTTATAAGTTATAGCTTTAGGGAATTGAGAATAGGTTAAGGTTTAGGTTTAAGAAATCGGGTTCGGGTTCGGGATCAGGTTTAGGTTTGGGTTTTCAAGTTTAGGTTTGGGTTTTCAAGTTTAGGAGTTGAGATTAGGATTAGGTTTAGGTTTAGGTTTAGGGATTTGAGAATACATTTAGGTTATAAGTGTAGGTTATAGGTTTAGGTTTAGGTTAGGTTATAAGTTAAGGTTTAGGGAATTGAGTTTAGGTTATAGGTTATAGGTTATACGTTATAGGTTAAGGTTTAGGTTATAGGTTAAGGTTTAGGTTTAGGTTATAGGTTTAGGTTTAGGTTTAGGTTATAGCTTTAAGGAATTGAGAATAGGTTAAGGTTTAGGTTTAGGTTTAGGTTTAGGAAATCGGGTTCGGGTTCGAGATCGGGTTTAGGTTTGGGTTTTCAAGTTTAGGTTTAGGTTTAGGTTGGGGAGTTGAGATTAGGATTAGGTGTAGGTTTAAGTTTAGGGATTTGAGAATATATTTAGGTTTTAGGTTTAGGCTTAGGTTTAAGTTTTAGTTTATAGGTTTAGGTTTAGGTTTCATTTATAGGTTACAAGTTTAAGTTATAAGTGTAGGTTATAGGTTGCAAGTTTAGGTTATAAGTGTAGATTATAGGTTTAGGTTTAGGTTTAGGTTAGGTTTTAGGTTAAGGTTTAGGAAATTGAGAATAGGTGTAGGTTTAGGTTTAGGAAATCGGGTTTAGGTTTAGGTTTAGGAAATCGGGTTCGGGTTCGGGTTCGGGTTTAGGTTTGGGTTATAAGTATAGGTTTAGGTTATAGGTTTAGGTTTAGGTTATAAGTATAGGTTTTGGGATTTGAGAATAGGTTTAGGTTAAGGTTATAAGTTTAGGTTAAGGTTATAAGTATAGGTTTAGGTTATAGGTTAAGGTTTAGGTTTAGGTTTAGGTTATAAGTATAGGTTTTGGGATTTGAGAATAGATTTAGGTTAAGGTTATAAATATAGGTTTAGGTTATAGGTTAAGGTTTAGGTTTAGGTTATAAGTATAGGTTTTGGGATTTGAGAATAGGTTTAGGTTTAGGTTATAAGTTTAGGTTATAGGTTAAGGTTTAGGTTTATGTTATAGGGGTTTAGGAGGTTTAGGTTATAGAGGTTTAGGTTTAGGTTATAGGTTATAGGTTAAGGTTTAGGTTAGGTTTTAAGTTTAGGTTAATCTTATAGGTTTAGGTTATAAGTGTAGGTTATAAGTTTAGGTTTAGGTTAGGTTATAGGTTAAGGTTTAAGGAATTGAGAATAGGTGTAGGTTTAGGTTTAGGAAATCGGGTTACATTAGGTTTAGGTTATAAGTATAGGTTTTGGAATTTGAGAATAGGTTAAGGTTAAGGTTATAAGTTTAGGTTATAGGTTAAGGTTTAGGTTTAGGTTATAGAGGTTTAGGTTTAGGTTATAGGTTATAGGTTAAGGTTTAGGTTAGGTTTTAAGATTAGGTTATAAGTGTAGGTTATAGGTTTAAGTTTAGGTTAGGTTATAGGTTAAGGTTTAGGAATTGAGAATAGGTGTAGGGTTTAGGTTATAGGAAATCCGGTTCGGGTTTGGGTTTTCAAGTTTAGGTTTAGGTTTAGGTTAAGGAGTTAAGATTAGGATTAAGTGTAGGTTTAGGTTTAGGGATTTGAGAATACATTTAGGTTTAGGTTTAGGTTTAGGTTTTTAGGTTTAGGTTTAAGTTATGGGTTTACGTTATAGGTTTTGGGATTTGAGAATAGGTTTAGGTTATAGGTTACGGGTTTAGGTTATAAGTGTAGGGTTTAGGGTTAGGTTTAGGTTTAGGCTTAGGTTATAAGTGTAGGTTATATGTTTAGGTTTAGGTTAGGTTATAGGTTTAGGTTATAGGTTGAGTTTAGGTTATAAGTATAGGTTATAGGTTTAGGTTTAGGTTTAGGTTATACATTTTGGGATTTGAGAATAGGTTTAGGTTAAGGTTATAAGTTTAGGTTATAGGTTTAGGTTTAGTTTAGGTTTAGGTTATAGGTTTAGATTTGAGAATAGGTTTAGGTTATAAGTATAGGTTTAGGTTAGGTTGAAGGTTTAGGGAATTGAGTTTAGGTTATAGGTTTAGGTTATAGGTTATATGTTTAGGTTATAGTTATAGGTTTTGGGATTTGAGAATAGGTTTAGGTTATAAGTATAGGTTTAGGTTTAGGAATTCAGTTTCGGGTTAGGGTTCGGGTTTGGGTTTATGTTCGGGTATAGGTTATAGGTTTTAGTTTGGGTTATAGGTTTAGGTTAAGGTTTAGGTTTAGGTTATAGGTTTTGGGATTTGAGAATAGGTTTAGGTTAGGTTATAGGTTTAGGTTATAGGTTATAAGTGTAGGTTATAGGTTTAGGTTTAGGTTTAGGTTATAGGTTTTAAGAATAGGTTATAAGTTTAGGTTATAAGTTTAGGTTATAGGTTTAGGTTAATGTTATAGGTTTAGGTTTAGGTTTAGGTTGTAAGTATAGGTTTAGGTTAGGTTGTAGGTTAAGGTTTAGGGAATTGAGTTTAGGTTATAAGTTTAGATTATAGGTTATAGGTTTAGGTTGTAGTTATAGGTTTTGGGATTTGAGAATAGGTTTAGGTTATAAGTATATGTTTAGGTTAGGTTGTAGGTTAAGGTTTAGGAATTGAGTTTAGGTTAAGGTTTAGGTTGTAGTTATAGGTTTTGGGATTTGAGAATAGGTTTAAGTTATAAGTATATGTTTAGGTTAGGTGTAGGTTAAGGTTTAGGGAATTGAGTTTAGGTTATAGGTTATAGGTTTTTGGTTAAGGTTTAGGTTATAGTTATAGGTTTTGGAATTTGAGAATAGGTTTAGGTCATAAGTATAGGTTTAGGTTAGGGTGTAGGTTAAGGTTTAGGGAATTGAGTTTAGGTTATAGGTTATAGGTTTTTCGTTAAGGTTTAGGTTATAGTTATGGGTTTTGGGATTTAAGAATAGGTTTAGGTTATAAGTATAGGTTTAGGTTAGGTTATAGGTTAAGGTTTAGGGAATTGAGTTTAGGTTATAGGTTTAGGTTATAGGTTATAGGTTTAGGTTAAGCTTTAGGTTATAGGTTTTGGGATTTGAAAATAGGTTTAGGTTATAAGTATAGGTTTAGGTTAGGGTGTAGGTTAAGGTTTAGGGAATTGAGTTTAGGTTATAGGTTATAGGTTTTTGGTTAAGGTTTAGATTATAGTTATAGGTTTTAGGATTTAAGAATTGGTTTAGGTTATAAGTATAGGTTTAGGTTAGGTTATAGGTTAAGGTTTAGGGAATTGAGTTTAGGTTATAGGTTTAGGTTATAGGTTATAGGTTTTTGGTTAAGGTTTAGGTTATAGTTATAAGTTTTGGGATTTGAGAATAGGTTTAGGTTATAACTATAGGTTTAGGTTAGGATGTAGGTTAAAGTTTAGGGAATTGAGTTTAGGTTATAGGCTTAGGTTATAAGTTATAGGTTTAGGTTAAGGTTTATGTTATAGTTATAGGTTTTGGGATTTGAGAATAGGTTTAGGTTATAAGTATAGGTTTAGGTTAGGTTGTAAGTTAAAGTTTAGGGAATTGAGTTTAGGTTATAGGTTTATATTATAGGTTATAAGTTTAGGTTATAGTTATACCATACCAAAAAATAGGGCAAAGTCAATGGACTTAGGGTGGTTTTGGCTACGGCTAAAATCCGTCGGCATCGCCAACGGTTAAAAGCCATCGGTGAAACCGAATAATCCGTCGGCCTAACTCAGGTTTTGAATGGTGGACGTTCAACCATCCAGCATGTTCTCATTTTATGGTCGACTTGAGACTTAATTAGGGCTCAATTTTAGGGATCAATCCCAAAATAATGTGGAGAAATGGATGGACGGCGTGGATGAATCAAATAGATCATGGCGGGGCCCATAGAGCCATACCAGGTCCAAAGCTAAAATCAACGTTTTCATTGTTTTTTTTTTCATTGTGAGTTTTGCATTTGATGTAAAATAGTGGTGACTTGTTAAAAATAATAATGGCTAAGATATAAAGTTATCCAGACCATCCAAATAATCGGTCTTATTGTAAGTGGTAAATATTTATACATTTTTATTATATAATACATCTTAACCATCTAGAAACTGGTCCCATTCGTGTACGGCTATTAATAGAGTTTGTGTTGCTGTGTAGTGGAAAATGCACAAGATAAGGATTTGAAAATAATATGCTGTTTGAAAGAGGATTTCCAAATCCATCGAGCGCCTTTCCTCTTTTCCCTCTTTCATCGAGAAATCCTCCATCGAGCATCGTCTTCCATTGAGAAATCCTCCATCTGGCTCTTCATTTCCCTCTCTTTCCCTCTCTTCTCGCTCTTCCATCCTCAATCTCTCTTCCATCTCGCATTTCCATCTCCTTCTCTCTCTCTCTCTCTCTCTCTCTCTCTCTCTCTCTCTCTCTCTCTCTCTCCCGCGCTTCTCCCTCTCCCTTCATCTCTTTGATTTCCCTCCCTCTCTCTCGATGTCTCTCTCCCTCGTTCTCTTCGACGCATAATTTCATCAATCTCTCTCCAACAGTTGAAGATAATAGAAGAAATCAAAGGAGGAAATCGAAGGTACTCTCTCTTTCTCTCTCATTTCCTCTTTTGATGGCCAGATATTGGGCAACAGCCATATCTGCTACTATCCACGGCCCCTACATGTGTATTTTAATTGTTTGAAGAAAGGCTTCAGCCATATTAATTTGTTGCTGAACAGGATCCAGTTCTTTCATGTCCCTTGGGCAAGCCCAAGTGTTGGAATCCCTTGAGTAATGAGAATATTCTTGAAAATCTAATTTCTGTGTTTACATACTAGGAGAAAAAAAATCTAAGAATTTAGTATTTTTAGATTTGGATCTGTGTCAATCATAATGGCTTTTTGTTGTGGTTTCAAATGCATTGAACTTTTGCATCTTTCTTTCTTTCATTTTGTTGGTCATATGGATTATTGGTGTTGTGTTTAGTATTCAATAGGGGCCTACATCATGTTTTCTGATATTTGGAATTTTTGGATGGCAGGGTTTGGGACCCTACTTTGCCAATAGAAAGAACGTGGAGAAGGAAATCAAGGAAATGGCCAAGAAGGTCAATGACTCTGTGGTATGTTTCTTAGTTTTATTTTTGGCACTTTTAAAAAAAAAAATTATTAATGGCATGAGAAAAATTAGGGAACATGGAAGATCACTGCATAGTTAGTTTGTGATTGAGGCATTTCATTGTCTCAAAAGATAGCCACTAATACAAATCTTCCTTTTGGATGTTCTAGACAAGATTTTAACATACAGGAATTAAGATGCTATTGCTGCACAGAATCTTGTCATTCTTAAGAAAAGAGCAAATAATAAACTTTTAAGTAATCGAGGGTAATCTCATGCACAAATGATTGATGTGGACGGTTTGACATGAAGATTACTAAAAAAGCATAGTTCTCAAACTATGTTGCTCAATCAACCTAAATCTCACCATAGTTTTCCATGTCCATACTACTTGGTCATTGACTAGCTGGGTCGGGTAACCAGCGATTCCTAGTTCAGGGAAAATTTCACCCTAGTTTTCCATGTCCATGCCTAGTTTAGGATCAGAATCACTCCAGATTCTTGAATCCTGGGGAAGAAGAAGAATTGCAGTTTTGTTTAATGTTCAAAGTTAGTGTTACAGTTTGATAGCAAGATATGAGCTTCCGTTTGTTTATATATTGAGGCAGAAATCAGTGAGCTCCTAGTGAGTTAAGAGGTGCATTGGTCGTCACTCCCCAATGTAGAGAAGGAACAATTTTTTGCTGATTTTTTCCTCACCATGGTTTTGTTGCTAAACGACATAAAAATTTCAGTATGGTTGTCTTTACCAGGGTATATTTTCCTTGCAATTATCAAGCAGCCACTATTTTTTTTATAAATACCACTCCAGGCGTACTTTTCCAAGCCCAATTAGTTGGGATAAGGCTTAGACGATGATGATGAATCCAGCTACACTTTTTTGCATGTATGTTTCCTTCTTGTTGTGATGTTGTCCTTTTAAATTTTATTTTTTTTTTAAAGGTATTGGAACTCCACATACTCCATCCAGAGAAATTTGTGAAGCTTGGTATTGATCCTCTGAAGGGGGTGCTCTGTTATGGTCTTCCAGGAACAGGCAAAACTTTACTAGCTAGAGAGGTAGCCAAAAGAATTGATGCCTGTTTTATTTGTGTTATTGGAAGTGAGCTTGTTCAAAAATATGTTGGAGAGGGGGCCTGGATGGTTCGTGAGCTTTTCTAGGTTCCTACTATGGCATTTAATAAATTTATTTAACAGAGATTAGAAGGTTTTCTTATAGTTACTTCTATTCAGATTCTCTACTAGTTCATTTTGCAGGAGTTTTGGTGATGTTGGTTGAGTGTAGATCAATTAATTCATTTCAGGTTCATCATATCTAATGTATAGCACCTATTGAACTTGAAAGGAGTGAGAATATTAGGACAAATTCTTGGACTTGAACTTTGTTTTTTGTAGCTACTTTTCACCCAGTAATGTCTTTATTTTAATATGTGACATTGAAATGTTTTGGAGGCTTCAAATCTTTTCACCCAGTATCACATTACTTAGGACTTGAAATGTTTTGGAGGCTTCAAATCTAGTACAAATGCCATAGTAGTTGTTGTTGTCTTTCTTGGCAAGCATAAAATTCCATCCAGTCATTTGAAATGTTTTAAAGGCTTTAAATCCAGTTCAAATTCCATATTTGACAAAATTGTTCTAGTGAAGTTTCTTACAATATATTTTCATTCACTTCTGCTTGATTTTTTGGTGTTTCTCAGTTTTTCCTCATTTTGATATAACCTTTCATACTGTTAGAGGTGCAATTGTTAAGGTCCCTTATCAGATGTTTGGTATCGGGCAAATTTTGAGTAATTTTCAGTTTAACCTTCTGTTGTTTCAATTTGAGCATTAGGATTTCTATGTCATTTTAATGACCTTTGCATCTTGTGTGGAAATCATAAACTAGGAGTATTAACTTACTCTCTTTTTGATTTTTTTTTATTACAAAATATAGCTTCAAGAAAAAGGACCTCCACTCCATGTGAAGTTGTTGTTGTAGTAATGAGCATTCGAGCTCTAGAAAAATCTAATTAGTATATCCCCTTCATTTTTTTTTCTTTCGTCTCTAAGTTTTAGTAGAAATGTTATGATATGCATGCATGCTTGAAGTTCATTTTGTAGTCAAGCCCTGTAAAATCCCCATCATCAGTTCTCATAGAATTGTTTGATTTAGAACTACATTCTATTGGGAGTGAACTCTTGTGTCTAGGCAATGTGTTGGATAAATCTGGGCTATATTAAGTTGTGCTGACCCTGGCATGGAATGTCTTGCCCTTGATAAAAAGAAATCACATGAAGACTTTTTTAATTTCAGTCATAACTGAGCTTTGAATCTAGTCGGTTTGTAATCTATACAGGAGACAGGAGACAACAGCCAGAAGGGCAGAAGCCTGGGCCGGTGTGGAAAGAGTCTTAAATTCACGTCTCCAGGTTCTAAATATTTAGGCTGGTGTGGAAAAACAGGCCAGCCTGCACATCAGGGTGACAACAATTATGGAAACGACTGATGGTTTTAAAAAATGGAAATGGTCCACATTAAGCTCATCAGGCTGGTCTGATTTTTAGCCAAGTCATCTGAAATTGGACGTCTCAAGCACCATATTGTGATGCATGTAGCTTAGTTTCATTGTCTAATCTGGCTAAGGAAATTCATGCAAATAGAGTTTATAAGGATCCTCTCACATGGATTTGTCCACTTCATCTGTGGGCCCATTGCCAACCAGGTCAAAAAATAAGAAAAAACCAACAACAATGTTGCAAGGAGAATCACATGGCAGTTTCTCTTCATATATGGCTCTCATCTACTAATAATCTTTTCGTATTGCTGGCAACACTTCATATACACTCCATTGTACAATTTAGGATTAGTGTGATGAACTACTTCATAAACCCATTTTCGTGCTAATTTTATGTTTCATAATTGGGTGGTCTCATAGATCCAACTAAGCATGCATGTTTGGATTGGGAAAGGTGATACAAAATCATAGGAGGGATTACATGTGGGCTGTTGTATCTTCATGAAGATTCTCGGCTTAAGATTATTCATCGAGGTCTCAAGGCAAGTAATATCTTGCTAGATGGGGAGATAAATGCAAAATTTTGGTGTTGTTTATGCCACCATCTATTGGAACTATATTAACCAATCTTCAACCCTTTTTTTTCAGTTGAATGTGGACCATTGCTACATTTCTCTTATCAGCCGTTTATTTCCAAGCAACAGCTTGAAAATTAAGGATTTTTCTGTGTCGGTCATATTCAGGGAGTGTCGGCTTGATTTTTCGCTAGATGAATGTCATGGTGGGGCCTATCTTCTGCATAGATGGGATGTCCCACCTTACAACACCGACGCAAGTAAAGGTATACCCATATAGAATTCTTTGAGTTGTGTAGGACCTTTTTCTCCTTTTTAATTTTGTTGTTGTTTTTCTTAGAAAATGATAGACTTTTACCGAAAAATTCCTCAAGAGTTCTAATATACCAAATAATGCATGGCAAAATGAAACTCTAAATATGTGCTTTTTGAGAGTCTAATGACCCCAACATCCACTTCTTTTCTCTAGTAAGCACATTCCCAACCCTTTGTGTAGAATAAACAAAGAGGGACATATGTTGTTATGAAACACTTGTTAAAGATTTGAGCTTTACATGTAGTTGGAAATAATGCTTACATCTTCTGCCTTAAAAGCAGGCAGTTTCATTCAAGGTGCATGGAAAATATATAATTAAATAATTTTTTTAGCCTTCCATATATTTTGCAGGTCATGGCCAACTTGAAAAATAGCCCGAGTTTTTCACGTAATGTATCTAATTCATGAATTTGTTTTTTTTTTTTTTTTTTTTTTTTTTTTTTTGCTTCTATGAATTGTTTATCATTTGAGCTAATGGTCTTTCAAGAATGGGCCACAAACATGGGACCCAAAGACGATCCTTGGTTGAGGTCATGGATTCGATCCCAAATCATCCAATTACGGAAAAAGAGGCCATTATTACTAACTCAATCACGATAATCAACCTTCACATTAAGGTAACAAATATTTTATATATATATATATATGTGTGTGTGTGTGTGTGTGTGTGTGTGTGTTTTTAAAAAGTAAATCTCAATTTGTTAGTGTCCGCAAGGAAACTTCTCTCTTGTGCATGGAGTTTATAGGAACCCAATTGTCTCATGATCCAGACCATTGAACCAGTGTCTATCATCATTGATGGATGGACCATGTTCAAAAAAGCTTCTCACCTATCAATAACTTGAGTTGAATTTCCAGAACTTCAGATTCTGGGTTCTTCTACATGCATTTCCTGAACTTCAGATTCTGGGTTTTGTCCATTTTCTGGCAAAAAAACATTCATGTCAATAACTTGAGCTGAATTTAATTTCCCTACCTCAATGCCAGCACTTGGACTCTCACTACATGGAAGACCATCTTCTGTAAATTGATGTCGATCTGCCACAACTTCCTCCCCTTCACCAGCTACTAGCTTTGAAACTGTTTGCTGCTTCTCATCTGAAAAAGCAATCCCTACATCTTTAAACTTTAACTTCCTCAATTTTTGTCGTCTCAAGCACCAATGCATGCGTTTCCACTACCTCTAATTCTTGTGATTTCGTATCCTCAATTATAGCACTCAAATTCTTGTGGCGTGCAACATCTTCATGAATTTCATTCTCCTCAACCACAACTTACTCTCCTTCACCAGCTACTGATTCTGGTCCTGTATGTTGCTTCTGCTCTAACAAAGCAGCTCCTGCATCTGTAGCATTGCCCACAGATTTCTGCTTCTCATCGAGCAAAGAGACATCTGCTTCTACATGCATCTTCACGACTTCAGTCCCCTGATTTTGCCCATTTTTTGGCAAACAAACATCCATAGCGATAACTTTAGCTAAATTTGATTTAGTAACCTTAGTTCCAGCACTTGGATTCTTGTGACCGAGAACGCCATCTTCCTAAAACCCATTTCCCTCAACTGCAACTGCTCCTCCTTTACCAACAACCAGTTCTGGCACTATCTATTGTTTCTCATGTAACACAGTAATGCCTATATTTGAAGCATCGCCCACAGTATCTTGCTTCTCAGCTACAACTACAGGAGAGAGGGGTGCATCTATAACTTTAGCTTCTTCGGCTTTCTCAATCTCAGGCGCTGAAATGTGCGCTTCTGCAACTTCAGCTCTTGACTCTAGCCCATTTTCTAGTAAACAAACATCTGGAGCAATGGATTGAGCTACGACTGAAGAGATTGATTCATTCAACAAGCTTCCCTTCCCCTCTTCTAAAATTGGTTTTTAATTGGCCAAAAACTGTTTCTGAAGCTAACATTCTATTTTCCCAGGGCATTGACCAACTACGGCAAAATTTAGGCACACAGGTATAGAAGCCTTTTCTATAGTCATCAAATCAATTTCGGATTTTGACACCACAAAGCAGTTGAAAAGAATGTGACTCTTGGCTGCACAGGTCAGCGCAGAGGAAGTCTTGGGAGCTCACCTAATTATGGAGATTTGGATCCTCGAAGATTTAATTCCTAATTATCAAATGAAATGTTTGTGGATGACGTGTAATTCATATGTTGGCAACCTTAAAGCTATGATCATTTTTAAATTTGCTTCATGTAGAGATCTATAGCTTCCACAAGCAGGAGAACAGCCATCTGATTTTCTGATCTCAAGCAAAGTAGATATTGGTTTCCTCTAATGGTATTGTAGCTTGCCCAGTTTATTTATTTATTTATAATTTATATATATATATATATATATATATATATATATATATATATATATATATATATATATACACACACACACACACTGTTATTTTCACATAAGTGAGTAAATGTCAGAACGTAATTTTCATAGTATCCTACAGGTAGGAATTGGCTTACTAGTATTACAACAGCTAAGTGGAGTCAATGACATCCTATTTTATGCGAGCAATATTTTCAAAGTCTTGGTAGATTTAGTTATCAATATTTTCACCAAAAGATTGTGCTTTTTTTCCGATTGAATGTGGACAATTGTTGTTTTTACCTTCTTAGCCATCTTTTTGTAGGCTAATAAATTCCATCTGGTCCATCCCAAGCCTGGGTAGAGGGTTGATGTCAGGTTTGTTGATGGGCATTGAACCTTTGCTAAGCAATCATAAAAAAGATCCCAAATAGCTGGGACAAGGCTATAATGATAATGATGACGATATACCATCTAATTGAGTCCAGATTTGAAATAACAGGATTCTCCTATCAAGGAGATTTTCTTGACATGGCCCATTATGATGATAATGGTGACAATATACCATCTAGAGTACCATAGCATTTTACTCACCACAAATTGAAACCACTTGTTTTGAAATATCTTATCCATTACTCAGTTTTCAACGTGCATGACATGGGCAGTCTGTAATTGTTTCCAATCTGATACGTTCAGTTAGTCTACAATTCAATATTGTCAGAATTTGCTGGCCATTGATTTGATGCTCTTCTATGGTGATTTGATGGATTCATGGATTTAAATTTGCTTGCATTTGATTCAATGTTTTAAGGATGCAGGGGCCTATAGTGGTGCTTTTGGTAGTCTTGAATTTTAAAGTTTATCACCTTTCAAAAAAATAAAAAAAAAAAACAAAAAAAAAAAAGAAAGAAAAGAAAAGAAAAAAAAAAAAAAAGAGAGAGAGAGAGAGAGAGAGAGAGAGAGAGAGAGAGAGAGGTTTATAATGTTATTTTGTGGGGTTTATGTGGGTTTTGTGGGCCTGATCTATGACATCCCCAATGAAACGTTAAATGGAAGTGATTGATGAGGGAGAGAGAAGTTAACAAAATAAAAATAAAAATGCAGCAACTGAACATTGGGTGATAAACAAATGAGAAAGAAGAAGAAGATTTGAATGCAAACATTACTGCAATAGCTACACCATTTTAGATTTTGTTTTGTATTTTAAAGTTACCACTAACAAATAGCACAAACAGACTCTTCCATGTCCATCCTGCAAATCACTTTGGATTATTGCAAAGGTTGGGTTCAATTGCAAACTTTATGAAGCATAAACCAGGATGTTCTTGTAGTTTCAACAATCTTGATGCTTTCTTTTATATTTGAATTTTGCTGTCTCATTCCATACATAGATTATTATTAGTCAACCATATGCATATGATCTTAACAAAATCCAAGAACTACCCACACTGAATTTTTTTTGCTTCTTCCATCCAATAGAGTATGCTATCCATTCACATTGATGATTCTATTTATATTATTTTGAGAAATCTGGCATTTTCATTTAAAGGTCGTTTGTGTATCAACTGTCACTATCTGCCAAACCAAGTTTTTCTTAAAGATGAGGTATGCAAATAAGGTGCCCCACCTTAAAGATGACCATACACAAGAATTTGGCTGGTCCATCTCACTGCAAAGTTGCCATGAGAAAGAGGAGATCGAGTGAAGAGCTGGGTTTGGGGTTATCTGATGCAATCTGTATATCAGGTTAGTTGGTCGAAACTATTCGATACTATTTCCAAAGTACCATAGACTCAACATGGCATTCACAATGACAGAAATAGATTGGTCTCATCAGTGCTTTATTTTAGTTCCTGATAGTTTATACCATGTACAAGTTTTCATTTATTCGATTTCTTATGGAGTGCATTGCTGTAAAGTGCACAATTAGGAATTCTTCCTTGCCACTAGTGATATAGTCTTGTTTATCATTTGGGTGTTGTTAGGTGAGATTTCTGGTGAATTTATCTTGAACTTGCGTACTAAAGTCGATCTGGTCATTTGAAAGACTTGTACAGGTGCTGTCATGCTAACGACATCATTTTCTAGGGTCTTATAGTTCCATATGAGTCTCAATCTACCTCATTTACTTTATGTGGGCAACCTATGATTATGACAGAGAATGTGGTATCAGAAACAACAATTTTTACTATGCTGAAAAATCGGTCAAAGTCTTCACCATCTTGTGGAGTTTCTGATAAACCAGACAGTCGTCCTTTAAATTACTCCATAAAAGAAAACATTATTCTTGATTAACTAGTTTTTTATCCAAGGATATGGCTAGTTCTATCGTATGAGATTGGGAGCCTACAACTGAATGAATGGCACCATTCCAGTCTATGCACCTGCTTCACCAGAATGCTTGTCACAAGAAATTGTTCCTTCTCAGATGGTGTATGTGTTGGGCCCTACCCATCATACATAAGCATTTGTGCTGACATGGTGTATGTGTGCATGATGTGAGTGTTCCATTAGGAGGGCCATACTGGTTAGATCTCAGGTTCTAAGAGTCATGCCATTTCACTCCTCAGATAAGCCATAGGATGCAGAACAAAATGGATAGCTAGAAAAGTTGTGTTAAACATTTCCTTTTTGTTTTGTACATTGTGGCCCATTTGAGGAGTGAACAACTTGATTTTGATGCCAGAAGATCTAAAAGGTGGGGCCACCTTACATGTTCCATGTCATGCCCTAGACTCGGTAACCGAAATCACAAGGAACCCGATGGCCGGTTCTGGCCGTAACAGCCTCCATAGTACCCCATTCTCAGCTCCTGAGGCAGGTTCCGATCCTGGGATCTTACAAGGAGGATTTTTTCATAATAATATAATCATTACCAATACGAGCATACCCAAGATCACAACAAGAACATCTGAGAATAACAAAGGCACACATCGCAAAATCCACTATAAATTTGAACTTTTACAATCATCCATAAGGTCCAAAAGGACATACATGAGATAAAAGGAAAAGAGAGAAAGGTCAGCAATACTGGAGTCCTCAAATGCTCAGCTCTACTCCATGCTCTACTGATATGTCACCTGCCTAGAGTATCCTGCACGTATCAATCATGCATAAGCTTATAGAAGCTTAGAGAGTGGTGTAGGTGTGCGATAATGGTGCTCAGAAGAGTAGAAGGAGATACAAGGAGAGAAGCATGATCAATGAGGATATCACTAGCCTTTCCCAGGCTTATCATGAATAAGATGCAATGAGTACTGGGTGCCATGCCAAGGCAATGCATGAAGGGGCTTGTGCAACCAATGCTAATGCAATGCAAGTAATGTCAGTGCTCATATCCAAACCACAAGTCATGTACATTTTCGATCATAAGGAAATCACCGGGTTCTATTACACTGCTGAATGACTGCCGCTCTACAGACCCCGCACAGTCAAACGAGCGTAAGAGACGTTACTACCCGCCTGTGGACAACCAATCACCAACAAGGCCTGAAGGTAGCGGACCCATTTACGAGCTAGTCAGACTCAGCCTAGCAATGCCTCCTTACATCAAGCAGGTAAGGCCACACCCCTATCCAACCGACTACTCGACAGTGGGAGTCGTGGCCTAATGGTATAAGGTCCTCGTATACTCATATATTCCACCTGGTCACGGCGTTAGAGCAGATCCTTAGTACCATGAAAGTTTTAGGAATTTTACCCATGGGCATCCTATGCACCCGGTATGCTCAACTAATATTTTCAGTATCCACACATATGGCCATCCACGAATACCCCTGTGGAGGCAAGGCCCTGATGAAGTAAGGGCGGATATCCATAAGCTATGCAATGCCAGATGCATGAATCACACAACCACCCATGCATCAATCCCAAGCATCCATCTCTCGGGAAGATACCAATATGTCCTACACAATGACACAACCATGGCCAATCATACCTCAACCAAGCATGCATATGATGTGTATGGGGGTGGGCCATGAAGATGAATAGGGGTGCCAATGAGGTGAAGATGAACTCTCTACCTAACCATGAAGGGTCTAGGTACTTAACCAATTCTTCATAAAGAATACAACCTCTAGTGGGGGTCCATATACCTAGGGTAGCCCACGAGACTAAGGAGAACAATGATATGGGCCTAAATAGATGAAACGAGCCTAGCAAGGGTCTATGGTGGGCCTTTAACCACCCATAGAAGCCCATGGGCCTACCTTAGGGCCACCAATGTGGACATCCAACCACAATTGGTCCCCAAGAGGTAGCCCATCTCTAATTGATCATGAATCAAGGCTCAAGGCCCACACAACATTAGAAATAAGAAATGGGCAGCCATTACATACCGCATACATTCATGTTGGGCTTCAGAAAGGCGACCCAAGGCCTATCCAAAACATGGGTCCAAGGGGAACACACATAACCCAACCCATATATACCACTATGGGCCCATAGGGGAAAGGTTAGGGCCCAACATAAAGGCCACTAATCCCATATATTGTGGTGACATGTCACGCCTCGAACTCGAAGATTGGGCTCATAAGATTCCCAATCGCCGAATCCGGCGCCGACAGCGTCCGTAGTACCCCATTCTCAGCTCCCGGCACCCATATACCAGGTTCCGATCCTGGGATGTTACAAGGAGGATTTCTAATATCAATTTGATTCATAATGAGCATAACCATAAGCATAACCCACGAACAATAACCACAAGAACACCATCATAAAATCCACTATGATTAAAAACTTTGAGTACAGTGCGTATAAAGGGAAATACAAGATAGTGATAATAGCAAACTCCAAAAGCTCGGCGGCACGCTCCAACTGCGGCGAGACTACAGCTGCGTCCTAGCGTCACCTGCACGCATCAATCATGCATAAGCTTATAGAAAGCTTAGAGGGCGGTGTAAGTGTGTGCGAATGTGCTCAGAATGCAATGCCGGAGTAATGCGGAATCATGCTGGTAAGTACATAAATGCAACCAGCCGTACCAAGGCTATGCAGTACAAGATGTGAATGCTATCGGCCATACCAAGGCCATGCGATACAATATGTAAGTCAAGCATGTCAATCCTCATACCAATGCAACTCCTCACTAGAGCATCAAATCAGTATGGTTCTCAGTCTGGATAATCACCGGGGTTCAGTACACTCCAAATGGCACTGTCTCTCTCCAAGCAGCACAGTCCAAGTGAGCGTAAGAAACCTCACTATCCGCCTGGCCAGTAGTCAGCCAATACCGATCCGGCACGTCGATAGCGAACCCATTTCCGAGCTGGTCAAACTCAGCCTAGTAATGCCCCCTGCTCTCGGGCGAGTAAGGCCACCACTCCTTTTCAACCGACCATGACACAGTGGGAGACGTGGCCTTCTGGTATTCGGCCCTCGTGCACTCGTATATCCACTCAGTCTCGATGTTGGAGTCATCCTCTAGTACCATCGGGTTCAGGGACTCTCACCCAGGGACATCTATGGCGCCCCAATTGCTTAGAACAAGATTTTTCTGGTATCCAACCAACCACCCACGATATATCTGTGGAGGCTATGGCCCTGATGTCGCTAGGGCATATCACAATCACACAGATGCAAGTGCATGAATCATACTACCAGACATGCATCAATCCTGTGCATACTGTGCGCTCATGTAGGGCAACTCTGTATATTAGGGAGCCCATAAATGATCTGCCCGTAGGCATATGCTATGATCAGTCACTATCCATATCAAGCATACATATGATGCATATGATCATGAATCATGGATCTATACTAATCATGATATAAAGTAATGGGTCTGTGCAAGGCGAAGATGGCCTAGACGGCCAATGTACTACGAGTATGGGCCTGCCAGTGGGCCACAGGGAGAGTGGTGGTGCGAACCTTTAACCGACACCCACCATGCAATGTGGACGTCAAACCATCATTGCTCCCAAGGTATAGCCTGCTATAAACATCATTATATACACATCGGGGAATCACACATTGTAATGGATATAGTTGCACTCCATTGGGCCTTAGGTAAATCAAATGGGCCGTATCATAAGGGCCTTATTTTCATCAAGTGGGCCATATCATTGGACCGCACCAACGGGCCTTACATACATTGCAATGGGCCATAACCCATGGGCTTTGCATATATCACATTAGTCACATAACACATGGGGTCTCAAATATAACAAGGTGGGCCTAATCATATGGGCCTCATATATATCAAAGTGGGCCTCAATATTGGGCCCATATACATGCTAAGATGGGCCTAAATACATCAGCCCATATACATCCAAGTGGGCCTCGTGTGAGGCCCGCTATATTGTTTATTTTCCTATCCAATCTGTTGATAAGGTCACATGAGTAGGGGGCCTACCATAATATTTATTTTCCATCCACCTGTTGATGAGGCCACACAGACCTAGGGGCCCACTATGATGTTTTTAACGGTGGGTGTTCATTCAACACTGTCGCCAGTAATGTGGGTCAGCACACATCATGGTGGGGCCATACACACATCACGGTGGGGCCACCTGAGATTAGGATCTACCTCATTTTTGGGCTCATGCCTTAAAATGATCTGACAAAATAGATGGAAGGCATGGATGACACGCATACATCATGGTGGGGCCTACGGTAGGAGCCGTGGGTCTTCCTCTACCGTCCGCACGCGCGCGCCGCAGGCGCGGCCTGCGTCCTCTGTCAGCAGCAGCAGCGTCTACTGCTGCTGTTGTTTAATTTTTATTATTATTATTATTTTATATTGGGGCCCACCAAGATGTGATCCAGCCCACCCATTATGTGTGTCCCACCTGGCTGACGGTCCAGACCAAGTTTCAGCCACATGCAAAACTCAGGTAGGCCCCACCAAATGATTTTATACTTTTAGGCATGTCTTCTCATGATTTTAGAGGGTGTGGCACACCTGAATTCCATATATGGCTGATTTTTGGGATGGACCCATGTAAGAAGGGGGACCCCACGATGGACGGTGTTGATACTCGAAACACATCATGGTGAGGTCCACAATTGGGCCGTGGGGGCTAGCCCTGGTCACCCGCCCGCCAATGACAACGGCAGCACTGCTGCCTTCTTTCTTTTTCTTTTTTTTTCTTTTTTTTTGTGGCCCACCAAGATGTGATTCACAATCCAGCCTGAGTTTCAACTGCATCCAAATTTCATGTGGGTCCCACCAAGTACTTTTACATGTTCTGGCATGTCTTTACATGGTTTTAGAGGGCATGGCCCACCCGGTGATTAGATCACCTTAAAATTTTGGCTCAACGCCTAAAATGATGCAAGGGTTGATATGGATGGCTTGGATCATGCACAAACATCAAGGTGGGGCCTGCATGAGCTGCCCACTCCATAAAGCAAATTTTTTTTTGTTAGCATGCAAGTACACACCCATGCAGTACATGCACTCCATGTTAGCCCTCTCACGTCCATCAAGATGGGTCACACTAGTTGCTCTTGGAATGCACAGATATCATGGTGGGTCCCACATGCTTGTGGCCCACGTCCATCAAGATGGGTCCCATATGCTTGTGGCCCAGTAATATTAATAAAATGTTATAATATATTATATAACCTAAATAGGTGGTGGATGTCTCCTAAAATGAGGTGGGCCACACATTTGATGGATGGAGTAGATTTAACATATTGGTGGGGCCCACTTCATTCTAAGGAAGAGAGAAAGAGAGAAATAGAGAGAGACACGGCGATGGAGTGGAGGGACCCTGCCACTATGGGCCCCTCTTCAATCACAACTACATACATCAAAGTGGATCCCATCACTTGTGGGCCCTTAAATGGAATCAACGGTGGATCACCCACCTCTTGCACTCCTCCTTGCTTCCTTACACTCCAATGCTCCTTTGCTTGACTTTTAATGGTGGATGATGGACTTTTGATGGTGTGGATGAGAGATAAGAGGGGTGGGGAAAGTGGGTCACACTAGTTGCTCTTGGAATGCTTGGGAAAGCTTGGGACGTATGGAGCTTTGTTGCTTGGAGGGATTTGAGAAAAAATGAGGGAGAGAGAGAGAGAAGTGATGGGAGATATGGATGGAAGGGATGGGTGAAGTGGTGTTGTAATTAATGATGTATGGTTAGGTTTGAAAATGGGGAAAAAGAGGAATGGTGAAGGGGAGGAATTGTTGACTTGTGGGAAAGGAGAGAGAGGTCATGTATACTTGTTGTTGGGTGAGGTGGCATTAAGGTAAGGTGGTATACTTGACTTGATTGATGGGACATCTCGTAGAGATTCCCTCGAGATTCGCAACGTGCGGGGTTTCTTTGAACCAAACGTTGACCCGTATCTCCTGGACGGGTATTGGTTCGGTGTGTGAGTCACGGCGTTAGAACCGCGGCAACGACGCGGTCGCCAAGATACAGGTTTCGGGTCGAGCCGACTTCGGCATGCGGGACTCGGCTTAGGATCGCACGCAACGTCAGAAACGGGTCGAGGATTGGCAAAATTCGACCAAAAGGATCGCGAAGTCCTACAGAATGGTACAGTCTAGGTTATGGGTCTTATAGCTCTCCTCCCCAAATAAAAATTTCGTCCTCGAAATTTACACAATTATCATAAGGAAACATAAATCATAAAGGAAGAGGAAACAAGGTATCACTATATAGAATCAGAGACAGCATACATAATATAACATGCAATCAATCATCAAAGAGATGGGGATAGCGCTCGCGGATCTCAGCCTCGCGCTCCCAAGACGCCTCATCAACAGAATGATGACCCCATTGAACTTTCACCAAGGGAATGACCTTGGTCCGGAGGACCTGCTCCCTTCGATCAAGGATATGAACTGGCTGCTCAATGTAAGAAGCGTCCTTAGGAACCTCCAACGGCTGCCAATCAATAACAGGGACTATGTCTGACCCACACTTCCTCAACTTAGAGACATGGAAAACGTTGTGGACGCCAGATAACTGAGGTGGCAAGGCAAGCCGACAGGCCACGGTGCCAACGCGCCTAGTGATCTCAAAAGGTCCTATGAATCTCGAGGCAAGCTTGCCCTTCGCTCCAAATCGAACTACGCTCTTCATGGGCGAGACCTTGAGATACACATGGTCCCCTACATCAAACTCCAAGGGACGATGTCGGTGGTCAGCAAAACTCTTCTGCCGACTCTGAGCTGTGCGCATCCTCTGCCTGATGATATCAATAGCCTCTGAAGTCTCCTGCACAAGCTCGGGACCTAAGAGACGCTGCTCTCCAACCTCGGTCCAACAACTTGGAAATCTACACGGTCTGTCATACAAAGCCTCAAAAGGAGTCATACCAATGGTCGCTTGATAGTTGTTGTTGTACGCGAACTCAGCCAATCACAGATGCTCATCCCAGCTACCACCGAAGTCAATCGCGAAGGCCTGAAGCATATCCTCAAGGATCTGGTTGACCTTCTTGGTTTGGCCATTGGTCTGCGGATGATACACGATACTGAGCTGCAAATCAGTCCCCATCGCTCTCTGGAAGCTTCCCCAAAACTGAGACGTAAACCTCGAATCTCGGTCAGAAATAATCGAGACTGGAACGCCATGCAGTCTCACAACCTCCTTGATAAATAACCTCGCAAGCCGGTCCATAGACCAAGTCACACGCATCACGAGAAAATGTGCCGACTTCGTCAGACGATCCACAACAACCTAAATAGCGTCATGACCGCGCTGAGTCCTCGGCAAGCCCATAATGAAATCTGTCGACATGTTCCTCCACTTCCACATCGGGATGCTCAACGGCTGCAATAGACCAGGAGGTCTCTAATAATCGACCTTGACACGCTGACATGTGTCACACTCGGCCACAAAACTGGCAATCTGGCGCTTCATCCCCGCCCAGAAATACTGTCTCCTCATATCACGATACATCTTCGTCGAGCTAGGGTGGATAGAAAACTGCGATTGATGTGCCTCGGTCATTAGATCTTTGCGCAACTCTGGAATATCCGGGACACATAATCGGCCTCTGAAGCGAAGTCCACCATCAACACCCATCTGCCAATCTGTCTGACTCTCGAGATCCGCCTCCGCTCGGTAATCCTGTAACGACTCATCTGTCTGCTGAGCCTCGATCACCCTTGCGACAAGAGAGGGTTGAATCGACAGGCTCGATAGCTGAACGATAGAAGACTGCAGACCAAAATCGAAGTCGTACTCTGCGATATCCTCGAGCATCCTCCACTCCTGAATCATCAAGTGTGCCACCAGTCCTCGTGGCTGACGGCTGAGGGCATCCGCCACCACGTTTGCCTTGCCTGGGTGGTACTGGAGGTCAAAATCATAGTCTTTCAGAAGCTCCATCCAGCGTCTCTATCTCATGTTCAGCTCGGACTGAGAGAATAGATACTTCAAGCTCTTGTGGTCAGAGAAGAGCTCGAACCTGACCCCATAGAGATAGTGTCTCCACACCTTCAGTGCGAAGACGACTGCTGCCAGCTCCAAATCATGCGTGGGGTAGTTCAGCTCGTGGACCTTGAGCTGACGAGACGCGAAGGCTACAGGCCTGCCATGCTGCATCAGGACAGCACCCAATCCAATACGTGAAGCATCAGTAGATACAACGAATCCATCACTTCCAGAGGGAAGAGTGAGGATGGGAGCGGACGTCAGACGGTCCTTCAACTCCATAAATGCTCGCTCGCATGCATCAGTCCAAACAAAATCTGCGCCCTTCCGAGTCAACCTGGTTATTGGGGCCGCGATATGAGAGAAGCCCTCTATGAAACGTCGATAGTATCCCGCCAAACCAAGGAAACTGCGGATCTCAGACGCAGTCGTGGGCTGGTTCCACTGACGCACTGCCTCAACCTTCGAGGGATCCACTGCAACACCCTCTCTCGTCACCACGTGACCGAGGAACTTCATCTCCTCCTGCCAGACTCGCACTTCTCCAGCTTCGCATACAGCTGGTGGGCACGGAGGGTCTGCAATGTGATCTCCAGATGCTGCATATGATCCTCACGAGTCCTCGAATAAATCAGAATGTCATCGATGAAGACCATAACAAACTGATCGAGATATGGACGGAAGACCTCATTCATCAACTGCATGAAGACCGCGGGTGTATTGGTCAGTCCGAAGGACATGACCTGAAACTCAAAATGACCATAACGCGTCCTGAAAGCTGTCTTCGGGATGTCCTCCTCTTGGACACGAATCTGATGATAACCGGAACGCAGGTCAATCTTTGAGAAGAACTGTGTACCCTGCAGCTGATCAAATAAGTCGTCTATCCTTGGGAGTGGGTACTGTTCTTAATCGTGACCCGATTGAGCTCGCGGTAGTCGACGCAGAGCCTCAACGAGCCATCCTTCTTCCTGACGAAGAGTACCGGCGCTCCCCAAGGCGAACTGCTCGGACGAATGAATCCCAACTCACGTAACTCGTCCAACTGCCGCTGCAACTCATGCAACTCCATCGGTGCCATACGGTACGGGGCCTTCGAGATAGGCGCGGTACCAGGCACAAAATCAATCCCAAACTCAATATAACGACTAGGCGGCAGTCCCAGAATCTCCTGAAACACATCGGGAAAGTCGCAGACAATCGGAATATGATCGATATAAACGGCAACGAGTTCCACAACGGCGTAGGACATCAAGCATGACAATAACTCTCCTCGGGGCTCGGCAACAAACTGAAACTGCAGCAAGCCGGGTATGCAGAACGTGACTATTCTCGCGGAACAGTCCATGATGGCGTGGTACTCGGCAAGCCAATCCGTGCCCAAGATAACGTCGAAGTCTGTCATCGGCAACGCAAATAAGTCAGCAGGTAAGAATATATCACCGACCAGAACAGGGCAAGACAGACAGAAATGGGCCAATACTGTAGTCTTCCCTAAAGGCGTCGATACGGTCAATCCCTTGCTAGAAGACTTGGTCGACAATCCAGTCGATCGACGAAAACCCTCAGATATAAATGAGTGCGAAGCGTCGAAATTGAATAATACTCATGCGATGCATGAGGAGACTAGAAATATACCCTCTATGACTCCTCTGGAAGTTTACGAGTCCTGCTGAGCTACATAGAACCTGGCCTGAGCTGGCTGGGGAGGTGTCTATCCCCTCTAAGGTCCCTGGTGCTGCTGTTGCCTCTACGGCGGCCTATGCTGCTGTCTCTGCTGCTGATGGGGCCTCGGTGGCTAAGGTGGATGCGGTCCGGCCGATGGGGCCTTCTTCGTGTCTTTGTATCTTGGAGAAATTTCTTCGCCGCTATGGTCGCGACTGTCCTGGAGACTGCTGTGGCCCCTAGACTACTGCAGATGAGGACAAGGGCACTCAGATATGCGGTGTCCAGAACCGCCACATCCAAAACACGTCCCTGGAAATAACTGTTGGGGTGGCGCAGAAGGTGCCGCTGACGCTGCTGGTGCTGCCGGTGTCACTGGTGCTACTGGTACTCTAGCAGGTGGATGACCCTTATACCTCTGTGGTCGTTGATGCTGCTGAAAGCTACTGGACTGGGCTGGCCTCTTGCGGCCTCTCCTCTGATCTCGATCGCTCTTAGAGCCAGCCCACTCAGTCTCGTAGATTTGGGCCCTTCGTACTACTACCTGAAAGGTCGGGAGCTTGTGCCTAATAACACGGCCTCGAAGACCGAAACGTAAGCCGCTCTCGAAACGGCAGGCCTTCCGCCCCTCATCATCAACCATATATGGCGCAAACCGTGACAGCACCATGAAGCGAGCCGCGTACTGCACCACAGACATGTCTCCCTGTACTAGAGTCTCGAACTCTTATGCCCTCTGACAACGAATGTGGTCAGGGAAGTACTGCTCTTCGAATTGGCTGATTAAATCCTCCCATGTCCAGACATGATCGGGTCCTGCAACGCAGGTAACAGAGGTCCACCAGTGCTCTGCCTCGCCCTGGAAAAGGAATGTGGCCAATCGGACTCGCTGCTCAGTCGTACAAGACATAATATTAAAAATCTTCTCCACATCGGAGCGCCATCTCTTAGCTGCTGACGGATCTGGCTCACCCTGAAATCGTGGAGGATCCATCCGTCTGAACTCGTGAAGAAGGGCACTCGCGCGTTCCTACTTTGCCCGAGCGCGTAAATAATGCCCGCATCCGCCGCCCCATGAAGTGCAACTGTCACAGCCTGTAACATCTACTGTAACTGCGAGGCACTCACAGGCACGGTTGGATCCGCACCGGTATCAGGTGGGGGAACATCATCCTTAGGAAAGGGAGAAGGGATCTCTGGCGGTGGAACGGGAGGCGCGGGTGATAAAGCTGGAGCCTCAAGTGGCGGATCGGGGTGCGCTCAGGTCGTTCTCCTGGGCGGCATGTCCTATAGAAAAGATAAGGCGCCAATCAATCTTGAGAATCGCGCGTTAAGGAACTCAATCAAAAGGTTACGCACTCGAAACCTAATCATCATAAGTCATAGTAAACATGCGATGTTGTTCTTGGTTATTCCCAAGTAATGCTCTGATACCAACTTCTGTCACGCCCCGAACTTAGAGATCGGGCTCACAAGATTCCCGATCGCCACATGTAAAACTCATGTAGGCCCCACCAAATGATTTTATACTTTTAGGCATGTCTTCTCATGATTTTAAAGGGTGTGGCCCACCTGAATTCCATATATGGCTGATTTTTGGGACAGACCCCTGTAAAAAGGGGGACCCCACGATGGACGGTGTTGATGCTCAAAACGCATCATGGTGAGGTCCACAATTGGGCCGTGGGGGCCAGCCCTGGCCGCCCGCCCGCCCGCCACTGACAACGGCAGCACTGCTGCCTTCTTTCTTTTTCTTTTTCGTTTTTCTTTTTGTGGCCCACCAAGATGTGATTCACAATCCAGCCCACCCATTATGTGTGTCCCACGTTTCTGGCCGTCCAGACCAAGTTTCAACTGCATCCAAACTTCATGTGGGTCCCACCAAGTACTTTTACATGTTCTGGCATGTCTTTACATGGTTTTAGAGGGCATGGCCCACCCGGTGATCAGATCACCTTAAAATTTTGGCTCAACGCCTAGAATGATGCAAGGGTTGATATGGATGGCTTGGATCATGCACAAACATCAAGGTGGGGCCTGCATGAGCTGCCCACTCCAGAAAGCAAATTTTTTTTTTAGCATGCAAGTACACACCCATGCAGTACACGCACTCCATGTTAGCGCCTCTCACGTCCAGCGTCCAGGGACGCTGGACGGCGTGGATACACAGATATCATGGTGGGTCCCACATGCTTGTGGCCCACGTCCATCAAGATGGGTCCCACATGCTTGTGGCCCAGTAATATTAATAAAATATTATAATATATTATATAACCTAAATAGGTGGTGGATGTCTCCTAAAATGAGGTGGGCCACACCATTTGATGGATGGAGTAGATTTAACATATTGGTGGGGCCCACTTCATTCTAAGGAAGAGAGAAAGAGAGAAATAGAGAGAGACACGGCGATGGAGTGGAGGGACCCTGCCACTATGGGCCCCTCTTCAATCACAACTACATACATCAAAGTGGATCCCATCACTTGTGGGCCCTTAAATGGAATCAACGGTGGATCACCCACCTTTTGCACTCCTCCTTGCTTCCTTGCACTCCAATGCTCCTTTGCTTGACTTTTAATGGTGGATGATGGACTTTTGATGGTGTGGATGAGAGATGAGATTGGTGGGGAAAGTGGGCCATACTAGTTGCTCTTGGAATGCTTGGGAAAGCTTGGGACGTATGGAGCTTTGTTGCTTGGAGGGATTTGAGAAAAAAATGAGGGAGAGAGAGAAGTGATGGGAGATATGGATGGAAGGGATGGGTGGAGTGGTGTTGTAATTAATGATGTATGCTTAGGTTTGAAAATGGAGAAAAAGAGGAATGGTGAAGGGAGGGAATTGTTGACTTATGGGAAAGGAGAGAGAGGTCATGTGTACTTGTTGTTGGGTGAGGCGGCATTAAGGTAAGGTGGTGTACTTGACTTGATTGATGGGACATCTCGTAGAGATTCCCTCGAGATTCGCAACGTGTGGCATTTCTTTAAACTGAACGCTGACCCGTATCTCCTGGACTGGGTATCGGTTCGGTTCGCGAGTCGCGGCGACAACGCGATCGCCAAGATACAGGTTTCGAGTCGAGCCAACTTCGGCATGCGAGACTCGGCTTAGGATCGCACGCAACATCAGAAACGGGTCGAGGATTGGCGAAATTCGACCGGAAGGATCGCGAAGTCCTACAGAATGGTACAGTCTAGGTTACGGGTCTTACAATAAAGGCCACTAATCCCATATATTGTGGTGGCCTAGTGGGCAGCCCATTGCTCAAATCACATGGACAAATGTCATGCTCTTAGTCAAGTAAGTTGGGCCTACAACTTGGCCTAAGTATAAAGTTGATTGGGTGGGCAACCAAGGGCCCATATAGTTGTGTAATCCAACCCACTAATCCAACACAATAGTATGGTAAAAATGGCCTAAGAGTTCAATGGGCCTATCTGGAAGTTCTAGCCCAATTGGGCCTAAAGAGTTCAACAACTAGCCACATTCATGGACCCAATTAAATTCAACTGTGGTGGGCCTCAATAGTGCATTTATTAAGCCCAACATTTAAGGAACTAAAGGTATAAATTATTACCTTTAAGATTCTTCACAATGTGGTGGGCCCCACTCCTCGAAATTTTAGCCCAAAGGCCAAGCATAATTATAACATGTTGTTATCTTAAATTTGGGCACTCCATTGGAGTGGGCCCAAGGCCTCTAAAACTCTGGGAATTGAGGGCCAAGGTCCCTCATCATGCATACAATAAGATAAAACCTAAAAATGTGGCCTACCATCAGAGGAAACATTTTTTAATTATAGTTTTTATCTAGGCATATTGTTGGACTGCACAATAGAAAATTCTGGCAGTCCAACCATCTTGGCCCATTCTTTTGGATGCCCAAATGGGGTCAGTTGGGGTTGAAATTTTATAGAGTGACACACTTAAATAGGTGATCCACACCTCCACAAAATTTCAAAATTTTTGTATATTCCTATATATTTTAATTAATTTAGACAAAACAGTCTGTCTAAAAAATCGGACAAACCTGGACGTCTCAACATGGTAGGCCAGTCCGGCCCTCTTCACGATATGCACAGGGATCCATTGGCCCTAAAATTTGGTAGCTAGGTCCCACCATAGGTTTAAAATAACTCCACAAAATTTTAGAATTTTTAGACATGTAAAATTATTTTAATTTATTTAAAGAAATCAATCTGTCCTGAAAATCGGACTGATCTGGACACCATATTGTAATGGGCCGGTCCAGCCACCACCATGGTGTGTACAGGTATCCATTGGCCCCAAAATTTTGTAGGTGGGTCCTAACATGAGTTGAACACCTTCCTGTAAATTTTCATAATTTTTAGACTCCCAAAAGTATTTTAATAAATTTCGGAATTCCAACCTGTCCAGGGTGGAATGTTGCTGGAACAGTGCAGAAAATCCAGACTGTCCGCCTCACTTGGATCACACCTTTGGGACCCAAATGAAGGTCAGATGAGGCTGAAATTTGAGAGACATCAAAATGAGATCCCCACCTTTCATAAAAGTATATTTGATGGGTATAAAAGGTCCCCCAATCAGTCCTAAATTCAAGCCCAAGTCCAGCAAAAAATCTGTCTAAAAATTTCCGGACAGCAATACATGGCTAGACACATTAGCCTATATCTCAATAATCTCAGCCATAAAAAAAGGGTGTGTGGCCTTCCTCAGTGGGCCCCACATATGTCCAGATCACAGACTAAGACTAGGACACTTGCATGTATTGATTAAGGTGTCCAAAGATCATGGAGTTAGGTGGTAAGGGCATCCCACATTGCTGGATTTTTATTTTTATTTATTTTGGGACATCCTAGGCCCACTAAATGGGCCACACACACATCATCATCCATACATCAGAGAATATAGAAGAAGAAAATAAGGTAATCCGGCCATGGGGGTAGGGCCCCGCCACTAATGGACCCTCTCAAGAATGAATCATACCCATACAACTATATTGATTGTGCATGCAACATAAAATCACTACATGCATGATCCATAATTACTATGGATGGTTGGGATGCCATCCCAACATGATCCTTAAGGTCTAGATGACCTTAAGATGGAGTGGATCATTACATATATCATGATGGGGTCCATGGAGAATGGCCCCATCATGGATCATGACATGCATGTAGGATGGGCCAAAGGGCCACATCCATGGGATCAAATGGGATCCCCACCATGGATTGGTGTGTGCCATATGATCCATCCATGAAGAAATAATGAGATTAAGAAAAATAAAGGAATTCAACAAAAGAATAGTCACCCACATTAAAGATAACCACCAAACTTCCACAGTATTGTCCTTTAGCACCAAGGGAGATGGATCAATGGTGGAGATGGGTTTCAAGGGTTAGATAGTGGGGGATTAAGGAGGAAGAAAAATGGAGGAAAATGGGCTGGAGAAACGGAGAGAAATTACTAGAGAAGAAGAGGAGAGAGAGAAATGAGAGGGAAAGAGAGGAAAAAGCTTTTTAAGGGAAGTAATCATAACCTATGGTGATATAAACAATGTTTGCTAGGGTAGGTTAGGTGTGGGTGGTATGTGAGGTCTTGGTAGTGTGAGTTATGGAGATTTAGGTAGTGGGTGTAGTGTGTATGGGGACTTGTGCCATGGGTGATGGTGGTCCACATGCATTCCACTTAAGTGGGTCATATGATCAATGGTCATATAATGAAATATACACAACTTTTGATCTACATATCGGATTTATGCGCGAGACGCAGCGTTGGAACCGTGGCGACGATGCAGTCGCAATAGCATAGGTCTCGGGTCAATCCGATTCGGGTCTTCATGACCGAACTCAAGGATGAGTTTACAATGATTAGCAAGTTTCGTCATGCTATAGAATAAAAATGAGCATTTTGAAACTTCAAAGTTCATGGATTTTCAATAAATCTATTGTGAAAGACACTTTAAGGGTAGTTCTGACTAGGCTTAGTCAATTTTGAATATCATGGGTCATCGGGATGAATAAGATGCATACTCACACATACACATGCACACATATGAACTCGGTTCGGGTCTCACATTCCATATCAGTAATGTGCTTGTACAAACCTCTTTGAATGTGTTATTCCTCTGACGCAACTTCTGTTTTCCTCGGACAGCTCCATTTGTTTGAAGAAGCGAAAGATTGCACCCACCGGAATAGCCATTTTCGAAGGTTGCGATTGGATGCACAATGGGATTGAATTGCGAACACTCGGTAAATTATGAGAAAAAAACATAAATTAGCCTAACGTCCTAGTGTTCATAATAAGGAAGTAGCCTTCAAATTGTAGTTGCATTTCTTTCCAGTCCAGCTTGAATTTGATTTAGTTGAGATTCGAAGTCAAGATTTGCAAGACAAGTTCTATGGAAGGAAAATACATTTTGATTACTTCTACTTGACTAGAGTGGTAATTGCAATTCACTTTGATAGTGCATCCAAACACACCTTAATGCAATGTGGTTTTGCTAATTGAAACCAATGTGGTTGACTAGAAGCCCGAGAGAAAGGATTCAAATCAGTAGCACATCTACTCATGGACAAGCTTAAGCAAGCAGAAGGTCGCTGGGGCCAATCATGATGATCTTTTCACATGTATGAATTCCACATTGTAGAGAGAAAGAAGCAGGTAATTGCTTCTTGATTTGTTTTTCTCATTCCAACAAAATGCAAATCATTATTCGTTGATCTATGTAGGTTTAGTAGGCAGCTTTTGGATGTTCCCGATATTAGTTTGGGTCTGAAAAGGCAGAGGTGTCTTTTAACGCGGTTCCTGTTTTTACACTCCACCCCAAATGCACATAAGAATGGACAAACCATCCGTTCTGCCTAAATATTTGCCCTGCCTGCAATTTTGGTTACATCCAAATGCACCCGATAACGTTCCCGAGTCCTTTTTTTTTTTTGTTTTTGTTTTTGTTTTTGTTTGTGGATATGGCTATTTAGAGAACTAAACTGTTTTTTCTCCCCACACCGATATCGTTTGGAAATGGCGCAATGATGGAACTGGGACCCTTCAGAGTCAACAGCACTTGATGCTGGGGTCACTTTCATACATAAATAACATACTTAGCTGGAGCTTCAAATTTTGGATTAAAGGGTGTGGGCCACTGAATAATGTCTCCACCAAATGCTGAGATCTCTGTACATTTTTATCTTTGTGATTGACGGTTTAGATGTTGATTTTTACTCTAATGCTAGCCAGACACAGCTGCGATACCTTGCACCCCATCTTTCCACTAATTAGCTTTCAATGCTGATAGTGATCTCAGTAGAGTCCATCACAAATTTAGCCTGTAAAAAGGGAGCACAGTTAGTTTTAGTGGATGCATGTGTCAGGTTATCTTAATAAGTGCACAAAGATAAATGGCAAAAAAACTTTGATACTCTGGCAGTGTGTGATAGATGATACTCGGGCACTCAGAAATTTCTTAGGACTTGCACACAAGGCATACAAGTTAATTAAACTGTACAAATTATGTTATCCAGTGTAGAAGTTGAAAAATATCCAACAGTCATGTTTCCACAAAAAAGTAAAAATAAATGCCCATGAATCAGAGGTTGGGATTGTTTAACCAATCTAACATTAGAATGGTGACTTTACAAGAGTGGGCTGCACAATTTAGTCAGTTTAGTTGAGTTAATATATGCCACATGTACAATTTCTGAGTGCCTGCATATCAAGCGCCACACGCAGACTATCATATAACACCTCAAGATAAATCTTGCAAGATGAACAGGTTCAGCTACAATGGAATTATATTTGAGAAATGTTCTAGTGCTCTTAGACCACCATAAGTCACAATGCACCTAGTTGTACTGTATTGGGACACTTAAACAGTCCTGTCCATTGATCCAGACTGTTCATTATGTCCATCTCATATTTCATGGGCTACCACACACACACACACATAAGGTGGTTACCATGAAAACATCAAACTGATATGACAGATATTAACCATTTGAACAATGGCCTTAAACATGGTTGGTTGGAATCATTTACCCAAAAATGGGCCTAATCAACAATGTCATCCATCTTATGGTTCTAAAAATCATAACCATCCCATCCATCGATTGGAGAAAGTATGGCCATAGAAAAAGTCCAAAGATGGATTAGATCATCTAATCAGTGTGATTTTTGCCTCATCGCCCGTGAAATGCATTTGTAGCTTAATGGACAGTTCATATATACTGACTATGCACCAGTGAACTAAGGCAACTAGGAACACTAACTTATAATTCTCTGAGAACACTACAGAAGATCACGAGCATGTGTGAGGCCTGAACACACTAGCTTCTTTCTCGCTGGCCTGCTTTTAATCTGCAATAACAATTCGCTATATGGTTTGATGCACATCACGAGCAGGATGGCCTACCTGTTATGCCATTTGGATTTCATGTTTCTCTTCAGACTCATATCTTGATAACATATTTGTTCCATCAAAGCTTTTCAATTCTTAATTAATGATTGCTTCTTCATGAAACGTTACCTGTTTATTTGACGATTGTTTCTTCACAAATTTTAACTTTTTCTTTCCTACACTTAGGATGATGGCACTTTTCCTTAGGTTTACAGAGTTTGTGTTTCTTATTTGAATTGCAAGTCAAAGCTAATTTTTCTAATGTCTATCCAAAAGATCCTGAAGCTCCCCCTTGTGGCGTGGACAACATGACAAAGCTGGCTTATTTGCATGAACCAGAGGTTTTGCAGTACTTAAGAGCTAGATATGACATGAATGAGATTTATGTAAGTATGCAATGGTGCATAATTTGGGTCAAGATCTTTGACTTCCGCCCTGCATTCTATGCTTCATTTCTAAAAGTGGATAGAGTTACTAACTGGTGGTCATAAACCTTGATTGGGTATATTCATATGTATTGTTTATTGTTCTCATACGTGTCTATGGACAAGGCATGCACCCATGGACCTGCTCTATTAGTTCTCTTAGCAAACACTTTTGAGTTTGATGTTGCTAGGTCTAATTGTGCCTTCAGACATACACTGGAAATATATTGATCGCTGTGAACCCAGCCATATGATGGAACAATATAAAGGGGCTTCCTTTGGTGAGCCAAGTCCTCATCCTTTTGCTGTTGCTGATGCTGCATACAGGTACTATCCACCATTCCTTTTGTGTAATATATGTACTTGGGGGCTTTCTCCTTTGTTTGACAAGGAAAAAAAAAAATCTTTTGAGTGCAGATTAATGATGAATGAAGGGGTAAGCCAATCAATTCTTGTAAGTGGAGAAAGCCAAGGACTTCAAGAAAACCCCCACAGGTCAAGCAGAAAAATAAACAAAGAGACTTAAATGATATGTGATCTCTTTTTTAAAAAGCATATATCCAATCCAAATATTTGGAATTTGGATGATATATTTGATTTTGATTTCTTCATTTTCTATTGTGTACACTAACTTTCTTAAATAGGTTAGTTCGTTTAGATCTTTGGAGAAATGGGTATATCTAGTTTTGGATGTGTTGATTAATACACATCCATAACTAGATATACCAATTTCTCCAAAGCCCTAATGAACCGACTTATTTGAGAAAGAAAAGTCTACATGAAAAGGAAGAAATCAAAATCAATTATACCATCCAAATTCTCTTTTTTTTTATTAATGAGAATCGCCGCTAGTTTTTAGCCGCAGAGAACGCTGACGGTTTTTAGCCGTCGATAACGCCGACGAATTTAAGCCACCGAAAACACCGACGGATTTTAGCCACCGAAAATGTCGACGGTTTTTAACCCCTACAACACCGACAGTTTTTAGCTGTCGGCGAGCAACGCGACGGACCCTTTACCGACGGACCTTGCGACAGCTAAAAGCCGTCGGGGAAGGTCATTGCCGATGGTTTTTAGTCGTCGGCATTGCCCTATTTTTTGGTAGTGATAGGTTTTAGGATTTGAGAATGGGTTTAGGTTATAGGTTAAGGGTGTGGTCCCTGCAAATACAGATATAAACACAACCTGTCCAAATAGTCAGGCCACTCCAATGTTGTCCATAGGAAATAGACAGCTTCATCATACTCATAACAGCGATTCTTACCTTCGAGGGACCCCCGCGTAACATCCGGATAGCTCCGACTCACATCCGAGTCTGCTCCATCAATTTCGAGCAAATACAAATATAAACACGGCCTGTCCAAATAGCCAAGCTACTCCAATGTTGTCCATAGGAAATGAACAACTTCATCATGGTCATAATAGCGGTTCCCACCTTCCAAGGACCCCCGCTCAACACGCGAATAGCTCTGACACACATCCGGGTCTGCTCCATCAATTCTAAGTTAATACAATTAAATCCTAAACTTTTGCATGAAAGAAAAGCTCTAGAATGTAATATCTTAAAGTCAAATAAAAAACTTCGATTTGGAGGAGTGCATACATAGATCACTATTTTAGTCGAACACACCATTTCTAACAAGCTATGATGATGGTGATACAACGACAATGATAATGAATGTGAATCTCTACTATATTTTTCTTTCGAGATCATCTAGTGTATATTTGGAGGAGTGCATAGATCACTTTCGTTTTAACTAATCCCCTTTATATAGTTGGTCGTTTTAGTGATCTAACCATTAAGGCCCATGTTCAACAATCTGAAAAATTGATGCTTGTTGGCAGCAATGGATGTCATATACATACATATCACTACCAAAAAAAGGGGCAAAGGATACAGACCACATTAGCTTTCTGCTACGGATATAAACCTTAGCTATAGTTACTACGGTTTTAATCCGTAGCTAAAAAGTTGATCTACCATTAATAATAAAAGGTGTTGTAAGGGGCTCTATGAGGCCTAAAAAAAATCATATGTTATATCTAAGCTGTTTATATATTTGTAAATATTATTTTAGAGGATAGAAAAAAATTAGCTAGATCGAACACGCAAGTGGACCACACAGTAGGAAACATAGATATTAAATTACAGTTGCTTCTTATGGTGTGGTCCACTTGGGCATTTTATATCCCTGAAATTTGGTGTCGTAAATTAAAATAATTTATTAAAATTATTTATCGAAATGGATTAATCAAATACATCATGGTGGGCCCCGCAGAGCCCCTGTCCGGACCGTCTGCGTCCGTCCGGCCCAAATTGGGCGCGCGCTCAAAACTGAGCCGCACCCAATGAGGGTATTTCTCTCTCTCTCTCTCTCTCTCTCTCTCTCTCTCTCTCCATCTCTCTTCTCTCTTCTCTCGTGCCTCTCCATCTCTCCTTCTCTCTCTCTCTCTCGCCTCTTCTCTCTTTCCTCTCTCTCTCTACGCCTTTCTCTCCCTCTCCCTCCTCTCCTTCTCTCTCTCTCTCTCTGCGCCTCTCCCTCTCTCTTTCCCTCTCTTTCTCTCTACGCCTCTCCCTCTCCCTCTACGATCGATCTCCCTCTCCCTCTACGGCTGTGAATTGACAGTGTATGGAGACACTTCAAGACTTGCAGTCTCTAAATCTGAATTCGCTGCCAGAAGATCTCTAACAATGGATTTGAAGGTATAGCTATTGCCTCCCCAAAACTCAAGAACTTCTCCATCTATTGGAACGTGAGGTATTTCACCTGTTTTGTATGGCTGCCTCATGATATTTTCAACATACCTTATTAGGGATGTGTATTGTCGAATCCCTAGTTGGGGATTTGCATTGTCGAAACCCTTTTTAGGGATTTACATTGTACAATCCCTAACAAATTTACTGTTGTTTTATTTTTCACAATCTAAACAGAATCAGCTAAAGCTTGTATGATATCATGAACTGTGCATCATGGTGTGGGCCCCATGTGTTGATTGGCCAAAACAGGGGAGCACCGTTAATTGGGGGGCTTCCCAGGTTTTTGTTCTCACTGAATTCGTACTTGTGGGCCTGAGCATGTGCATGCTAACAATCTCATTTGTGTTATGCCTGATGCAACCGTTTGTAGCAGATCTTTTCCGGTATGATACAAAGAGCTATTGGCAAGGGAAAATTGGGGTGATTGAATGCCCACCGTTAAAAATTTCTTAGGGCCCATTGTAATATTTATCTGCCATCTAACTTGTTGATCAGGCCAAACAGACATGGATGCAGGGAAAACACAAGTATCAGCTTGATCCAAAACATTTGTGGCCCCAAAGAAATTTGTAATGGTGGGCGTTCAATTACCATTGTTTCCTGTGGTGTGGTCCGCTTGAGATTTTATCCGACTCATTTTGGGCTCATGACCTGGGATATGAAAAAATAGATGGACGACGTGGATAAAACACTTACATCATGGTGGGGCCCACAACATTGTCATTGCTTTTAACTCGGTGTGTAATGTATAATGGCATATGATATTAAAAGATGTATGGTGGCTCGTGGGTATAGGTGTGATAGAGCTTAATGCAAAATTTCAAGATATTCCTTGAAACCTGATTATTTTTTCACAATCTAAACAGAATGGAGATTTTCATCACTGCTCCTATGGATTTTGTTTGAATATTTGCCTACAGTAGCATATAGCTAGGTATCTATCAAGTACTGCTATGGATAGGCACTCTAGCATTCTGATTAATTTACTTATTCCTTATGGTGGTTTGGATACCATCAGATTCAATTTTTATTTTGATTTTTTTATTTTTTTCCTATACTCTACATTTGCAATTTTATTTCTCAGTAAGTAATAAAGAAGGAAAGTTTTTTTTCCCTAAAAGTGCATTTGGAAGTGACTGCAAGAGTTCAGAGCTACTAATTCACTCACCCTATCAAGAATAAATTCTATTCAACAAGAAATGCAAGTCCAAGAACGAGCTAGTGTGTTTCTAATTGATATGTCTGCAATACAACAAACTATTTTGGGTGTTTTGCTATGCCCACACACAGCTCTGTAGACATATGCACAACCTGGGTATTAGGTGGGCCTCACTAAATAGATGACTTAGTCCAATAGTTGGGCCAATCGACTCATCAGGTGGCGCACACAGATATGTTTCACATTCATACATGTGAGGCCTGATGAGTGGACTGGCCTGATATTAGGGCCAACCATCTGCATTGTAGAGTCCACCAGATGTGCAGCTCAAATATCCCACACATGTGCTCGATGGCCCACATGTTTTCTTGTGGACTAAGGAAAAGTCTTAAAAGGCCACGAGATCATCAATTCACTGAATAAGATCATCAAATTGGCTTCCAGGGCACACACCAGTAATACTACATTGTTTAGGTCTTGTGGCCTAAAAATCAGGTAATCTCAGAAAGGTACTGTATGAGAAGTATCTGTGTAAGCGGGACCCATGGTTCAGTGATCCAAACCATTGGTCTGTTGGGCCCTACTGTTGATGGACTGTGAAATCTCCTTGATAAGATATTCCCAACCTTGAATTTTGGTGGCATGCAAGTAGATGGGTAGGAAGAGAAATGCATCAACTGTCCACATTCAATAAAAAAAATTAAGGCCAAGATTGGTGGCCAGGTTTTTCATGTCTATCTACAGTGGAGCCCAACAGGCCAATAGTCTGGATCAGTGGACCATGTGCCCCCATTTCTACAAACTATATGCATGTCCTAGTGTCGAGGATCATGATATATTTTATTCCACATTTCACATTCTTCTTATGGAGAACTTCCACAGTTCACATTCTTGTTATAGAAACCTTGAGGCTACATTTGGATGCACATGCAAAATGTACTGCAAACATTCATATTAGTCGATAGCAAATAAGGAAAATTAATGATGTTTTGTAGTATTCATAAGGTGGAAGTAGCACTCAAAATGCATAATTATGCTTGTTCAGATGTCTGACTTACAATTTATGTGATTGCTATAAAAGTTTGGTTGTCCTATTTGTGATCTAAATTTTTTTTATTTCTTTGAGTTGTCCCATAACTCCATTCTAATGCAGTTTCCCCATACATTTTACTTGTTTACATCGATGTTGATAATACATATAGCATAACTTAAAATATTAATTTAAAGACTGCATTGTCTAGGTAACATTTATATATGTCATTAAACCATATGGATTCTTATACTTCGGTGGATTTCAGGGAGATTTGGCAATTTACCTTCAAAAGAAAGGACGTCTACAGCCTTCTAAAGCTCTAATAGTTGATCTTGATATTGCTAGGTAAGCTCATAACTTGATATTTGGCCGCCAACTGATTGTTTTTTAATTGAAGATGATGTGATTTTCAATGACTTTGTTGGTGACAACAAGTAATCAAAAGCTATATCGCTTTTCCCTTAGTTTTCTTCTTTTGTGGGGACCTATGATACCACCAAACCTACAAGATCTGACAGTGATGTATAGCTTCATCTACAATTGGGTCAGCAATTTGGACAATCTGGATTTCTGAAGCGCTAAAAGTTGTAATTTATCGATGTGTATCATTACAAGCTATGTAGTAGATACTTTGTATATAGAGAATTCTATAGAATATCTCAGTATCTCTTGTGTTATTTGAAATGATTTGTGAACATGTCTCATCACATTACGGAATCACAATGACTTGTTTTCACCATATTGCAAAGTGAGACCGCACGGACAACTTCCCAACAAACCAACAATCATTGTTTGGCGTGTCTCGAAACACAATGAATGGCGATTTGGAGTGTGAGCTAATTTTAACTGCTAATGTGTGCTACTTCTTCATGAATATAAAAAGGTAATGATGTCTTTTTGCCATTGTCTAATCTTTTGTTTTCCCTTGAACAACTTTTACCCTGCTTTCAGAGCTTGCCAGTTTCAAGTTAAAATCCATATACATTGCAATGAATATTTTATATTGCACAAAATCTTCTTTCTGTGGGAAATAAAAGAAGAACGTTAACATGTCGGTTCAAATGCGATTCAGGTGGGCCACTCATTTATGAAAGAAAAAAAAACTGATTTAGAATTACATAGAAATTGGTCACATACCCAGATTGTCTGCAGTTTCTTCTGGGCAACGAACTTTTGCAATTATTAGTTCCTGGTACCTGGGGATGCATGTACTCGGTTTCACTATCAGATACATTTCATTAATATTAGTAGATTTACATGGTATTTTTTTGCATTTGGTGCATTTGGTGTTTTTTCAAAGATTTAAATTGAGCATTGAGAATATCATTGAATGTATAATCAAAAGTATTCAAGCCAATGGTGGTGTTGAATACAGGAAATTCAAAACCTTTCTTGAAATATGTGGTAATACTCACAGTTTCTCTTGTCACTACAAGAAAAATTCTGGGTTTTCTCCAATTGGTGTTTTTCCGTCATCCCTTAAATTTTTGGTGGTGGATAACAGGGAAAGATATCTTAAATTTATCATTTGAGGTTTTGGTTCCATTTTTCTTCTATGCATATGTTCCATAGAAATTAGAAAATAGCTGCGGGTTGCTTCTATAGTTCATGTTTAGGCACTGTTTCTTCGATTCAAGGTTGTCGCTGTCGCTGATGTTTAGGCACTGTTTTTTCTTGCTCACTATGATGAGGGGAAACACAAATATCAGCCTGATTCAAAACCACTGTGGGCCCCTACAAGGTTTCGATGGTGCGTGTTTGATCCCCACTTTCTTATGGTGTGGCTGACTCAAGTCTTAGACTTGCCTCATTTTTGGGCTCCCATCCAACATGAGCTGGCAAAATTGATGGACAAAGTGGATTTCGCACATATATCATGGTCCGACCTGATAGAGCTTTGGGTTACTGGAACTCCCTATATTACAGGAAATTCACATCCATATGTGGATGCACATGTCATTCAAGATATGAATTTTATGCCGATATACAACTAAGTGGAGGAATATGGAGGCAAGAAGACCTTCAACCATTTAGGTTCCCCTTAAATTGTTGCCATTAGAAATGGAAGGAACTCGCTTTCGTGCTATCAACATCTGGTCCTAATTGTGAGGTATGGATAAGACTGCCTAAAATAACATGATGAGGCTGTTTTTTTTTTTTTTTTTTTAGAGAGAGAGAGAGATGAAAATGATTGTATTAAGAATATGCATTGACAAATCCCTAATTAGGGATTTGCATTGTCGAATCCCTTTTAGGGATTCTTTGCTATTTATTTTGTGTATTTTGTTCATGTAATCTTATCCCTTATCCGTAGCTTAGTTTCAAATCAAATTAGAGAAAGATTAGGTCCATATAATCGTAGATATTATCTACAACACTACATATATATTGGAGATTACCGATGGAATGGTGTAGTTTTTACAGTAGAAATTACATGGTATCGTGTCTCGATATCTATCAATTCAAAATCTGACTACGAGAGAGATCATTGTAGATCCCCATTTAAGCAGATCATCATATTCCAAATTTTCATCTCGACCTGCTAAGGTTCTTTTCATCCAATTGGTTTCACAGTACCTTGTGGCAATCTCAACAACAAGCTGCAGGATTTTGTGTGATTTTGAAACTCAATTGCCTTTTTCATCCCTATGTTTTTGTGTTTTCTTTTCTTTTTTACTTCCCTGTGATATTTTTCTAGTACAATCTAAATATCTGCAATCTGAATCGTGTATCCATTTCTCTATGATTTGTTACAACCTGCTGCTCCATTTTTCTTGTGATTTTGTGTTGTTCTTTTCTTACTTTTCTTATCTTTACTTTTTCTCTTTCTTCCTTAAAAGGTTTTGAGGTCCTCAGCTGAAAATGTAAAGACAAATTGATCATCATCTTCAAAGACACATCTTCATACCCTGCAAAAGGAGAAGGTAGGCATGGTTGTCAATGCTTTCTTTCAGCTCTTCTTTTGGTTATCGTCTATAGCTACAGTAATTACCTGTATTACTAATGACTTTTCTACCATGTATCTCTCAATTTATTTGCATGACCACTTCGATTGTAACTAATTCCGTATTAGCTCTTGAAGAATAAATTAATGTTTGTCTTTAAAATTCACGTTGTATTGTTTTTTTTTTTTTTTTTGTTTTCTTTCTTTATTTCTTTTTGTGCAACAAGTGAACATGTTTGTTTTAACTCTACAAGCTTCTTGAATCAAGAATTCCCATATGAGGTCTGGGGCATTGGTTTGATAGTTAAGATTACCCCTGTAGTGAGTCTAATTAAGGTATGGATAATATATGGTTTTCCTTGAGTTCGGTTTTCTTTGCCACTTATCTTATGCCTCTTTTACCTTTCAGTCTAATTAATTTCAGTTTTTGATCAAAATAGTAATAATAATAATGGGTACGATTCCATTTGGATACGCATATTGAGAAACATGTCGGATAAAGTGGCAATATAAACACATATTTCAATGTATTTTGTTGCCTAAAACATCTTTTCTCGCCAATATTTTGAAAATATTATGAAAATAAATGGCTATCATTGTAACATACAATTACATTTGTGTTACAAGTTTTCTTGTTTTTCTTATTCCAATTTCCAATGTTTTCCTATATTTATGTGGTCGATGGCCTCAAATCCCAAGAACTCTCTCTTTTTTTTTTTCATTGTCATCATTGAAGCCTTATATCAATTACTGGTTTTTCTCAAGCCTAACTTGAAATGGAGAGAATTACAATTTAATAGTCACCTATCGAGTGCGCTTGGATGCACTATCAAATTGAATTTCAAATTCAGTAGTGACCCCTCTAACATGATCTTGGTTGGGATTTGGAAAACCTCGTGGGTTCAACCATGTCGTATGTATCTTATCCACGTTAAATTCCATTCATGTTGTAAGCTCATTTTAGGGTATGAGACTAAAAAATGAGATAGATCCAAAGCTTATGTGGGCCACACCACATGAAGAAGTGGGGATAGTGACATATACCGGGGACACTTTCCTAGTGTCCAGCCGCCATGTTTATTTTCCATCCACTGTTCATAAAGTCACATAAACTTGGATGAAGGCAAAAAAAAAAAAAAAATAGAAAAATCTGCTTTATCCAAAACTCCAGTAGCTCACAGAAGTTTTCAACAATAGGAATTCAATCTCCACTGTTTCCTGTGGTGTGCTCCACTTGAGCTTTGGATCTGCCTCACTTCTGTATTTATGTAGGAGAAGGCCTCAATTCCAACAACTCTGGTTTTTTTTTTTTTCTCCAAGTCATCCTCGCTGTTATTGAAGCCCTGTTTTTTCAGGTCCAAATTGAAATTGACAGAACTACAATTCAGAAATGAGAAATCATGACATACCTTGACACATTTGCAATTCAATTTATTAGGACATCTGAAGGTAGCCCTGTTTTAAATCATCAAGGAAGAATGTTAAGATTGTAGGAGATAAAGGTACCTTCATCATCAACCCAACCAGCGAAGTTATTCCCGGACAACTTGAGGCTTCGTAGTTCTCCGAAGGATAGAAATAAGTCGGCATTCAGATACCATTCTCCCAATTCCCATTCCCTTGTCCCTCTGAGAAAAATTTCAGTCACTCGGCCTGTCTCGTTGTTGCACTTGATTCTTTCCCAACTACAACAGTCAGTCCCATCCTCCCATGTAGGAAGAGAAGACCCATTTGGATAATTGATGGAAGCTTTGATCTCCAAGAGAGAAGTCCTCTCCTTGTCCAAGTACCCAAGACACCCATCACTATGGTACTTAACAAAAACCAAAGTCCACAACCACATAACCAATGCCCAATCCATGGAAATTGTATTAGTTTTCTCCTCTCGTATTCCAAATAGAGAATGCTCTTCAATTTATAAGTGTAAAAGTTCTAAGGTTGGTCAGGCTTGAGGGACGCGTGGGAGAGGTGATGTGTGTGGCTGATTGGGTTGGGTTTCAAGTGACAGTGGCCCACTATATATAATGTTTATTTTATCCATGCCGTCTATCTACCATGTAGTTATATGCTCTCCAGACTATATGCATGGTATTACACAAATGGGGCCTATGATTCGTTGATCCCAACCGTTGACCAAACACATTGACACCATGAATTAACAGGCCCCACCACCATGCCACAAAAATCTCCTAGGTTGAAAGATCCTGCCCACCCACCAAATCCTAGGATATTTATGTGTTTAGCATGGATTGGCCACCAAACGAAGCGATAGCACCATCATCCCATTATGGATTCTTTTCAACGAAGGTCCATCCACTTTGGCATCTGTCAAATCAACAGGCAACAATCTTGTACAGTAGATTTTTTTTATCAAAAGTTTTTAGGAGAATTATTTATACACCAGGTGAACATGACACTTGATACACGTGCACTTGAAAATGGTACATGTGGCATATATTAACTCAAATGAAACTTACTAAATTGCGGAACCACCACTTTCTAATTTACATACATCATTTTCTAAGTTAAATTGTGGACCACCTATATCTAAGTACATTCCAAAATCTAGATTGGTTGAACAATCCTACCCTCTAATTCATGAAAACTTTTTTATTTCTTCTTCTTCTTATTATTATTTTAATCAGACCATTAGAGAGTTTTTTTTTTTTTTTTTAACTGTCTAACAACTGCCCATCATTTTAATAGTGAGATAACCCACTAAAAGTATTTCCTGGTTCATGATGCATCAAAAATGGAACCTATAATTTGAATGGTTTATTTTGACTTGTGTGTATGCAACTTATTTGCACAGTATTTTCTAACAAAGTTTGCATATCATCCATCACACCTTGCCGAGTATCAAGGTATTTCACATTTGAATTTTCTTCAAACCATCCATAATACAAGCAGCCAAGGGCAAGATTTTCGTATGCAATTAATTTTGCAATGGCTATTAACTTTGCATTATTTGATGAAGAAATGGTTTTTCATAATTTACAATGATTCAGAGCTTTTAAATGAAGAAAGAATAATGTTATGTAATTTACAATGATTCCAAATTTATCTTCCAACGCATGATTGAGATGAGGACGGTGTAGATTTTACAGCAGTTCACCTTAAAAACATCAGTGGATTCTGTACTTACATGTATTTCGGGAAGTAGGTACAAAACATCCAGGCTCTGTAGAGCCTACCATTTTTTAATTTTTATTTACTTATCAAGACCTGTGGGACCCACCATGCTGCTTGTTGACAACGTCCACTCTTATCTATCAAATGTGGCCCCTCATGACCTTTGTCCAAGCCCCAAATTACCTAGCCTAGTTCTGATGTAGATTGGGACCCACATGTTTTTTGTTTTTAAGTTTCACATGTGCGGCTGTGGACCAATCAAGTACAACTCAGTGCATTACGGTGTGGTCATAGTTTGGATTATGCAGACATGACAAATTTTGTCCTTTATGTTTTGATTTTGGCAATAGAACTGTCTGGCAGGCATGTTTGACTACTAGCTGAGTTCCTAGAAAAGGCACAAAATGGAGTCCCTTTGTTATGAAATCAAGCAACTTTGCAATGAAATTCTATTGTAGAAATCGACAACTTTACAATCACCAGAACCAATAGTAGATATCTTATAACATTGTGGTTTCTGCTAAGAATGTTGTGATTTAAACATATTTCTTCAACCACTTGCAAATTTCTCAAAAAAAGAAAAAGAAAAAAAAAAAGGTCTAGATTCATCCTTTTATTGTACATTTGCTATCTTTCATTGTACATTATGATTGACATCTGTTACCCCCGAATTTTTCAGAGTGGGGGTGAATTTGATCTCAAGCCGAGTGCATCAAGCAATGATGAGGATCTCTACTATGACTCGACAAGTGTGATCATATGCGCAATCGGATCGCGCTACAACAGCTACTGCTCAAACATTGCCAGAACATTTCTCATTGATGCAAATGCAACGCAGAGTAAGGCTTATGAGGTTCTCCTCAAGGCCCATGAGGTAGTGATAGGTGCATTGAAGGTTGGGAATAAGGTCATCTTGTTTACAAGCTGCCAGTCTCGGTGGTAGAGAGAGGATGCTCCCGAATTTGCCTCTCATCTTACAAAGTCAGCAGGAATGGGAATTAGTCTCGAGTTCTGTGAGTCGGGATTGAATTTAAATGCTAGGAACGATCAGGCGTTGAAGCCTGGAATGGTTTTTAATGTATCTCTTGGGTTCCAGAACTTGGGAATGGTTTTTAATGTATGATTTGATTGCTATTTGTAATAAATGCATCAAATTTTATTTTATTTTTTCTGATTGCATTTTATGAACTATTTTTTCAGCATTAAGCTTAGATGTATTAATCACAGCAGGTTCTTGGAATGGAAACAGGTTGTATTTTTATAATTTTTTTTAAAAATACTGCTACGGATCTAATCCGTAACTATTGGTATCTACTGCTACGGTGTTACTAATCTACTCCATAGCTATCGGTATCTATTGCTACGGGTCTAATCCGTAGCTATTGCTACGGATATAATCCGTACCTATTGGTCTCTATTGCTACGGATAACATCTGTAGTGCTTGGTATTTATTGCTACGGATATAATGCGTAGCTATTGGTATCTATTGCTACGGATATGGTCCGTAGCTATTGGTATCTTTTGCTACGGATCTAATCCGTAGCTAGACCTTTAGCTACGCCACCAATAGCGACGGACGTGCTACGGATTATATCCGTAGCAAAAGGGCTTTTGCTACGGTTTTTGGCCATAGCCTTTGCCCGTTTTTCTTGTAGTGTATATATATATGTATTGTTAATATTTTTATTTATAATTATATTAACTATCGAGTCTTCGAGTTGACCCGACCCAAGTGAACATATATTCAACACATGGAGGCATGCTAATAAGTAGCATCTCAACCAGTACATAGTGCACTTCTAGAGAAATCAGAAGTGTTGACCTAGTGGGCCATCATGTTTAGGGTATATAGAGAAAGTACAACAACCAGACCATTAGATGTCACATTCGTTATCAGAAGATGGATGGATAGAGAAAGTGTATCAATGAAAGAAGCTACACTTCACATCAATGGGCAAAATTACACCAAACGGTTTGGTAGAATTATCAAATCACCATAAAATTTAGGACATGGTGGTCCACTAGATCAACAGTTCTTATTGCTCTAGCATGAGCCACAGATGATGACGATGATGATGCGACAATGATAAGTCACAGTCTAGCAGTGGATAACTTTCAACATGTAATGTGTATGCAACATCCAACCCATCCAATTGGAAACTTATATGGAAAAGACTAAGGGACTGTTTGGCTGTCACTTAAAATGAGTTCATCTCATTTTAGTTAGCATCAATATGTATAGAAATTCAAATTATATCAACCCCATTTAAATTCAACGCTCATGTTTTCAATCTGCACACAGAGGCCCATTTTTAAGTGATCCAGACCATTGATCTGCTGGGCCCATTGTGTATGAACTAAGCCTCAGAAAATCTCCAATAAGATAATCACAACCTTCTAATCTGTGGCATGCAGACATTTAAGAATGGAGACACTGAGTGGTAATGCAATACCATCTAGATGGTAACCAGTTTCTATAGAGTTTAAGATGGAAAAGGAAATCTCTTTTTTGGACCTTTGAAAAAAAATATCCCATTTCAATATATTTAATGTCAAGCATAGATGCAACACACACTTAGGATATGTGCTATTTGGGATCCCAAATGTCCATCATATGATCCCACGAGTCCATATGTCCTTATCCAAAAAAACAAGTTATCCACTCATCCATTGACACATGCCTTGTGAACAAAATCAATATTGAACCTAGTATTATCTACTACATACTAGTAACATACAACCAATATTGGGGCACCATACCATAAGCTACAAGAATTTCATGTCCCCCTGATCAAGGTATCCTCCATTGATAACATATATATATATATATATATTATAAGTTGTTTATTTTCATTCACATTCGCAAATACAATACACTAAGAATGCTTGTGCAAATTGATGAACTCTCGAAACTTCACCTACATAGGAATGACAATATGAGTACCAGAATAGTCAAAACCATTGTATTCGATTTCACCTGCAAATTGATGTATTTGTCATAACAAGAAATAGAAAGTGTAGCTATACTAGCAATGCAATTGAAACATTATAACATGGATTAATTGATGACAAATTTGACAAACTATACAATGACATCAAGAAGCTCATTTCACAAAGTCATCTACAAACATTGAGAGAAAGCAATCACTTGGCTTGGTCAGGTTTGTTAAACTGCATATAAACAGAAGAAATTAGGTGAAAAATGGAAATGATAAATGAATTTGTAGGATTCAAGTTTTAAAGCTCCTTTGTCAAAGACAAACTTCCACTAATGTTGCAATAAAGTGCACCATCACCATCCATTTTTGTTCTTCTTTCTTTTTTCCCTAATTCATGCAAAATAAGTCTATGATTGACAAACATCAGCTCCATCCAATTATCAAGTGAGCCATAATAGAAAATAGTATATAGTCATTGATAAATAACAAAATACAAGTGTGGTCCACTTGATCAGTGGATGTGGCTGATTTTTGCATGTAGTGTTACTCATGTTGGGGCCAATCTATCGAGCTGGTTGGATGTCCAATGCACTTAGCAAGCAAGAAGTAATCTGCTAGTTGGCCTTGAGACCTTCTCATACATGCATGCGCACACACTGCCGACACACAGCTAATCTCCCCACCCTTGGTGGGGACCCAACCTGCAGATGAACCCATATTCTATGGATTGATTTGGGTCAGGCATTCTGTCAAACATCAAGCAGGCTTCACGCATGACGTAGAGTCACATGTTCCCAAATCAAGATACATCTTATAAATGAAAATTTTCCATGACTTCTAATCAAGATCAAACCTACAACATCATTTCAATAAATTCTATGCACAAAAACCATACTAACAACAAGAAGCTAAAATACCCACACATCCACCGACTGATCCGCCATAAAAACTAAAATCGGAGCAAACAAATAAAACATTTGCCCGAAAATCCATCTAATCGCATGCGTATGAACAAAAAATGCTAGAAATTTGAGAAAATGCTGCAAATTCTTACATTCTCTCACCGATCTATAGAAAAATACCTTAGGATTTTGGACGAGTAGCTTTGGAATGCGAGGATTTTGGATGATCTATAGAAAAATGCCTTCTTTTTTTTTTCTTATTTTGCTTGAGAGAAAGGGTGGTCAACCTTTCATTGATTTCATATTATGCTCAACGAAACAACTAAGTTTTTGGTTTGCCAGGAAAAGTACAGTGGCATCAACCTTTCATTGGTATTAAGCCATTGATCTGCGGACCCCATCACAGGATGGAATATGCACTAATATCTCCCCTGTCAGATGATTGAAGTGATCCATCAAAAATGGACAAATGAAAAAATCAGGCCACTTAACTCCTCAGGTGGGCCATAACATACAAAATAAATAGCTAAACAATTTTATCTAGCTATACACTGTTCTATACATTGTGCCCCAGATGAGGTGTAAAACGGCCTGATTTTTAGTCCCAAAAATTTGAACAACTTAGCCATATGATGGAAAGCTAAGATCTTGCACACATTAGCAAATGTGCTTGTGTGTGGATAGGCAGGGCTTCACTTGCATGTGCGCTTAGAGAAACCCTGCTAACACATCTATCCATCATTTTACAGGCATGCATACATGGTTGATTATGCATATATATAAGCATGCATGCAAACACCTGCTTAGTTTCTTCCTAGACAAATAAAATTTCAAATTCAGCAAAGTAAAAAATCCAAACATCAAACATTAACTCTTAAACAATGGTGTTTGCTGCACACAAAATTCTTTGCTACAAATCTACATGTTACTTCCGAATTGGTCTTGTAATTTCCAAATCTTCTATTTCTCCCTTAAGATTCACTATCACACCAACATTATATTCGAAATACATGTATACACAAATAAATAGACTAGAGCATTTGAAACCAATAGAAACTTCATGAGCATTTTCACAAACACATCATGAGCAATGGCATTTTCACAAACAAGTTGGGAAAAGAATAATGCTATTGTAGACATCTATCTTATGGACTATAGACAATGTATATTAATTATGGATTATTCATCAATTCGTTAGAAAATTCATCAATCAGAGATAAGGAAATAGGAAAATTTTCAACAGATTCAGATGAAACGATGAGAATGGACCTAAAATTCGTGTTCGCCTTTGCAGGATCAATCAGAGAGAGATTGCAAAGGGAAACCCTAAAAATCTCCTGGAAGAAGACCCGTCTCCTCTTTTTCTCTGAATTTGCTGGATTTCTCAAATGAAAGCTTAAGGTTTGAGAAACAGAAATTTATATATATATATATATAGAGAGAGAGAGAGAGAGAGAGAGAGAGGAGGAGGAGGAGGAGGAGGCGATTAAGGGCAAGTAACAAAACCAAAACTTACAAGATTTCTCTCTGATTCACTGGAAAATGCAAATAGAAGGAGAGAGAGAGAGAGAGAGATGAATTTGGAAGATGATGCTTCGATGGAAGATGACGCTTCGATGGAAGATGATGCTCAATGAAAGCGGGAGGAGGCAATGGCGCTCGGCGGAAATGGCGCTCAAAGATGAATTTGGAAGATGGAAATGGCGCTCGCGGATATCCTCTTTTGGATATGATAAAAACTTGAAATCCGAATTCCTTGAGTTTTCCATTATTTATAACACAAGCTATATTAACAGTCGTACAAGCATGGGACCATTCTCTAGATGGTTAAATTATATTATATAATAAAATTACAAATATTTACCATCTACAACTAGACTGATTATTTGGATGGTCTGGATAACTCTAAATCTTTGCTACTATTGTTATGAATGAGTCACCATTATTTTAAATCAAATACAAAACTCACATTCTTTCACTCTTACCTAAAAATGGTACTTGAGCTTTGGATCTGGTATGGCTCTGTGGGCCCCACCATGATGCGTGTCAAACATCTACCCCATCAGTTAGATGCACCATTCCATGGTGGGCCCTGGGATTAAAAATAAAATCAATATGTGACTTGTGTGGGCCACACCACATACAAAAGTTGATAGGGGTTACCCTCCATTAAAACATTCATAATTATTTTTTAGGCCCACAAAGATGTGGTTCACAAATCCAACCCATCCATTATGTGTGTGCCACTTGGATGAGGGGTCATACCAAGTTTCAGATGCATCCAAATTTCAGGTGAGGCCCTACCAAGTGCTTTTATATGTTTTAGGCATGTCTTCACATGATTTTAGATGGTGTGGCCCACTGGAGTTCCGTATACGGCTGATTTTTGGGATATTCCATAATTTAAAGGGGACCCATCAAATGCACAGTGTTGATGTTTAACACACGTCATGGAGGGGCCCACACAGCTCGACCTCATGGGAAGTTCCCATGAGCTCGATGTATAGAACCTTTTTCCATATATATATATATATATATATATATATATATATATATATATATATATATATATATATATAGTACTATATAATAATAATATATATAATATTTTAAAAAATATATAAAAGCATATGATGTATTTGTTATATCCACACCGTCCATCCATTCTAAGATATCATTTTAAGTCATTAGCCAAAGAATGAGACAGATAAAAATCTGTAGTGGACCCCGCCACAGAAAACAACAGGGAGGGTGATTCCCACCGTTGAAACTATCCTAAGGTCCATCGGAATGTTTATTTGAAATCCAACTGGTTCAAAAGTTTTTTTTTAACATGAAATAAGGGAATACACAAATATCAACTTGATCAAAAACTTTTGTGGCCTTTAGAAGTTTTTAATGGTGGGAATTACTGTCCCACTGTTTTCTGTGCTGGGGTCTACTGGAGCTTTGGATTTAACTCGTTCTTTGGACATTGCCCTAAAATGATCTCTCCAAATGGATGGAAGGTGTGGATACAAAACATACATCATGATGGGGCCCAAAAATGAGAGGTATATAAATCTCAGGTGGACCACACCACATGAAAACAATAGTGATTGGATATCCATCATTAAAATCCTCCTAAGGCCCACTTTACTGTTTATTTGACATCCAATCTATTTATTACGTCATACAGGCGCCAACAGAGCTCTTTGTTGCCTAGCTCCTGTGGCCTGACCTCAGCCAACCTGATGTCAGACTTGACCTTAGGCCCACTTTGATTTATATATTGTATATCCATATAGTCCATTTGTTTTGCCAACTCATTGTAGGATATGAGCCCAAAAATGAATCATATTCAAATCTTAAGTAGACTACAACATAAAAAACAATGGTAATTGAACACCCACCATTAAAAACTTTATGAGCCCACCTTAGTGCCCACTGTAATATTTATTTTTATCCGACTAGTTGATTAGGCCAGACATACCCGAACAAAGGAAATTTTTTAAAAAAATTAAAAAATTTAAAAAAAAAAAGAACAAATATCAACTTCATCCAAAATGTGGTGTGGTCCAACAGAAATTTGGATGTGCTCCATGAGCTGACAAAACGGATGAATGGTGTAGATATACAATACTTACTTCAAGGTAGGCCCAACAATTAGGGCCGCACCTAAATTGAGAGGTATATAAAGATCATTTTATGACTTGATCCCAAAAATGAGAAGTATATAAATCGATATCTCAGGTGCACTACACCACATGAAAACAATAGTGATTGGATATCCATCATTAAAATCCTCCTAAGGCCCACTGTACTGTTTATTTGACATCCAATATGTTGATTAGGTCATACATGGCCATATGAAGGGGAAAAACAAAATTCAGCTTGATCTAAAACTTTTATGGCCCCAAAATATTTTTTCATGGTTGACGCTCAATCAACACTATTTCCTGGAGTGTGGTCCACTTAAGATTTGGATATATCTCATTTTTAGTCTCATACCATAAGATGATCTTTAAAAATAGATAGATGACATGGATTAAACACATACATCATGGTAGGGCTCACAGAGCATCAACCACCAGCCACTGAATGGTGTCAGGGGGAGTAGTCAATCCGTTCCCCTTATTTGTAGTGTGGTCCATTTAATCTTTGGATATGATTCATTTTTTGGATAATTCTCTAAAATTATCTTGAAAAATGGATGAACGGTGTGGGTTAATCCCAAATTTTCGGTAAATCCAAAACTCAAGTGTACCATGCCACGCGAAACAGTGTGGAATAATGATTTCCACCGTTGATACCTTCCTTGGGCCCACAGTAATATTTATTTGACATCCAACATGTTCATAATATCAAAAAGATATAAATGAAGAGATATCTCATAACCTAAAGGGGACACATCAAATCCACGGTGTTGATGTTCGACACACATCATGATGGGGCCCATAAAACTTACTAACATCATTTTTTAGGTTCTCACGAGGTCAGTAAGTTGGGTCACAATTTTGACTAGAATATTTGGCCCATTTTACATGTCTGGTCCATTCACTCTATTTTACTAATCAATACCCTCAATTTGACTAGTTACTCACCTCAATTAGGCTGCATATGAGAAAAGATATTAGGCATACCAAGATTGATCAACGATTTCAGTGAATTTTGATTTAAACATCTGAAGTTGTTTACTCTTCAATTTGAACTGATCAGATTGTCCAAAAACAGTTAAAGGTTGTTCATAATATCAAAAATATATGAATGAATAGAAAACACAAACATCACCTTGATCCAAAACTTCTATGGCCTCCAAGAAATTTTAAATGGTAGAGGTTCAATCACACTATTTCCTGTGGTGTGGTCCACTTGAGCTTTGGATATGCTTCCTTTTTGTTTGTTAGACCTTAAATTATCTATTAACATGGATGAATGGAGTGGATAAAATAAATAAATAACGGTGGACCCCACAAAGTTTACTCTGGTAAGGGTAACAAGTAACTCACTTAAATGTAGTATAGAAGGGTTTCCTTAAAACATTCATAATCATATATTGGGCCTGCCTAAATGTGATTCATATATCCAACCCACTCATTATGTGTGTCCTACTTGGATGAGGGGTCAGACCAAGTTTCAACCACATCCAAAACTCATGTGGGCCTCACCAAGTGCTTTTATATTTTTTTTAGGATGTCTTCACATAGTTTTAAACGGTATGGCTCACTTGAGTTTCATTTATCGATGATTTTTGAGATATCCCATAACCTAAAGGGGACACATCAAATCCATGGTGTTGTTGTTCGGCACGCATCATGATGGGGCCCACAAAACTTACTAACATCAATTCTTAGGTTCTCACGAGGTCAGTAAGTTGGGTCACAATTTTAACCAGAATATTTGGCCCATTTTACATGTCTGGTCCATTCACTCTATTTTATTGATCAATACTCTCAATTTGACTAGTTACTCGCCTCAATCAGGCTACATAGGAGAAAGATATTGGGCATACAAGATTAATCAACAAGTTCAGTGAAATTTGATTTAAACATCTAAAGTTATTTACTCTTCAATTTGAACTGATTAGATTGTCCAAAAATGATTAAAGGTTCAATTAGTGGATGTGCCTAATAATTTAGTAATTTTATTTCTCACAAAAGATATGCCTAATAATTTAGTAATTTTATTTTTCACAAATAAATTTCGATTTCCTTTTAAAAATAACAATTTTTTTCAAAATGTATATTTTTTTTTACTCTTTTAACTAAATATCATTTTTATTATAAAATATTTCAAAAATATTTAAAATACAAATTTTGAATTTTTATTTTCAAAATCTCAAAAATTTTCTCATATTTTAATTTTTTCTCAAAAATTTCAAAATGCAGATTTTTTTTCTTCAAAAGCATTATTTTATTCTCAAAATTTTTCTTAAACAAGTTAAAATATCTAAAATTTTCAATATTCTATTTCATGTGATATTACAAATCATTTAAATATTACTTTTAATTATATATATAAAACAATTTTCATTCATATGATATAAAAACTACATATATATATATATAGACACACACACATTTTTACCGACAAAAATTTTTAAAAATTAAAACATTTTTACATTATTACCGACGGTTTTCAGCCGTCGGGAAAAAGATATAGGAAAAACACTTTTACCGATGAACATTTTCGTTGGTAAAAGTCTTACCGTGAACATTTCCAACACAGCGCAAAAATTTGTTATGTCAAAAATTCAAAACACCCTTGATGCAACGAAAATGTTCATCACTAAAAGTGGCTTTTAGCTATGAAATTAATTTTGTTTTTAAAAGGAAACTTTTCGATTTTTTTTGTTTCTTCAAAAATTCAAAACACCCTTTAGCGACGAAATTTTTTGTCGCTAAAGGTGACTTTTAGCTACGAAATTAATTTCGTCGCTAAAAGGAAACATCTCGATTTTTTGTCTTTTCAAAAATTCAAAGCACCCTTTAGCGATGAAAATTTTCGTCGATAAAGGTGGCTTTTAGCTACGAAATTAATTTCGTCGCTAAAAGGAAACATCTCGACTTTTTTATTTTTTCAAAAATTCAAAACACGCTTTAGCGACGAAACTTTTCGTCGCTAAAGGTGGCTTTTACCTACGAAATTAATTTCTTCGTTAGAAGGAAACATCTCGACTTTTTTGTTTTTTCAAAAATTCAAAACACCCTTTAGCGACGAAACTTTAAGCTTTAGCTACGAAATTAATTTCGTCGCTAAAAGGAAGACTTTTTTGTTTTTTCAAAAATTCACAACACCCATTAGCGACGAAATTTTTCGTCGCTAAAGGTGGCTTTTAGCTATGAAATTAATTTCGTCGCTAAAAGGAAACATCTCAACTTTTTTTATTTTTTCAAAAATTCAAAACACCCTTTAGTGACAAAACTTTTCGTCGCTAAAGGTGGCTTTTAGCTACGAAATTAATTTCGTCGCTAAAAGGAAACTTTTCAATTTTTTTGTTTTTACAAAAATTCAAAACACCCTTTAGCAACAAAAAATTTCACCGTTAAAGGTGGCTTTTAGCTACAAAATTAATTTCGTCACTAAAAGGAAACATCTCGACTTTTTTATTTTTTAAAAAATTCAAAACAGCCTTTAGCAACGACAAATTTCGTCGCTAAAGGTGACTTTTAGCTACGAAATTAATTTCGTCGCTAAAAGGAAACTTTTCAATTTTTTTATTTTTAAAAAAATTCAAAACACCCTTTAGCGACAAAAATTTTCGTCGCTAAAACTCTTAGCGGGAAATTTTTCACAATAGCGGGAAATTTACTTTTATCGACAAAAATTTTCGTCGATAAAAGTGACTTTTAACTACGAATTTACAATTTCATCGGTAAAACTAAACTTTTAGTGATGAAAATTATTTTCGTAGCTAAAAGTCATTTTTAGCGACAAAAAAAAGTTGTGTCGCTAAAAGTTTCGTTGCTAAAAATCCTCTTTCTAGTAGTGGGGCATGTTTATTTCAGACTGCTCCTAATGTAGCGATCGTTGGCGGTTCGAGCCCACCTATTACAGCTTTCCAGGATACTTTGCGAGATGCGATGGGCGAGTCAGGCTTTTTCTGACACCATGAGATTGATCTTTTAGATGAGGGGAGGCCTATTTTTGACGACTTGCATGTGGATCCTGGGTTCCAAATTGTAGAGGGTGCGCCTATCCGGACTTGCCGATTGTAGCCACGCGATACCTTTTCTGAGCGACTTCACATCTGGATCGAGAGCTTGATCGAGTCTGAAATCTTTGAGCTAGGCTCCTTGGGCTTCCAAGAGGTTCTCCACTTTCACTGAGTTCACCTAGACTGGCGACTATTGAGTGCGGCTTTGTATGATTGGGTTCCGGCGCTGAATCTGTTTTCCTTCAATCATCTGGAGCTGGGCCCATCGCTAGAGGAGTTTGCGCTCTTGTGAAGTCCTCCTCTTACCCGGGAGCCTTATGTTCCCTTGTCGGATCCTGTTCGTCCTACCGATCTGATCTCCTGGTTCGAATTTCCGGCTGCTCTTCCTACTGCAGGGGGTAGGGCGGATGAGCTTTCGCTGGAGCTTTTATATGATCGTTATTTTACCGCCCAAGGAGGTCCCGGGTTTGATCGCCAGCTTCAGTATTTGAACGCCTTGATATTCTGTGCCTTGGCTGAGCTGCTTTTCTCGAGCTGACGACAGTCATCGTCAGTGGTTTTACTGGATGTATTCCACCACGTTTTGTACCGTAGGAGTATCATTTCTGTGGTGTTGGCAAAGCTCTTTTTGGGGTTGACTGAGTGCTCACTCAGACGCACTCGTATCCTCCGGGGCTGCTGCTCATTCCTTCAGGTATTCCTTGAGCTTATTTTTCCTTTGTGTAGTTATCCATTTGCAATCTGAACTTAACCTATACATTCTTTCAGGTGTGGCTATGGGAGAACCTGTATATGACTCCTCTGCTTTTGTGGCCGGATTCTTGTCGCGGCAATGTGCTATCCTTGTTGTTTGATGTCCTTCCTTCAGGTGCTGAGGCCACTGAGTCGCTATATCACCGTATGCTTTCTCAATTGCGAGGGTCGGAGATTAGCTGGGAGGCTCCCTGGCTCTGTCGCTCACTGTTAATTTGCAGCGCAGCTCACACTCCTTTACTGTTGCTGGGTCTTCGGGGGTATTGCTCTTACCATCCCATGTGATTCCTTCGTCAGTTTGTCTTTTGGCAGGATATCCCAGAGTTTACCTTTTCTGGATTCGAACAAGCCCCTCTTCCTTCTGATTTGACTGCTCTATATAGACGAGTCTGGATTTCCTGGCAGGGCTCCTTAGATGTGACGGCATTAGATCTTGAGTCTTGGGCTCCTCCCTTGGCCACAGTGTCATACCAGCAATGGGTGGCAGAGCAGTCACCTTATCGTCAGGTTTCAGGTTGGCATTTGGCAAACGAGGCTGCTAATCGGGATATGCTTGGTGATACTGCTTCATCCTCTTCATGTATTGATGATTTGTTCGAAGGCTTCGAGGAGCGGCCTTTCATTGATCTATCTTTCTTACTTGCCACGCATGGTCACATGATTTCTGAGATCGCTGTCCTTCATCATGCATGTGAGGATATGGCCCATCGATTGGTAGTGGGACGTTGGTAAGATGAGACCATGTTTGCGGAACATCGCCTGGAGAGGGATGAGGTCTTTTACCTATGCATGGAGATAGAGAGGCTCAGGAAGAAGCTATCGTTGTACGAGAGATAGGAGCTTACCTAGATTTTTTAGTTTCAACTTGTTGCTTGTCCTGTATGCATGAAAATTTTTTGTTCATTTTTTGAGAAAAAAAAAAAGAAAAGAAAAGTAATGTACTTTGTAAAAAGACTTTAAAGGAATGAAAGATTTTGTTTGTGCCAAATTAGTCAGTGCTTGCTTGTATTTGGGTTTGTACTTTGGATGATTGGGATCAGACTATTAGGCCCAGCCCACGTTGCGTGCAGTAGTCTGGATTGTGTACTTGAGAGCTCGGTTCCCTGAGAGAGTGTCTAGGATTAATATTGTGTCCTTTGGATTTGAACAGAGTTTGATAGAGTACTGATTTGAAGTTAATCTTTTCCTTGTATCTCGTTGTGGTGTCTGCTACCTTGACTTCTTTTATACCTATACTTTTATTTTTATTTTTTTTTGTCATGTTTTCCCATAGCGCCCTTTCAAGTTTTCACTGCGTCCAGCTTTTTCCATCATTTTTGCCCGTAGTGCCCTTTCAGATTTTCACTACATTCCAGGTTTTTTATCTTGCCTGCCCCTTGGCCGCTGTGCTGTTTTTACCATTGGTGCCTTTTTAGGTTTTTACCAAGTCCGCTACATGCCCGTTGTTTTTACTCGAGGAGCCCTTATGGATTTTCACCTTGCCCTTTTTGTTTAGGTATGCCTTTCTTTTCTTTTTGTTGTTTTTAGAGCCTAAGGAGTGGCAGAGAGACTTCCTTCATAACCGACCAACTGGTTATGTCACGCCCTAAAATTCGAGTACCCAAATAAGGTTTTTGGGACCCAAATCCCAAGGCATGACAATTTGGTATCAAATCTAAGTTTAGATTAAAAATTGTGGACCTATGGTTGTCTTTAAAATTAGTGACCCAAATATAAATTCCTTTCTTTTATGATAGGAAAAATATAAATATAATTTTAGGGATCATTATCTTATGTGGACATCATATATAATCTTATTTAGGCTTGATATTGAACTAATAACCCAAATCTGTACCCTAAGGAATTTTTAAGAATTTTTAGCATACTAAGTTAATTGGACAGCAATAGTAAGCAGAAAATACTTAACTTACAAAACTCATAACTAATTAATTAAAAATGCTTTTAAGTTGATTCAAAATCTTAGTTGTAGATTAACAAGTGTAGTTTTAGTAAAAATATAATTCAAACATGTAAATATAGGTTTATCCTTTACCAATATTAAGTTATGTGTATACTAGTTAGAAATCGTTTGTTTTAGGACAGACCTAATTATCCAAATTTTAGAATTTTCTGTAGACTTTGTATTGGGCTGAAATATAATGAAATTATAGGAGACTCATATATGTATCCTCATAAAAAAATTTAGATCAATCTGATGGTTATAAGTATCAAAAATATTAGCGAGAATAGTATCCTAAAAATCTAAATTTTCTACACTACAACTTTAATACATGTCACTGCCTGAATTCTCTTAATCTTCATGTATTATTCTTTTAGATCATCAAATATTTCTTGCAATCCAATAAATTTTTCATGCTCTTATATACCTTAAATAGTATGCACTCCATTAATGATACTTAGAATTCAATTTGGTTACTACAACCTACATTGGTTGTCACACACTAAGCTTACATGTTTAATTAATCATAAATTATGGCGGATCAAAACATTGATGTTGGAGCCACATCAGGAGCTCCTGGTCCTGATACCACTGAAAATGGGTCACTTATGGGTGGAATTCTTAGGGCTTAGGTAATCTTACGGCTCTTGTGGGCTATTAGATAAGACAAACTCAAGCGCAAGGTCAAACCCAAACTGTTCACGTAGCTAACGAAGGGATACGAACTTTATTGGAAAGATTCAAAAGATAAAGGCCACCTGTATTTAAGGGTGAGCCTGACCTATCTAAGGCCGAGGTGTGAAAGAAATAGATTGATAAGATATTCACGGTTATGAAGTGCAATGAATACTAAAAAGCGGAATTGGCTATTTACATGCTAGAAGAGGAGGCGGATCATTAGTGGGACTCATTTGTTAAGATAAACCCGAGTGTTGAAGTCTGGACCTTGGCCTAGTTTTGTGAGAAGTTTGATGATAAATAATTTTCCTTATATGTGAAAAATCAAAAGGCAGGAGAATTCATGAAATTGGAGCAGGGTGATATAACGGTATGTCAGTATGACGCTAAGTTCATAGAGCTATCGCGATTTGTAACTTTTCTGGTATCCGATGAAACCCGTAAGGCACAAAAATTTGAGGAAGGTCTGAGAGCCTCTATTTATAGCCGATTAGCCCCTTTCGTACAGAAGACATATGCCGAAGTGTTGGAGCGTGCCTTAGTAGTGGAGAAAGACATCAATGAATATTGGAAGAATAGTGATCAGAGGAGGGATGTAAAGAGTGGTGCTAGAACTGCTACACATATATCTCCAGCCTAGTAAGATGCAGCTAAGAGACAGAGAACAACATCGATATCGATGGCCAAACCGATGACAGCACTTCCTACATCACGATTTTTAGGATTTTTCTATCATTGGGGACTCGACGGCCACACTTCTCGTTTTTGTTCCAGACCACAGCGCACTCAGTATCCACAAAGGTCAGGACCTTCACATTAGTCTTTCAGGCCTCCCCAGCAACATGTGCCGCCGTCTATATCACAACGACCTCCACTACATCCTTCTGCCTCACAGCCATCCTCGAGACCACCTAAGCCATATCTACAGAGGTCGTTACAGTTGTACCCAAGGCCACCATAGCAAGGACCTTCGTCGGTATATCAGAAACCACCTCAGCAGCTGCTGCCAATTATTAAACCTCAGCAGTACCAGGAGTCGAGGCAGGGAGTTTAGGCACCATGACCACAAGCTCAAGGCCGAGTCTACGCCCTAATACAGTCAGGAGACGACACAGTGTAGCCGTATGAGAACTTGGCGCAACAAATGAGGGTCCAAGTCAAAGTTATGATGTTCCAGTACAGTCTGAGGATGGAGCGACCCAGACTTATGATGATGCCACACCCTTATATGAGGATCCAGCACCGCCAACAGATGACATTATTTAGCCTGACATCGAGGCTAGCAGCGACGTAGTTGAAGGTACCATCGCCATTTATTCATCCTTAGCTAAAGCATTATTTGACTCTAGAGCATCGCATTCATTTATTTCTTACTGTTTTTATGCTCGCTTGAATTATCTCCTACTCGCTTAGATAAAAAGTTAACAGTAGCAAACTCCCTTGTAATTCAGTGAACCTAAGTCAGATTTGTAAATCCTATCCGATCATGATCGAGAACATAAATTTACCAGCTAATCTCATAGCTATGCCGATGCGAGAATACAATATTATATTGGGGATGGATTGGTTATCTTTATATCGGGAAAAAATTGATTGTTTTAGGAAGATAATCATATTAAATATCGATGGACGAACACCGTTACAATGTCATAGGACGTGAAGGAAGGGAGCACCGGTTAGTTTGTCAACCATTTCAGAAGTTGAACCTCAAGGAGTAGAACAAATTTTGATTGTTTATGAATTTTCAAAAGTATTTCAAGATATCCCTAGATTACCGCCAAAGAGAGATGTTGACAATCGATCTGGTACCTGGGACTACACCAATCTTTAGAGCACCATACCGTATGGCACCTGTTAAATTGAGAGAATTAAGGTAGCAACTTCAATAGCTCCAAGACCAAGGCTTCATTAGGGCTAGTACGTCGTCGTGGGGTGCACTGGTATTATTTGTAAGAAAGAAGGATGGGTCTTTGAGGCTATGCATCGATTACCGTCAACTTAATAAGGCGACTATCAAGAACAAGTACCCGCTATTGAGGATAAATGATTTATTCGATCAGTTGAACGGAACTAAATAATTTTCAAAGATAGACATACAGTCTGGATATCATCAGTTGAGGATTAGAGATGAAGATGTACCCAAGACTGCCTTTAGGACTCGGTACGGCCATTATGAATTTCTAGTGATGCCCTTCGGACTAACGAACGCTCCAACAGTATTTATGGATCTCATGAATAGGGTCTTCAAACCGTATTTGGACTGATTCGTGATAGTGTTCATAGATGATATTTTAATTTACTCTAAGACGCAAGAAGATCATGCTGAACACTTTTGAATAGCTCTTCAAACTCTGAAGGACAATCAGTTGTATGCCAAGGCTTTAAAATGTGACTTTTGGAAGAATGAAGTAAAGTTTTTGGGGCACGTGGTATCGAAAAAAGGAGTGTCAGTAGATCCAAGAAAATCGAAGCAGTGTTAAATTGGGAGGAGCCTACCAATGTGATAGAAGTGCGCAATTTTCTCAGATTAGTTGGTTATTATAAAAGGTTCATTGAGGGATTCTCTAAGTTATCAAGGCCATTGACTAACTTGTCCAAGAAGGGCACTTCTTTTAAATGAAATAAAAATTGCGAGCAGACTTTCTCTGAATTGAAGAAGCTATTAACGAAAGCCTCAGTACTTTCTTTACCAGCAGAAGGGGAAAGATTTGTGGTATATACTGATGCATCTTATTAAGGGTTGGGATGCGTGCTGATGCAAAGTGGTAAAGCAATAGCATTCGCGTCAAGGCAGTTGAAACATCATGAGCAGAATTATCCCACTCATGACTTAGAGCCTGCAGCTGTAGTGTTTGCTCTAAAAATTTGGAAGTATTATCTTTATGGTGAGCAGTTTGAACTGTACTCAGATCACAAGAGTTTAAAGTATTTTTTTTATCAAAAGGACTTAAATATGCGGCAAAGGAGATGGATAGAATTCTTGAAGGATTATCATTTCGACATCTGCTATCATCCAGGTAAGGCGAATGTCATAGCCAACGCGTTAAGAAGGAAAACGCGCAAGCTAGTGGTGAGTTTAATGATTAAAGAATGAGAAATGCTTGATATAATTAAATATTTTGAAGTTAGACTTCGTATCGGTGAACCTCGGGCTTATATCGGTAATTTAGTGGTGCAACCCACTCTGGTTAATAATTTCTAAATTATCCATTTACATTAGCCCTTTAATTCTTATATTATGATGTAGTTATTCAGGATTTTCTTTTCTAAGTGCGACGAATAATAGAAGCGCAGAAGAATGACGCATAGCTACAAGAGAAAATAACAAAAGAAGTAGGAAAGGACAACTCAGAGTGGCGAGTAGACTCTGATGGTGGGGTCAGATTTTAATGGAGGTTATGTATTCCAAACATATCTGAATTGAAGTAAGAAGTCTTAGATGAGGCGCACTGCACAAAATTCACCATCCACCCAAGAGGAACCAAGATGTACCGTGATGTACGACGTCAATAATGGTGGAGTAATATGAACAGGGAGATAGCCAACTACGTTGCCAGGTGTCTTACTTGTCAGTAGGTTAAAGACGAGCATCAGAAGCCGTCGGGACTTTTATAACCGTTACAGGTCACAGAGTGGAAGTGGGAGCATATATCGATGGATTTTATTGTCGGACTACCAAAAACAAGCCGTCATCATGATGCAATATGGGTGATCATTGATAGGTTAACAAAGTCAGCTACTTCCTTCCTATACGCATTTCTTCATCCCTAGATGACTTAAGCAAGCAGTATATCAAGGAGATAGTTAGACTTCACGGCATTCTTGTATCCATAATATCCGATTGAGACCCCAAGTTTACATCACACTTTTGGATGAGTCTTCAAAAGGCATTGGAAACGACGCTAAACTATAGCATAGCTTTTCATCCACAGACTGATGGGCAAATGAAGCAGGTAAATCAAATCCTCAAAGACATGCTTCGCAGCTGCATTCTTGACTTCAAGGGAAATTGGGACAACCACCTCTATTTAGTAGAATTCGCTTACAATAATAGTTTTCAGTCCAGTATTGGTATGGCACCATTCGAAGCTTTATACGGAAGACCCTGTAGATCACCAAGTTGTTAGACCGAGGTGAGTGAAAGAACATTGTTGGGACCGGAACTAATACAAGAACATCCGAGAAGATTGCTATCATCAAAGAACATCTACGTACCGCTCAGAGTCGCCAAAAGAGCTACACCGATAATTACCGAAAGAACTTGGAGTTCGCCATAGGAGACCATGTGTTCCTGAAGGTATCCCCGATGAAAGGAGTTATGCGATTTAGGAAGAAAGGAAAATTAGCACCACGCTACATTGGACCATTTGAAATCTTACAGAGAGTAGGCCTCATAGCCTATAGACTAGCCTTACCTCCTCAACTTTTTGGTGTCCACAACGTATTTCATGTATCTATGCTTCGGAAGTACGAGAGAGATGCATCACATATCATTGACTGGGAGCCGCTGGAAATTCATGAAGATGTTTCATACATAGAGCAACTGATTCGCATCCTCGATAGGAAGGAGCAAGTACTTTGAATAAAATCAATACCACTCGTGAAAGTTTAGTGGGGGCATCATGGGGAGGACGAAGCTTCATGGGAGCGAGAGGATGAAATTCGAGAGAAGTACCCTCATCTCTTCATACGATAGGTATGTTAAATTTTGGGGACAAAATTTTTATTAAAGGGGGTAGAATGTAACAACCCATATTTTTGTGGAAACTAACCCCACCGTCCGCTTACGTGTGGCCCACCTGAGTTTTGGATCAGCCTCATTTTTTGCCTTATATATTCTCTTGGCCTAGCCAAGAAGATGGATGGACTAGATTTAAATTATCATTAGTGAGACCCACTATATCTTTAATAAAATAAAATAAAATAAAAATAAAAAGTTAAATCTTCCGCACGACTAAACCACTTTCTCCACTTTCCTTCCTTTTTGTACAGTAATGGCCGCCGAACCTCCCACGAAAGGAAACTACCCACGTCCCCTATTCTTCCACATCATTCCTTATATCCAATAAAAAAGAAGGAAATAAACAAAGTTTCAATCGAAAAAATAAAAAAAAACTCGGTAGATCAAGAGAGAGAGGAAGAGAGAGAAAGCTCTATAGATCAAGAAGAAGAGAGATTTGAGCAGAGGTAGATCATCAGACTTTTAAGGTAGGTGATCTTATCCTGAAGTTTATCATTTTCAGGTATTTATTATGAAATTTATTCCCAAATTTTTTTAATAGGAATATTATTGCAGTTGATTATTATGTGGGTGATTCTCCTCCACCTATGAACTTTCTAATTTTATATATTTTCTGAAATTTATTTATAATGACTTTAATAAATATTTTCAAATTCATTTATACATGATATCTGCTTTCTGAATTTTAGTAATTACTGAATCTAATTAACTTGTAGATTAGATCATAATATCTTTTATTTTTAAAATCAAGTGTTAAGATTTATACCATAAATCTGAGTTAGAGTAATTAATCTAAATTAGTTAATTTAGAATAAATACTAACTAAATTTATTTCTGAATTTAAGAAATATATATATATATATATATATATAATAAATAGATAAAAATAATTTTACTAAGCTTGTATTCTAATTTAGAAGTTTTAGAATCCCTCTTGTCAAATTAAATCGCTATAAGTCTAAATATTAAGCATTTAGAGATTTATATAATTTAATTTAGATGATTATTTTATTTAAATCAAAATCTTAACCCGATGTTAAATTAAATTTTCAATTCATACTAATTTAAAGTCTGATTTTAAAAAAATAATAATCTAAATATAAGGTTCATATAATTATTTTGTAAATTATAAAAATTAGAATTCAGAATGAAATAATTAGCTTATATCCGTACATAATTAGATAAATAAATAAATTATGATTTTAGAATATACATGGTATTCCAACATTCTTCAACGGTATCTGTAAATTAAATAAATAAATAAATAATAAAATCTTGAATTTATATTTAAAATAATCAGATAAATTTTTAGATTAACTTAAATTATTAAATAATAATTTTTATTACATTATTAATGTTCGATAATAGAAATTAGTGTAATATTTTATTTCTGTAAAGATTAAAATCCAAATTTTAATTCTGAAATTTTGAAGAGTTAATTAAATTAAATTTAAATGAACTTAAGTTTAAGAAAATTTACAAAAATTTGGAATTGGAACAAAAAAATTTTGTACATTATTTTATAGAAATTTCTAAATTAAATAATACTAAAATAATATTTTATTTAAGTATTTGAATTATTAAAGTTTCAACAAAATTTAAATATAGAATTATTAATTAGAATTATATTGTTGATATTTTTTATTGTGAAATAATTATTCGAGCATTAAATTTAATATGTTGGATGTAACGTAAGCAAGTAGGGCAATCATGTCCCTTGGGTAAAAGACCCAAATTAGCATGTAAGGCAATCGTGTCCCTTAGGTGAGAGACCCTAAAGCCAGCAAGTAAGGCAATTGTGTCCCTTAGGTGAAAGACCCTAGAACCCACTGGATCCTTTGGAGTCTCCTTTGTGTATGGCGTATGAGTACAATTGTGTACGTGGACATACGTCAGGGGCACAACTGGAGCAGTATTCTGACCAGCTAACGTATAAATGGGTCCCTCACCATGAGGTACCAGTGCGTGGGCGTTAATGTAACGTGACCATCCACTTGGGTACGGTATTGTAAGAAATATTATAAATGTTATGTGTATTCATGGAAATATCACATGCATCGAATTTTTATAACTCTGTTATTAAATTTTATTATCTGTATTCTATTTCCTTCATTGTTATAAAATTGATATTATCTGAACATGTTAAATTTTGGGTAAGAAATGACCCTACTGGGCTATTATGCTCATCCTATTAAAACAAATGCACAGGTGCAGAGCTGGAATATTATGAGCAGGCTGGCCTCTACTATTAGCTTATTTTCTAAAAAATTAGGTTTAGTTTTAATTCGATTCATTTTATTTTTTTATTATTTAGGTTTAGTTTATGTTCAAATTTTGATGTAGAAAGGACAGACTATTAAAATAGTTGAATTTAATAATCATTCAGCTGTATTTTCTTTAGATGAAATTGAATATTGATTGATTTTGATTGAATTAACTGGATTGTATAAATGTCATTACATTATAATTCACACCTTGGGATTTGGGTCCTGAAGACCTTATTCGGGAACTCAAATTTCGGGGTGTGACAGGTTACCTTCCTGTTCTTGTCTTTGATTACAATCATAAGCTGGTTTTGGTTTGATTTTATTTTTTTTTTTTTGGAGATATGGGATGAACTTATTTTTTTTCTTTCTTGATCTTCTTTCTGAGATTTCTTGTCTTTCTCCCTTTTTCTTTCTTTTTTTTATTTCCCCTTTTTTTTGTTATTTTCCCTCCTTTTTTATTTCTTCTCTCTTTTCTCTTTTTGTGGGAGAAATGGCATGCGCTTCTGATGGGAGAGATAGCGGATTTCCCTTTTTTGTTTTTTGTTTTGTTTTAGTCGAGAAAGTGATGGGTGCAGCTTTGCAATTGTAATCATTGACAAGGTTAGGTACGGTTACCTGTGATAGATTTTCACGTTATCGGCATTGATGGGCTCGAGAAGGTCTTCTCCTCTCAGACTGGTGAGCCAAAGAACGCCTCCTGGGAGTACTTCTCGAATAATTAGTGGTCCATCTCACAAGGGTTTGAACCTTCCTCTGGGGTCTGCTAAGTGCGGCGGTAAGATACGCTTCATGACCATCTCGCCGACTTTGAAACTTCTCTTCCGAGCCCTCTTGTTGTAGGCCTAAGCAATCCTTCTTTGATAACATTGGAAGTGGCTTAGCGCCCGCATGTGCTTTTCGTCTACCAAATGCAGTTGATTGTACCTTGTTTGTTGTCACTCGTCTTCCTCGACTTGACTTTTCAGCAGTATCCGGAGTGATGGGATTTCGATTTCGACTGGCAGTACTATTTCCATTCCGTATGTGAGCTCGTATAGAGTTGTGCTTGTAGCAAACCGTACAAACATCCAATAGGCCCAGAGTGCGTAAGGAAGCATTTCTAACCAGTCGTGATATGTCTTCACCATCTTCTCCAGTATGCGTATAATGGTCTTGTTTGCGGCTTCGACCCCGCCATTCGTTTGAGGACAGTAGGCGCTTGACCAATGATGCTGGATTTTGAATTTGTCGAGGAAGTCGCCCATCCTTTTATTGAAGAATGGAGTTCCATTGTCTATAATAACGGCCTGAGGAATCCCATATCAGCTTGTTTTTCATAAACTTGATCACGTAAGGTGCTACGATGGTGGTGTATGATGCTGCCTCTATCCACTTGGTGAAGTAATCTACCGCCACCAGAATGTATTCATGTCCATTTGAAGCTTTGGGACTGATCTTGCCGATGATGTCCAGCCCCCATACAGAGAACGGCCATGATGTCGTCAAGTTGTATAGTCCGGAAGCAGGCATACAGATCTGATTTGCATGCTCTTGGCATTTGAAGCACTTCCTGACGTGTTTACAGCAGTTTGTCTCCATTGTCAGCCAATAATAACCGAATTGTAGGATCTTCTTTGTCATCATATGTCCGTTCATGTGTGGACCGCATAGTCCTTCATAGATTTCTGACATGATCTATACTGCTTCTATCTCATCCACACAGTGGAGAAGGACCTAGCTGAAGGATCGCTTGCAGAGGATGCCCCCGGTGATCACGAACTGTGCTGCTAGCTGTTAGATAGTGCGACGATCATCTGGTGTTGCTCCTTCCGGGTACTTCTGATGTTTGAGATATTCTTTGATGTCTGTGAACCACAACTGATCATTCGAGGGAGTTTCAGCTTCGTCAATCTGTAGGCAGAATGCAGGCTCCTCCTGGAGTTCGACGGTGAGTTTCCATTCAGCAACTCTTTTTGAGATCTCTAGCATTGAGGTGAGGGTAGCCAGAGCATCCGCGAACTGGTTCCTAGCTCGAGGTGCATAAGAGAATGTGATCTCTTCGAATTCCTCAGATTTTTCAGGTAGACATGATACGGGATCTGCTTTTCATCCTTAGTCTTCTAGTTACCATTTATCTGATTAATGATAAGTTGCGAGTCTCCAAAGACTCGTAACTTCTTCACGTTGAGGGTTATAGCTTCTCTTAGACCTGCGATACATGCTTCATATTCAACCACATTGTTAGTACATTGGAATGTCAGTCGCCTAGATATGGGAATTGGGACGTCATCGGGAGAGTGGAATATGGCACCTACTCCTCTCTCTTTTGAGTTTGCGGCTCCGTCGAAAAAGAGTGTCCACTCCCCTGCCTTTGTCTTCCTCTCCCTCAATCAGGAGGATATCCTCATCAGGGAAGAAGGTCTTCAATGGTTGGTAATCAGGTAGTGAGTGTGCTACTAAGTGATCAGCCAGTGCTTGCCCCTTGATTGCTTTCTGAGTGACATAGGTGATGTCGAACTCCGAAAGTAATAGTTGTCATTTTGCAATCCTGCCTGTTAGTGCTGGTTTCTCAAACAAGTATTTCAACGGGTCCATGCGAGCGAGCAGAAGGATTGGGTGAGCGATCATGTATTGTCATAATCGTTGTGTTGCCCAAACCAGGCCGAGACACGTTTTCTCTAAGCTGGAGTACTTGGCTTCATAGCTTGTGAAACGTCGGCTTAGATAATAGATCACTCGCTCCTTTCTTCTCGTGTCATCGTGTTGGCCAAGGACACATCCGATTGGTTCTACTGCAACAGAGATATACAAAAATAGTGGCCTTCCTGGGGTAGGTGGCATGAGCACTGGAGGATTTAGCAGGTACTTTTTAATTTTGTCTAAGGCCGCCTAGCAGTCATCATTCCATTCCTTTGGCGAGTTCTTTCACAGAAGCTTGAATATGGGCTCACAGACTAAATCGAGCTGTGCGATGAATCGGCTGATATACTGGATCCGCTCGAGGAAGCCTCGAATTTCTTTTTCAGTCTTGGGCGGTGGCATTTCGATGATTGCCTTAGTCTTGGTTTCGTCCACCCGGATACCATCTTCACTGACAATGAAGCCTAACAGTTTACCTCCGGTTGCATCGAAGACACATTTTTGCAGGTTAAGACGGAGCTTGAACTTTTCTAGCCTGTCGAAGAGCTTCTTGAGGTCTTCGAAATGTCCTTTGATCGTGCGAGATTTGACAATCATATCATCTACATAGACCTCCATTTCCTTATTTATCATGTCATGGAACAAGGCAGTCATGGCTTGCTGATATGTATCTCCTACGTTCTTTAACTCAAAGGGCATAACCCATAGCAGAAAGTCCTCCATGGTGTGATGAAGAAAGTCTTCTCTTGATCTTCGATGGCCATCTTGATCTGATTGTAGCCTGAGAAGCCATCCATGAAGGAGAAGATCTTGCGTCCAGCAGTATTATTTACCAGTGTATCGATGTGAGGCAAAGGGAAATCGTCTTTAAGGCTTACTTTGTTGAGGTCCTTAAAGTCGATGCACATTCTAACTTTGTCATCCTTTTTTGGAACTGGTACGATATTCACAAGCCATTCCGAGTAGTTAGAGACTACTAAGAATCCAGCATTGTATTGTTTGATGACTTCATCACGGATTTTCAAGGCCTATTCTGGTTTCATTATTCGCAGCTTTTGTTTGATAGGCTTCATGTCGAGCTTAGTAGGTAAGTGGTGTACTACCAAATCTTCATCGAGCCCTAGCATGTCCTCGTAAGAGAAAGCAAAGTTGGACAACCTCGGTCTCAGAAATTCCATCATCCTCTGCTTGTATTCTGGAGACAGTGATCTACCAATGCACACCTCTCTAGGGAGTTCCGCTGATCCTAAGTTTACAATTTCAAAGTCGTCTGCCACAATGTTGGCCTTTATTTTGAACTTTTCAAGAGAATCCTCGAGTTCGATAGTTATATCATCATTTCCCTTGTCCAAGGCTACATCCAAACCCATGAGCTCGACATCCAACTCTAGATCGAAATCGTATGAGTCGACCTTGAACTCTGACACTGTGTGTAAAGTGTTTGGCATGGCGATTTTTGAAAAATTTTCTATTATTGTATTTTGAGAATTTTCTGATGTTTTGTGATTTTGAGGAATATTTGATGTTTTTGTACTTTTCGAAATATATGATGTTTTTGTGTTTTAAAAATTTTCTGATTTTTTTGTGTTACCAAAGGGTCCCGAACAGGACGGTGTTGCGAACCATGATTGATCATATCTTAGTTCAGGGTACCAAGTACTATTTACATTAGCATTTTTTTACCGGCATCCATGGATGGCCTACTGGCTGATTTGATCGTCAGAGGGATGGCTGACCAGCTTGGTTCTTTCCTCCTTTCAAGCCTGTCGTTCTGACCTGTTTGTTCCTAAGGCTCACCTGTCCTAATGACCATGATGTCTGCTGGGCTGGGCTCAGAGTCGGAGTCTGATTCGATCTCTTCACTCAGAAGCTGGAGCTCTTCGGGCTCCTCGGATTCTCCTTGCGGTGGGATCCTGATGTCTGTCCAATCAAGGGAAGGCCACTTCCCTTTATCAGTCAAATGGATGGGCTGCTTCTTCCCCTCGTGCTGCTAAGCTGGGGGTGGGGATATGTCCCCTTGACTGTGGGTGGAGATAAACGTCTCCCCATTTTTGCCTGCATCCTCCGTAAGGGGCACCTTTGGTCTTGGGTCCTCCATTGGTGGACCTGTTTCCATGCCCCTAGCTTCATATGATGGGTCCAGGGGTTCTGCCCCTAGCATTGGGTGTGTTTTTTATGTCTTGAGGATCTTATCCCACCGTATGGGCGGCCAAATGGATTCTTGGCTAGAATGTTCTGTGAGTTTGAGCCACCGAAAGTGATCCTCAAGAGGAGTCATCGTTTCACCGCAGACCATTCCGACCTTAACAAACTCGATGGGTGTGCATTTGAAAGGTTGCCTCTTTTTTGACCCTACGACCTGATCTTCTGGTGTCGGTTGATATCCCAGTCCCTACCTCTGTACATTGGCACACGCTAGCTTTACTACCATACCTTTTTCATGGAATTCAGTTCGGTAGTTCAAAATTAATCGTTCAGTAGGGGGGATGACATATTCAGCAGCAAGAGGGAGTGGATTGGCGATTGAGTTCATAATTTTGAACTTGAAACTATGATACAATATGTCACCCTCGGTGTGTTGAATGTCAATCACTGGGATGTCAGTTTCTGGGATATTGACCACCACCGGTAGGATGATTTCTGGCTTAGCCAGTACTGAGATGATTCGATTGCCCGAAGGGAATTTAACCCTTTGATGGAGGGTAGATGGGATGGCTCCAACAGCATGGAGCTATGGCCAGCCCAACAGAAGGTTAAATAAGGTAAGGATGTTAATGACCTGGAACGTGACAAGTGTCATGTCAGGTCCAATTTGTATCTCAATGTCGACTTCTGCCTCGACTTGCCTCCAGGAGTTATCGAAGGCTCGGACACTCATAGGATTGGGTCAAAAGGAAGACGATTTTATCCCTAAACATTCAGCAGTCCTCAAAGGGCAAACATTTAGGCTTGATCCGCTGTCTATGAGTATGAGTGGAACTTTGAAATTCTCGTAACGAACAGCTATATTTAATGAACGTCCATATTTGCGACCTTCGAGTGGCAACTCATTATCGAAGAAGGTAATGGCTCGTAGGGCGAGGAGTTGTCCGATCATGCTTGCCACCATTTCAGGAGGTACGTCGGGAGAAATGTGTACATCATTCAGGGTTTTTACAAAGATTTCTCGATGCAATCTTGATGTGCATAAGAGTTCCCATATGGAAATTTGTGCGGGAATGGATTTGAGCTAGGCTACTATGTCGTAAGCAGCATAGGTTTTGTGGGTGATTCCCGATAAAGTTCCCTGGGTTTCCTTTGGGTTCTAGTTGTCTCTCCTGAAATACCTTCCATTGTTGCCCACTTCAGCGCACTCTGGGTAATGCCATGGTTCTTGAGGCTGAGAAGTTGTTGTCGAAACTATATATTTGTTGTGGACTTGATAGGAGGGAACCGTCCTCCTTTCCAGGTATAGGAGGGAACCGTCCTCCTTTCCAGGTATACCATTGGTTCTTGAGGCTGAGAAGTTGTTGTTAAAACTATATATTTGTTGTGGACTTGATGATTTCTCTTAAAATGTGACCGAATCTTGGTGAGATTTGACAATGGAGTTTTCTTCCTCCACTTGATGTGTGAGAGGGATCCTCCGGGCATGTGCCAATTGGTGAGGCATTAGGAAACTTAGTGTTTGGACCAGTGGTGCCCCTTCCAAGGTTAGCGGGGCTAGATCAAGGAGGCCTATTGGAAGAACGAGGGGTTCAGAATTTGACCTTTTTTTATTTACCGAGGTTGGGGCTAGATGTGCCCCTTGGGGGATAAGATGTTAAGAGTGGACCTGTTAGGTGTTGCTTCAAGGATGAGAGGCTGCGTTCTCTGTGTTGTTTCAAGGAATATGAGAGGTTGTGTTATTAGTGCTGTTTCAAGGAATATAAGAGGCTGTGTTGTAGGTGCTGCTTCAAGGAATACCTGTGGCCAAAGCAATGGCGCCTGTCGGTATCCCCACATCTGATTTGTTATACCGGACATGATTGCTTGTATGGAGTGGTGTGGAGAGGATTATATGGGTCGCCCTCTCTCAATGTGGTTGACGGTAGAGTTACTGGGTGTGCTAGGTCCCGCTTAATGTGATGGCAGAGAATTTTGGAGAATGTTGGCTTGAGTCGTATTGTTAGCCTGCAGGGTTATCGCAATCTTCTGGCTTTTAATTAAATCTTGGATCGCATGTTTCAAAGTGATGCAGCGGTCTGTTAGATGGCCGGGAGCCTAGTGATATGCGCAATACTGATTTTCGTTATAACCAGGTGGCAAAGGATTAGGTGGAAGTCCAGGCTGGAGCGGTGTTAGAAGTTATTTTTACATTAACATTGTCAGAACCTGACTGTATGTTTATGCTAAAGGGGTGAACTTCCTACCTAACATTGCCTGTTTGTATGGGCCTTGCGCATTCCCCCTAGGCTGTTGCGGTTGTTGTTGAGGCAGTTGTGCCTAATATCCCTGTTGGGCTTGCTGTGGTTGGTATTGCCTATTTGATTGTGGCTGGTACTGCCTGTCTTGTTGTGGCTCCAGTCGTGGAGCATACTGATTACCTTGAGTGTTGGCGACGATATTGTTAACCTCCGTAGTGCGTTGCACGGGGGCAGTGCAGTTTCCATTCCTGTATCTAATGGGTTTCCCCTCAACTTTATTTCTTCTGATGTAGGGGCCTAGTGTGGCCATGGGGAAATGGTTCCAGCTCTGATTCCAGCTTCCACTTGTTCTCTAGCTCGGATGAGCTGAGAGAAGTTTACGTATGGGTATGAGATCAGATATTCTGAAATGTTAGGATTTGCTGAATGAACGATCATGGATATCTGTTCTTCGTCGTCGATGGAGTTTCTCATTTGAGCTGCCATAGCCCTCCATCGTCCTACGTATGCTGACAATGATTCGTCACTTTTTTATCTCAAGGCAGCCATATCTGCCCTTCTCGAAGCCATGTTCAGATTGTACGAAAATCTGTCGATGAATGCCTGGGAGAGTCTTTCCCAAGCTTTGATATGATGGCTGTCTAATTTGATTGTTGTCCAGCGAGGTGTACCAATCCAAAGCGTCACCTTTAAAGGACTTTTGGAAGAGTCGTATCAAGGCTCTATCATTCCCTGCTATCGCATTGTGTTCCCCACAAAAGGCTTTTAGATATACTATGGGGCACCCACTACTATCATACCTTTTAAATTTGAGTACCTCAAAGTTTAGAGGGACCCGAGCATCAGGGAAAGGACACAGATCTCGGAACTTAATGGATAAGTGATTCACTCCTTGCTGTCTCTGAAGTTGATTTTGCACCATTTGTAACTGCTCTAGTAATTTCTCGATTTTCGTCTTGCCTTGTTGCAGATATCTTGCCCCTTGTTGTAGGGCTTGTGTTGCTTCCTCTTCATATGGATCGAGAATGGGGGGTTGTTGGAAGGATGGTAGACTCCCGGCGGCGGGAGGTAGCTGGAATTGAACGCCGCTCCCTTTCGGAGGAGGTGTGATGTTCAAAAATGGCTCCTGCCTGGGGTATCTGTCAATTCCAGAATGTTACTCTCGTTAGGGGAAGTGAATTGGACTCGAAACTGGTCCCCTTCATGGGCATCCGCCAGTTCTTGTCTGTGGTTCTCATTAGAGGGAACTTATTTGTAACCTGATTGTTGTGATGTGCTAAGTAGAGATGTGTGGGAGGGTTGCTCTCGTTTGCTGACTGTTGTTGATCCGATGCCAACTCTTCTGGGAGAGGGAGAACAGGGTTTGCTGGAGGAATGAGGGGAAAAGCAAAAGGAGTTGGAGGGATTGAACTGTTCTGTACACTAGGCTGGGTTGCCTGTGTATTTGGTGTTGCATTTGGTACCAGACGAAGTAGTGGCTCTTACATCGCTAGGAGACTTTGGGCCACCTCTTGCATGGTTGTATTGGCTTGTGGGTTTGTTGGAGCTACTGGAGGTAACAGCGCAAGTGTTCGTGTGGGTGCGGGTGCTGATGTTTCAGGAGCTGGCTGAGTTGCCGGCTCTTCTTCATGGGTAGCTTGAGAGGTCATGGCTGTGCAGGATCGAGTGGTCATGGTTCGGATCTATGCCTAAGAAAGTACAAGCCAGAGATTTTTTTATTTTTATGAATGCAGTGGCGATCTCTCTTGAAATTAAAGTATCACAGATTTTCGAGTCGGGTCTCGGCTAGTGTGCTCTAGCAGTCCCCAATAGAGTCATCATTCTGTAGACACTAGAAATCGGTGCCTATACTGATTTATGGGGTTTTGATTAGGCGGTGGGGGCAATTAGGCTAATTTGTGGATGTTGGAGTTGCCACTAGACAATAAATCTCATAATCCCGCAATCGGCTAAAACCCGCGGAATATGTAAGGTCAGAGAAATTCAAAGACTCTCCTACCTTATATTGACTCCTGGTCTGCGATCCAGGATTTTGGGTAAAGGACCTCGGTTATAAAGAGGGAAGGTGTTAGGTACTCTCTTTGCCCGTACAAATGTACAGTCTCTACTTGGTATGGTACGAAAATTTCAAGAGATGAATGATGTGGTCGGGATAGGACTAGGCACACGTAGATTTCTGATGTAGCAAGATCCAAGGTTTCGGCAAGTCACAGATCATACGTCCAACAACATCTCTAAAAGGCGGATGTGATGATGTTTATGCAAAAAGATAAAGAAAAATGGACTAGATCACTAGGAATTTCTGACGTGATAGGATCCGACGTACAGCAAGTCACAGAGCATACGTTCACTAGAGATCTAGAGGAGCAAGGAGGTTGAGAAGGGAATAGGTGTCATGATGAATGCTTGTATGTAAAATGAATGGATCTTTGGCTTAATCTCGAGTAAGCTAAGACACAAACTGAGCCATGATCAATCTGGGCCAGACTTGGGATCACGATGGTTGGGAAGATAAAAAATGGGCTAAGGGGACAGCAGAAAAATCTGGACTTGGAGGCTTGCAGCTCCTCCTCACCCTAACTCTCTTCCTCTCTTTCTCCCTCTCCTTCTCACTTAAGCTTGGAAAATGAGAAGTGGTTGTTGAAATGTGAAGAGGAGAGGACTATTTATAGCCTTCTTTAATGGTCTTATGGTAATTGTGGGGTTTAGGAGGGGTAAAAGCTGATGTGGCAAGTTATGGTTGGTTGGGAGAGAGAGACGCCATGTGGCGCACTTTCATTGGCTATTAGGATTGGTAAATTGGTAAATAAGCTCGAATAGGGTTGTAATTTTCTGAGAAAGTTGATTTTCGGACGCTGGGACAGCTGTCCCTAGGGGTTCACACGCGGACCAAGAGCGGTGACACTCCAAGTACCGCCCGATGAGGGCTTGGGCCAGACTCAAGCATGTGGGTTTGTTTTGTACACTGGTTCATCCGATAGTCCCCTTTTTAGACCTTTAGAATTCAGATAGGTGGGTTCAGGGTTTAGGTAATGGGCTCAAGCAAGGGTATAGGGTATAAGCAGGGGCTATAAGTGGGTTGAACGGTTTGGATTAGGGTTTTGGGTTGTGGTTTGGAGGCTCAAGGTTTGGATTATGGTTTTGGGTTTGGTTGAGGCTTAAGCAGAGATTAGGGTTTGGTTTAAGATATGATCACGGTTCTCGAATCTGCCTTAGTTTTCTCAAGTATTCTAGCTTAGGTGGGGTGTCTACACAATCCAATAGCACAAGCAAAAAGGAAGAAGAACACAATGATTTAACGTGGAAAACCCTTTCAAGAAAAAACCACGACACAAAGAGACAGAGATTCATTATTAAAGCAGAAATTACAAAGAGAAGGCTTACCCAATTCTAATATTCTCGAATCTCACCCTTGCTACCCCCCTTTGAAACCCTAGAATTATTTGGAAACCCTTAGAATGCCTTCTAATCCCATTTGCACCCATATATATAGCCTTGGAAAGAATCCCATACAAAATCAGAAATAAATCCCGCAAATCCGCAACTTTGCATAAAAACTACACAGAATCCTGTCGATGCCCTCGAAGGCCTTTCAATGGCATCAAACTAACCCTGTCGATTCCACCGAAGGCCTTTCGATGGCATCGAACTAATCCTGACGATGTCATTGAAGGCCTGTCAATGGCATCAAAAAAATGCCCAGTTAGTCCAGCAACCAACTGAAGAAAATCCAGAAAATATCAATAGGATCGAGAATTGTTCGATGCCATCGAAGGTGACATCGAACAAACTATTGATGGCATCGACAGAACCTGTATCTAACTTGATTTAAGATATTAAATACAACAATCCCATTACAATTGCATTATGCAAAGATGAGATTTCCTTCATGGTCTCTACAAACTCCATCGCATCCTGCAAAACTAGCATTCCCCTTTAACGAGCTATCAATGTTCAATTTAACCATGCATGTTGAAGGACTCTTCCACCTTGTTATATTATCTCATCCCTTCTCCCATCCCTCTAACAAGCACCAACGGCCGGCATTCCCACCAATTCTAAAGAGGAGGAATGATTAGCCACAATAAATGGTCTATGGCCTCTTGAACCCATCCATTCACCTTCCTGATGACTTCCAAAGCCACTGTATTATACTCCAAAAATACCTTATATTTTTACATAGCCATATTTCCCATAGTATTAGGCTTGGAAAAATTCCTTTTAGAAGCTTAAACTTAGATCAATGGCGAGTAAGGCCATATCATTACCGGAATCTTTAAGTGAGTTTGGTTTTCTACATATCACACATAAAATAAAATAAATAAATAAAAACCATTGTTGTAATGTCACCACACCATAGATGCAAGCGTTCTCCTTTAAAAGAGGTAATTTATAGCTCCACATCTCCTTAAACTATATTTTCTACTTCGATTCCAGCATGATGCTCCTCTACTTGGTGAGACATAAGATCTTTCGCTTCATGGAGTGACCCTTGAGCTAGGGACTCATTGGTCAGCAATAATGTTACCTTGGATTAGGCCCTCCTCAATGTGGGAAGGAAGCAGAAGTTAATCAAGCTCCAACAAAGAAACAGGTGGCAAATGGTGGGCAGCAAAGTTTTTATTTCCAAAGCCAAAATCATATTGACCATAGAATCCAAAAGCTCGACCAAAGAGCAACATCATGGACTCCTGTCCTCAACTATGGGCAACATCATGAGATTTGTATAAAACAGATTCTCCATCCTCAGATGCATTAATTCTAACCCTCCAAACGAATAATGAGCATGGGATCACAAGCCCTGCTAGCTTCTCCCTAGGGATCCATGAACACCCTTTGCCCAGAGCTAACAAACTCCAAAGAATTACTATCGACACAATCAAATCACCTGGACACCATATGATTTCCAACTTATGGATTTTAACATCAACCAAAAGCATATTCTTCAATACTTTTCATGCTTAAACATAAATTTTGGGGGAAGCTACCTATTCTAGACCTAGGGAGCCCACATATCCCTATTATGCCTGGCCCGAATAAGATTCCACCCCCTTTGGTCAAGAATTCGCTTGATGGTGATGCCATCCAAACTAGTTGATCTACTTGATTAGTCATAGAGACACCACTTTCATTAATCTAAAGCAACATTTGATTGAGTAATGACAAACTCTAGCCCCACCTTTTTTAACGAAAGATGGGAGTGCACCATCTACAACGTTGTTGATCATTGGAAATAATTATATACACTTTGGGCAACCACTACAAAAAGGGTCATGCCATGCCTATCATATACCCAAACAAAGTAATTACTAGAAAGAATATATCACATGGCCCCAACAAATTAACACAAGAAGGAAGAAACATCAACATCTCAAGAACCAACCAACCTAAACAGACCTAACAAATAGCTTCAGATTTCTAGATTGACTAGCCCTCACCTTGAATTCTAGCCCCCACTTTCAGGCCATAAGTCATCCACCTTCATGTGCTTAAGATTTTCTAGAATTCATATTCCTTTAATTTTTACTAATCTCCCTAGCTTGGACCAGTACTAGACATTCACATCCCCCCTTGCTTACCATCCATTTAGAAAATCGCTAAGTTATTGGTATTGGCAACCCCAAGTGCAAGGTTGCGCTATAGTAATAACTCAGTGAGACCAAAGTCGAATCAACAGGGAATGGAGAACACGGTCTAGAACTAATCTAACTTGATTGTCTGGGTTTTTAATCCAGTGATGAAGAAAAAGGGTAGAACAAATAAATAAAAGCCTAAGGATCCAGGAATTCACTCATAGCAATCTCAATATTTAATTCACTTGATTCAATGAATAACTCGATTGGAATTAAAGTCCTATCATATCCAATCAGATAATGGAGCGGTTAAAACATAATGGAATTCTAAACTTTCATTGGATTAGTTCCCCCATGAACCACCAATGTGATGATTGCAGGGAACTCAATCATCTACCATGCCCAGGAGACAATGGTAAATTATGAATTTTACAGATTACATAATTGTAAAATATATAAGAAGATATCAAAAGCTTTCCAAGCATCTACTATAATCGGAATCACAATAAACCATAGAAAACTGAAAGTATTCCTTTATTCAAACTAGAGATCAATGGAAGTTCAACTATAAACTTGAATCAAAGTAAACTAAACATTAAGAAGAACTACAAGCTTCATCCCTTAACCTTAGCTAAGAGATTAGCCTAACAAGACTAACATATTAGAAGAACACTAAAAAGATCAACTAGAACCCGTGAAGAAATCGAAGTGGAAGAACGTTACCGACACTCCACCTTGGCGTTCTTTCCATTTCCAAACCCTATAAGATATTTTGGAACATTTTAAGGACTTATTTATATTTGTGGAACATCTTAAGGACTCCTATTTATATTTCCAAACTGACCTTGGATTTACGCGCTTCTGTTACGCTTCGGTCACACCAAAGTTGCCTTTGGTCACACCGAAGTCGCATCTAAAAAATTTGTGCAGAATCTGTCAAATTTAGGTGGGACTGAAGTTGGCTTTGGTGGGACCAAATTAATATCTAAAAATGATGATTCTTGTTGAACAATTTTTTGCACTTTCGGTTGGACCAAACTGACCTTAGGTGGGACCGAACAGTCTGTATTTTCTGTTGTAGGACTTGTGATTTTACAATTCTTTTCTTCATCCTTTGTATTTGGTTTTCTTAGATCTTTAGCATGTGAATTCTTCATTAATGACCTCTAAATCTCCAAATCTTCATTATCTTCTTTGAACTTTAAATCCATCCTTTTAAATGCATATTCATCATAGTCTTCCAAATCACCTCGCATGATGAAAACATATATAATTAAATCAAATTAACACTCAAAATCCAGGATAACTAATATAATTAAATGGTTAAATATTAAATATTTAAGTCTCAACAATTGCAGGAAGGGAGACACAATGAGCTAAGATTTTAAGTATCTCCCCTGTAGCGTCCTGATTTCATGTAGCCAATTACACACACACACACACACACACACACACACACACACACACACACACACCTCACAAAGAATATAGTGAAAACTTAAACATAATGAATCGGTGTAAATAGTAGAAGTAATTAAATTTCGGGGACAAAATTTCATTTAAGGAGGGTAGAATGTAACACCATGAACTTTTCAATACCCGAGTATTGAAAGTTCTCGAGTGTTACCATGAAATTTAACTTAGTATGTACATGTGTATGATATCAATCTAGCTATTCTAACCTTACATGAATCTCGTTGGCAATAATCTTCATCCATAGATCAAGTCATCCGATCATTGATTTTAAGACAGTACCATCATATATCTAAGTATTATAATTTATCCATCATAACCAACCATTCGATCAAGTACTCACTGTTAGGTAAGGATATCTGATCGTCCACTTTAATTTTGGACCACCCAATCATAGTAAACTAACTACTTGATCTTTACATCTGTTCGTACATATGTCGGATTGAGATTCCAATCCATTCACCTTGTTCATCACCTATGAATAGGCTTAACCTGCCATCAAAAGTACAATATGAGAAATTCACATATGTGAAAAAGTCACTCGAATCTAACGGTACCCATGTACTACCTTTGATCACTCCAGAAACCCACCTTATGTTCTTCCGTTTATGAAACTAAGCATAGATCCACCTATAAGTAGAGTTAGAGTACCAACCAACAAGTCTTATTTTTAGTATGTCATCTGACCGTCCATCGTCTTTGGATCCCCCAAACGGGCCATCCAAATATTAGGATAATTCAAGTGAGGTGTTGTGCCCATATACTCAACTTAATTATAATGGAAATACTTAAAATAATTGATAGGATGATAGAGAATATCTAAGAGAGTGTTGAATTCATTAAGGGGTCGGTCACCTTCAAAGTTGAGCATATGAATGAAACAATCCAATGGATGAATTTGAAATCATATAAGATATTAAAGTTAGATATATGTACACGTTAGAATTCAACTTATGAAATGTTAGATTCAGCCTTAGAGTTGCAACAAGCATTCTCTCACTTTGCAGATCGTGATAGAAGTTATGTCTGACCGCCTTCTGAAGATGATTAGAAAGTGGATAGAGAGGTACATAAGTTTCTTAAGATCTTTTATCAATGTATCAAGATTTTTTCAGGAAATAAGTATCCTGCGATGAATATTTTCCTCCTAAAAGTTTGTAAGATTAAAAATACTTTACCGAAACAAACTAATAGATGTCTAGATTTTCTCTAAATCATGACATCTGGGATGAAATTAAAATTTGATAAGTATTAGGCCAATTGTAGGTTATTAATAGCCATTGCAACTGTTCTTGATCCTCGGTACAAGATGAAAATGGTTAAGAATTAGGCTTACTTACACCAAAAATAATTAAGTCCCTTATATGTAGTCAAGATTGATTGCATGTAGTTTGGGGAGCTAGTAGTTATGATTTTGAGTAGGAGAATGAGGACGAATACGAGTGTCAAAGCCAAACTGCGTCTACACGAAGGTCCCTTTTTTTTTTACTTGCCCTGAGATGTTCCTTCCATGTAATTATATTACTTTGGTCATGGACTTCTGTGATTAGGAACTTCGAGGCTCATATATGCTTGTGTTTTGAGTTGTAACTTTTTGTTCATTGTTATTGTCCTATAAAGGATATTAAACTTATGTTATGTTTTAGTGTTATTACTTTTGTATTAGTCTTTTTTAATGTTATTTTATAGTGTTATCTTTATATTAAAAAAAGTTCATATTATATATATTATTTATTTAAATAATTTTTAAAAAAAAATGAGCTAACCCCTGTTTGAAATTGGTTCAGTTTGGCTCAGATATTTGGACCAAACTAAATCAAGCTCAAGCTTATATAATCTAGAGCAAACTAAGCTCAAACAGTTGGGATAGACTCGAATCTCAGCTCGTGTAAAGTTCAAACAGGGGTGTCATGTATGTTGAGAAGTGAAGCCACATGCGCGGATTTCGTGTCGCAAGTCCTTTCGCAACTGGGATGCGGAAAGTAGTTTCGCGGATTTCATGTCGCAAGTCCTTTCGCAACTGGGATGCGGAAAGGAGTTTCGCGGATTTCGTGTCACAAGTCCTTTCGCAACTGGGATGCGGAAAGGGAAGTTGCCAAAACTATAAATTGGGGTCCCTACGGCTATTCTAGGGTTAAGGTGAATATTGGGAAATATTTCTAAGGTGTGAGCAAGGGATTTTCTCTGTACTTCCAAGGGAGAGGTTAGTATATTACCTTGTAATCTTCGTTCTTCATAGTGGAAGTTTGCATCCGTAGTTTTTTACCCTAGATTAGGGTTTTTCCACATATATCTTGTCTTGTGGTTTGTTTTGGATTGCTTTTATTCCTTTCTAGTTTATATTTCTTCTTGTTTATCGTTTGTGGGTGAGGCCTAAGTTGGATCTAGGCTCACTGCGTTGTTGGAGTGCTGCGCAATAACTGGTATCAGAGCCATTGGTTTTAGGTCTATTGGGAGCGATGACGGAAGAAGGGAAAACTAGAATTGAGAAGTTTGATGGTTCAAACTTTGCCTTCTGGAAGATGCAGATGGAGGATTATCTGTATCAGAAGAACCGTGTTCACTCCCCAAGTATAGGGTTGTGATGTAGTAATAAACTCGGTAAGACCGAGGTCGAATCCCAAGGGACTGATACTTGTACGCTTTCTAAAAATAACCAGATCTAGGATTAGGCTAAGATGAAATCTAAACCAATTATGAATTGAGGAATAATGGTGAAATAATTAAACTAAAACTTAGGAGAAATCAGAGAAGGAAAACTAGGGATTCAGAGGATCCACTTGTAGAGATCAGGGAGATCTTATGCCTGTATTATAAATCAGGAAAATTAACTGAACTGCCTTTAATGTAATTTTGAGAAGATAAAAGGTATATGAATTAGAATGGATTCCATCACCAAACCATGCCAGGAGACAAAGCAAACAATGAGAATTAAACTAATTACCAACCAATCAATGTATGAAGGTTAGGAAGGAATACCGACATCCAACCATGCCCAGAGACGATGGTGAACAACAGGGCTTTCTGACGTCATAAACATAAAGAGGAAAAGAACATGCTCAAAGCCATTGCAGACCCATTGTAATTTCAGTCACAACAGACCATTAAAGACTGAAAACATTCCCTTAATTAAATTAAATCAAAATCAGATCAGTCTAAACAAAAGGCACAAGCAAAAAGGCCTCCCATCACGCTACAAGCTTCACCTCTTGGCCCTAGCCAAGAGGTTTAGCCACACATGATTGGGCTAATCTCTTATACAAAATAAAATAAAGAGAGAAAAAAGAAACAAAAAGAAACTCTACTCCCTCTCCTCTGTCTCTTTCTCTCTCCTTCCAGCCGTTCTCCACGTCCCGATTCCAGCTCAAATCCAGGTATCCTCCCCAGCCGTTCTCTCTCTCTCTTATATAGGCATATGAGAATCGCGTAACCTCTGTTTACGCACGAAAACTTTACGCAGCAAGGCGAGCTTGCGTGTAAAATAGGTGAAGAACACCTTGCGGCTGATCTGTTTTGGGGTGACTGGATCATCCAGTCCACTCAAACCAATCACATAGGAGTGAACAAAATTAGCTTGGCTGGCGCCTGGACGGTCCGGATGATCCGTCCAAATCATCAGTGGGCCACAACAGCTCCCGTCGGCCGTGGATTTCCGTGCGTTGCAGAGATTAACCGGCGCGTCTTACGCTGTTGAAATCGGTGGGGTCCATGATCGGACTTATCGACGAAATCCACGCCGTTCATTTGTTTCTTCATGAAAAACCAATCAATCCTGGTCATTTTTAGATCAAAACTGTAGTGATCTACCTGCTGTTTCTTTCAACCGTCTATCTACCGTCTAGACAGCTAAAAAAACTAATTTCCGCTGTCTTCTAGAAGTCCGTCACCATGGCGATGATCACGCCTACGGTCTGGAGGTAATGAACGATGTGGATCATCATACCGATCTTCGCCACGAATGCAAAACGGCCCGGATTTGTCGGCCACGCGCGAACAGAGCTTCCGCATTCCTTACGCTGTGATGATAGGGGCCCCATTTTGCTGTTATTTTACCAAAATCCACGCCGTCCACTGTGCTCGTGACGAAAAACCGTCCAGGAATGGCTGATTAAGCTTTGATTTTAGTGTGGTCCACCAGCCGTTTTGGTCCACCGTCATCTTCCGTTTGGACGGCCGGAAACCAATCTCCACTGTCTTCTGTGTTTCTTCCACCTAGGCGAGGGTAGTTACCCCCCTTTTTCTACCTTGGACGGTCCAGATTTTCTCAGTGCATGACGAGTGGGTCCCACTGATAGAGACCCGGCGGACGCAGTGCGCGTCCGCCGTTAATCTTGGAAGAGTCGGGCAAGCCGACTTTAACTAAAATTCCTCGGTTCGGTGCGGCTCACGTGCGATCATACTGTGTATACGCACGTCGCACGTGAGGTCCACTGTGATGCATGTGTGTGAAATCCCCTCCGTCCATCTGGCTCATCATCTCATTTAAGGCGTCCATTATAAAATTGAGGCATATCCAGAGATCAAGTGGGCCTGAAATCATCAATTTATGGGCTGTTTTGTTCATTGGACCACTTCCACAAGGATCTGAGAGCTAAAGTTCGACGTGTACGGTTAATTTATGGTCCCTTGGCCATATATGAAGTTTCGAGTTGATCGGATGGCGGGAAACGTGTGATCTTGTATTTTGCACCAATTTCAGGCCTCTTTATCATGCTTTCCTCAGATCCCAGGCGTGTATATTCTTCACCATTGGTTTTCTGGAGTTCATCCCGTGCTCTGGTAATTTCGGAGCGCCAAATCCATGTTTTTAACATCATCTTTCAATATACACTCCTAATTTCCTCCTGTAACAAAAACACGAGTAAAATCTGGCATTAAACATTATCATATATGTAAAATCAGGTAATTACTGGGGTCTGATATACAATATTTGACCCTGATCACAACCCCCAACCAGCATTTTGCTAGTCCCGAGCAAAATATGCGAAAATTAAGTTGAGAATTACGAGACAATTCTTATGAAGCCGAGTGAAATTTTGAAAAACAATTCAGATATGAGAAATCTTGAGATTCATGAATGGTGATTATCAATTTCTCCTGGCCTCTCATGCACAGTGAATTTCATAATTAAGTTCAAATATTAATCCATAAACTAGAATAATTTTAAACATTGAGTTCCATGGGTGTATAGTGAACTCTCAGCCTAACATCATTAAGAGATCAAATTGTCGATTTCATGATGTCATTAGTAATCAATCAGAAAATTCATAACAACCATCACTTAAACCAGTACTTTGCCTCACAGATCATTCTTTCATTTTCTAGTTTTTTTTTTTTTTTTTTTTTTTTTTTTTTAATAATAAGCTGGGAATCAAATTTTCACTTATAGGGAGCAAACCTATGGTGAAAATAATCGTCCAGCTCTGTCTAATTGTTAATCATTGAAAATCAAATCCACACCTATAGGGAGCAAACCCATGGTGTAATTCACATTTTATACCCTGATGACCAAATCCTTTAGGTTGGTTTCTTTCACGCTCAGTGATTACCAAGTTAATCATTCAATATCAAACTGAAATCTCAATGTGTAAGTGAGATGTGATATCTGAAATCATGACTCAATCATTGTTTACAACTTCTAATCATGGATTAATAATTCAGACTTAACTGTGAAATCTACAGATAATTGAATCCAAAAGTCATGAATTACCAACAATACGTATCTTGAAATTCTAAATCCAGGATATCTTTCAAAATCACTTCAAATTCACAAGGATTTCCAAAAATTTAAAAATTTCACAATTTTTGCTCAAGACCAAGAAAATACTGATTAGGTATACTTCACAATTTTTGCTCAAGACCAAGAAAATACTGATTAGGTATACTGATTAGGTTACCTAATCTCCTACCCCCAACCTAAAATCTACATTGTCCTCAATGTAAAAGATATGAGCATGGAATGCACATGGGACAACAAAAGTAAAAGAGAAGTGATGGGAAGATAGTACCTGAATGATGAATCGTGAGAGACTTTCCAAAAGATCGCAGCATGGAATCCGGTCAGCACGAGAGAGAAAGCAGAATAACAAAAATAAAATCCTATCTATACCACTTTCGCAGGTGCTCTCGATTGCATTTAGCGTATGCAACAAGCCTTTAAACCCCTAGGTTGCCCCTAGTGGACGAGTTGTAGTCTCGTGAGGGTTTGCAGTAATGTTACCCACAAACATTGAACTAACTAGAAAAATGAAATAAATGGAAAAGAAAAGTTGGGTTGCCTCCCAGGAGCGCTAAGTTTAACGTCTTCAGCCAGACAACTACAGCAACTACCCTAGTCCTAAGAAAGCGATAAACCTACCTATACCTCCATCAGACTAGGAGATCAGTCCTGGTAGACAGGATCAGTCAGAGGCATGGACATGTCCTCTGAATCAAATTGTTCGACAAATGGCTTTAAGCGATGTCCATTTACTTTAAACTCCTTGCCATTGTCTGGATCTCTTATCTCGACGGCCCCATGAGGATATGCAGTAACAACAATATAAGGGCCGGCCCAACGAGATCGAAGCTTACCCGGAAAGAGATGTAATCGAGAATTATACAAAAGGACTTTCTGGCCTGGCGTGAATGATTTTCGTAGAATATGTTGGTCATGAAACGCCTTCATCCTGCTCTTGTAAATTCTCGAGTTCTCGTATGCGTCGTTCCGGATTTCTTCGAGTTCATTTAATTGAAGTTTTTGCGTAGCCCACAAGCCGTTGTTCAGATTGAAATTTAAATTTTTGATTGCCCAGTAGGCTCTATGTTCCAACTCCACAGGTAAGTGGCAAGCCTTCCCATAGACGAGTCTAAAGGGAGACATTCCAATAGGGGTTTTAAAAGCAGTACGGTACGCCCATAAGGCATCGGTCAATCGAATTGACCAATCCTTACGGTCAGGGTTAACCGTTTTCTCCAAAATGTGTTTGATCTCCCTATTAGAAATCTCAGCTTGCCCACTTGTCTGTGGGTGGTATGGGGTGCTCACCTTATGAGAGATACCATATTTCTTCATTAAACTCTCGAATGGCCTATTACAAAAGTGTGAGCCCCCATCACTAATAATGGCTCGAGGCGTTCCAAATCGGGAAAGAATGTTTTCTTTTAGGAATTTAATGACCGTGCGATGGTCATTATTCCGACACGGAATCGCTTCGACCCATTTAGTGACATAGTCTACAGCAAGCAAAATATATAAATTCCCAAAAGATTGGGGGAATGGTCCCATGAAATCGATGCCCCAGCAATCAAATGCCTCTATGATAAGAATGGGATTCAAGGGCATCATATTTCGACGGGACAATGCTCCCAATTTCTGACAACGCTCACAAGCTTTGCAAAACTCATGAGTGTCCCTGAACATAGTGGGCCAATAAAAGCCACACTGCAGAATCTTGGCCGTGGTCTTTTTTGCAGAAAAGTGACCACCACAGGCCTGTGAGTGACAAAAGGAGATGACACTCTGATGCTCGTCGTCTGGCACACATCTCCTCAAAATTTGGTCTGGGCAATATTTAAACAAGTATGGATCATCCCAGAAGAATTTGCGCACCTCGGTGAAAAATTTCTTCTTATCTTGCGCAGTCCAATGTGTCGGTATGGAACCTGTAGCAAGATAATTAGCAATATCAGCGAACCAAGGTGAATGGGAGACTCTGAACAGTTGTTCATCAGGGAACATGTCATTGATATGGGTCGCCTCAAGGGAATCAGAGGTATTAAGGCGAGAAAGGTGATCGGCCACTACGTTCTCTACTCCCTTTTTATCTTTAATTTCTAAATCAAATTCTTGGAGTAGAAGGATCCATCGTATCAAGCGGGGCTTAGAATCATTCTTAGAAAGAAGATACTTCAGTGCCGCATGATCTGTATAGATAATGATCTTGGATCCGATCAGGTAAGACCTAAATTTGTCTAAGGCGAACACTACGGCTAAGAGTTCTTTTTCCGTAGTCGAGTAGTTCACTTGGGCAGGATTTAAAGTCCTACTCGCGTAATGGATGACGCAGGGCCTCTTATCTTTTCTCTGGCCTAGAACCGCTCCAAGAGCATAATCAGAGGCGTCGCACATAAGCTCAAAAGGAAGGCTCCAGTCGGGTGGCTGCATGATGGGTGCAGTGGTTAACATGCCTTTTAGCTTGGTGAAAGCTTCCTGGCATTGCTCAGTCACTCGTATGGAACATCCTTTTGAAGAAGATTACATAAAGGACGAGAGAGGAGACTAAAGTCCTTTATGAATCGCCTGTAAAATCCTGCGTGTCCTAAGAAGGATCGCACGTCCCTGATGTTCTTAGGTGGAGGTAGGTTAGAGATAAGATCAATTTTTGCCTTATCTACCTCAATTCCCTTGGACGAGATGATATGTCCAAGGACAATTCCCTTATGAACCATGAAATGGCACTTCTCCCAATTAAGTACCAAGTTCTTTTCTTCACATCTTCTCAGCACACATTTAAGACTTTCCAAGCACTTGCTGAAAGATGAGCCATAGACAGAGAAATCGTCCATGAAGACCTCTAGATATTGCCCCACCATATCAGAAAAGATACTCAACATACATCGCTGAAAGGTGGCAGGGGCATTACATAGTCCAAATGGCATCCTTCGGTAAGCAAAGGTGCCGTAGGGACATGTAAATGTGGTCTTTTCCTGGTCCTCAGGGGCGATTTCAATCTGATTGTAGCCTGAATACCCGTCAAGGAAACAGTAATAGGAATGACCAGCTAGTCTTTCTAAGATTTGATCAATGAAGGGCAAAGGAAAGCAATCCTTCCTTGTGACGGTATTCAATTTTCTGTAGTCAATGCACATTCTCCAACCAGTAGTGACTCTGGTTGGCACGAGTTCATTATTAGCATTGGCTACGATGGTGATACCGGACTTCTTAGGAACCACCTGAGTTGGACTCACCCATTGACTATCAGATATAGGGTATATGATACCCACATCTAATAGTTTGAGAACCTCGGCCTTGACCACTTCCTTCATGTTTGGATTTAGTCTACGTTGTGGTTGCCGAGCGGTTTTCGCATTTTCCTCAAGATATATGTGGTGAGTACAAATCGAGGGATCGATTCCCTTGAGGTCCGCTATCGTCCATCCTAGGGCTCCTTTGTGCTCAATGAGAGTAGATATGAGCATACTCTCCTGTTCTTCCTCCAGGTGGGCCGAGATCACCACCGGGTATGTCTCATCTTGACCTAAATAGGCATATTTCAAATCAGAGGGCAAAGGTTTTAGGTCAAGCTTCGGTGCCTTGAGGTTAGACGGTAGAGGCACTACATCAGTTTGTGGCAATTTTTCAAATTGTGGCCTCCACCGGTTAACTTGGTACCGGTGCAGTATCAAGCAAGGCACACGTCTCCCTAATCATATCATCATCAAACTCATGGGAGTGGGCCAAGCACGTCTCTAGAGGATCAGAAGATAAGGTAAGGGGTGTCCTATCTTCCACGAAAGTATCAATCATGTTAATGTCGTGGACATCGTCATCATCCTCGCGTTCTTTGCCGTTATTGAAAAAGATATTTGACTCCAATGTCAAATTTCCAAAAGACATAGTCATGACACCATTCCGCAATTGATGATTGCATTTGATGTGGTAAGGAATGGGCGACCAAGAATGACGGGAAACGAGTGCTCATGTTGTTGATGGGTTCGGTGTCCAAGATGATAAAATCTACGGGGTAGTAAAATCTATCGACTTGGACTAACACATCCTCAATAATCCCTCTTGGTACACGAACAGTTCGATCGGCAAGTTGTAGTGTGGTTAGGGTAGGTTTTAACTCACCCAATCCTAACTGTTTGTATACCGAGTAGGGGATTAGATTGACGCTCACTCCCAAGTCAAGAAGTGCGTGATCAATTCGATGGTTCCCGATTACACATGATATGGTTGGGCTACGGGATCCTTGAATTTCTGTGCACATCTTGCTTCAGGATGGCACTCACTTTCTCAGTCAAGAAGATCTTCTTTTGAATGTTTTGCCGTCTTTTGGTCGTACATAGGTCTTTCAGAAATTTGGCATATGAAGGAATCTGTTTTACGACATCAAGTAGAGGAATGTTGACTTTCACTTATTTCAACACCTCCAGAATATCCTGAGAGTTAGAAAGACGTTTTGGTGCAACCAACCGTTGGGGGAATGGAGCAACTGGCTTCTCTAGAAGTTCCGGTTCTAAATTTTGTGGGACATCACGAGATCCATCATCATTGTCCTCTTCTGGTTCTTGAGATTTTTCAGGCCTAACCGGAAGGGTTTTATCAATGATCTTCCCACTCCTAAGAGTGGTGATGGATTTAGCGTGTCCCATTTGATTTGAAGAGTTGGGATCATTTATCTCGTATTGCGGTTTAGGATTGGGGAGCGGTTGTGCAGGAAGCATCCCCTTTTCTATAACCGTCATACGTGAATCTATTTTCTGCATAAAGTCACGCATTGCCTGAGTCAGCTCTTGTATGGGATTTGGAACCGGTTCTTCTTGAGGTTTCCCTTGATTTTGGTTTTGATTAAAGAAATTTTGAGGGGTAGCAGTTTGTCCATTCCTCCAACTAAGATTTGGATGATTTCTCCAACCAGGATTGTATGTATTGGAGGTAGATCCATTGAAAGGTCTTTGATAGTTATTTACGGCATTAGCTTGCTCATTCAACACTCCTCGAAAGGCAGATATGGTAGGACAATTTTCAGTTGTGTGAATGTTGCAATCACAGATGCCACAAACAATTTCATTAACCTTCTCCTTCTTTCCTTCCATGGCCTCGACTCTTCGAGTGAGATTAGTCACTTTAAAATTTACATCGTCCTCTTCTTTCAGGAGATATACTCCACCTTTCTCCTTAGATTGAGTTGGCTTAGGCGTGGTGTTTGATTTTGGGTAATGGTCCCATGATTGTGCATTCTCGGCAAGTCTATCGAGGTAATCCCATACCTCATCGACCTCTTTATTCATGAATTCACCATTACACATTGTCTCGACCAGTTGGCGCATGGAAGATGTCAGTCCATCATAGAAAAAATTTGTAATGCGCCATATTTCAAAACCGTGTTGTGGGCATGAACTGACAAGATCCTTGAACCTTTCCCAACATTGGTAGAATGTTTCATCTTCCTTTTGGGCAAAGTTCATGATTGCCTTTCTGAGGGTAATTGTTTTATGGTGTGGGAAAAATTTCTTTATGAATTCCCTCTGCAAATCATTCCATGTGCCAATGGATCTAGGACGCAGTGAATGTAACCACGTCTTAGCCTTCTCTTTCAGGGAAAAAGGAAAGAGTTTCAGCCTGATTGTATCCTCGGATACATTGGGAAAGTATAAGGTGGCTATGATCTCATCGAACTCTTTCAAATGTAAGTATGGACTTTCTGATTCAAGCCCATGGAATTTAGGAAGGAGTTGGATAACTCCTGGCTTGATGTCCATATGTCCTGTGTTTTCAGGAAAAATCATGCATGAGGGCGTGCTCACCCCTGCCGGTTGTAAATAATCTCGTAAGGTACGAGGCGGGGGTGCTTGAAGCACCTCATTCTCATCATGTACTTCCTCATCCATCTGTTGAGGTAGTGCTTGAGGTTGATTTTCAGCCATAACCTCAATTAACTGGGGAATCCGAGCGGTGTCTAATCTGCGATGGACGGTCAACCCTCAACTAACCCTCCTTCAGTCAAGAGACGTCGAGTGTCGTCACGGGCCCACTTGGGCATGAAACACTCGCAGCCCTCAGTTAAATTCTAAACCTAATCCTAAGAAAGAAAATGAAAATCTAGAAGGAAAGAGAAAGTTGGAAGGAGATTACCAACTTGAAGTCCCTAAGCTAAAGACCTGCAAAACAAAACAAAATAAGTTAGTTTTTAAATAGAAGAAATATCTAAAGCAAACCAAGTCTAAAGAGTTAGAAAATCTAGAGAATCAGAAAGAGTTTACCAAATTGGAAGTTCTATCCTAACAACCTAAAGAATAGGAAATAGGTTAGTTCTATAAATAAAATAGAAAACAAAATTAAAAATTAAAATTAGTAAAATCCTAATCTTAAACTAACTCTAAATCCAATTAATTTCAGAAAATCGTAGCCGTCAGTCCCCGGCAACGGCGCCAAAAACTTGTTCACTCCCCAAGTATAGGGTTGTGATGTAGTAATAAACTCGGTAAGACCGAGGTCGAATCCCAAGGGACTGATACTTGTACGCTTTCTAAAAATAACCAGATCTAGGATTAGGCTAAGATGAAATCTAAACCAATTATGAATTGAGGAATAATGGTGAAATAATTAAACTAAAACTTAAGAGAAATCAGAGAAGGAAAACTAGGGATTCAGAGGATCCACTTGTAGAGATCAGGGAGATCTTATGCCTGTATTATAAATCAGGAAAATTAACTGAACTGCCTTTAATGTAATTTTGAGAAGATTAAAGGTATATGAATTAGAATGGATTCCATCACCAAACCATGCCCAGGAGACAAAGCAAACAACAGAATTAAACTAATTACCAACCAATCAATGTATGAAGGTTAGGAAGGGTACCGACATCCAACCATGCCCAGGAGACGATGGTGAACAACAGGGCTTTCTGACGTCATAAACATAAAGAGGAAAAGAACATGCTCAAAGCCATTGCAGACCCATTGTAATTTCAGTCACAACAGACCATTAAAGACTGAAAACATTCCCTTAATTAAATTAAATCAAAATCAGATCAGTCTAAACAAAAGGCACAAGCAAAAAGGCCTCCCATCACGCTACAAGCTTCACCTCTTGGCCCTAGCCAAGAGGTTTAGCCACACATGATTGGGCTAATCTCTTATACAAAATAAAATAAAGAGAGAAAAAAGAAACAAAAAGAAACTCTACTCCCTCTCCTCTGTCTCTTTCTCTCTCCTTCCAGCCGTTCTCCACGTCCCGATTCCAGCTCAAATCCAGGTATCCTCCCCAGCCGTTCTCTCTCTCTTATATAGGCATATGAGAATCGCGTAACCTCGTTTATGCACGAAAACTTTCTGTGAAAACAAGGCGAGCTTGCGTGTAAAATAGGTGAAGAACACCTTGCGGCCGATCTGTTTTGGGGTGACTGGATCATCCGGTCCACTCAAACCAATCACATAGGAGTGAACAAAATTAGCTTGGGGCGCACGGACGGTCCTGGATGATCCGTCCAAATCATCGGTGGGCACACATGACTCCGTCGGCCGTGGATTTCCGTGCGTTGCAGAGATTAACCGGCGCGTTCTTACGCTGTTGAAATCGGTGGGGTCCATGATCGGACTTATCGACGAAATCCACGCCGTTCATTTGTTTCTTCATGAAAAACCAATCAATCCTGGTCATTTTTAGATCAAAACTGTAGTGATCTACCTGCTGTTTCTTTCAACCGTCTATCTACCGTCTAGACAGCTAAAAAAACTAATTTCCGCTGTCTTCTAGAAGTCCGTCACCATGGCGATGATCACGCCTACGGTCTGGAGGTAATGAACGATGTGGATCATCATACCGATCTTCGCCACGAATGCAAAACGGCCCGGATTTGTCGGCCACGCGCGAACAGAGCTTCCGCATTCCTTACGCTGTGATGATAGGGGCCCCATTTCGCTGTTATTTTACCAAAATCCACGCCGTCCACTGTGCTCGTGACGAAAAACCGTCCAGGAATGGCTGATTAAGCTTTGATTTTAGTGTGGTCCACCAGCCGTTTTGGTCCACCGTCATCTTCCGTTTGGACGACCGGAAACCAATCTCCCTGTCTTCTGTGTTTCTTCCACCTAGGCGAGGGTAGTTACCCCCCTTTTTCCACCTCGGGACGGTCCAGATTTTCTCGGTGCATGACGAGTGGGTCCCACGAGAGAGAGGCCGGACGGACGCAGTGCGTCCATTTATTCGTTGTCTTGAGGGAAGAGTCAGGCAAGCCGACTTTAACTAAAATTCCGGTTCGGTGCGGCTCACGTGCGATCATACGTGTATACGCACGTCGCACGTGAGGTCCACTGTGATGCATGTGTGTGAAATCCCCTCCGTCCATCTGGCTCATCATCTCATTTAAGGCGTCCATTATAAAATTGAGGCATATCCAGAGATCAAGTGGGCCTGAAATCATCAATTTATGGGCTGTTTTGTTCATTGGACCACTTCCACAAGGATCTGAGAGCTAAAGTTCGACGTGTACGGTTAATTTATGGTCCCTTGGCCATATATGAAGTTTCGAGTTGATCGGATGGCGGGAAACGTGTGATCTTGTATTTTGCACCAATTTCAGGCCTCTTTATCGTGCTTTCCTCAGATCCCAGGCGTGTATATTCTTCACCATTGGTTTTCTGGAGTTCATCCCGTGCTCTGGTAATTTCGGAGCGCCAAATCCATGTTTTTAACATCATCTTTCAATATACACTCCTAATTTCCTCCTGTAACAAAAACACGAGTAAAATCTGGCATTAAACATTATCATATATGTAAAATCAGGTAATTACTGGGGTCTGATATACAATATTTGACCCTGATCAAACCGCTATATTCCTCTAGGAGGAAAAGAGAAGAAACCAGAAAAGATGACAGATGATAAATGGTTTTTACTGGATAGGAAGGCTTTAGGAACGATCTGACTCTTTTTGTCTAAGAGTGTCGCCTTCAACATATCCAAGGTAAAAACTACAAAAGAATTAATGGAAGCCCTAGCCACCTGTATGAAAAGCCCTCAGCATCCAATAAGGTTCATCTTATGAAACAGCTATTCAACATGAAGATGTCAGATGGTGGGAGCGTGACTGAACATCTAAACGAGTTCAATACAGTCACGAGCCAGTTGGAATCCGTTGGCATTGTTTTTGAGGATGAGGTCATGGCGTTATTGATCTTATCCAGTTTGCCACACAGTTGGGATGGTTTAGTGATTGTTGTGAGCAATTCTTCAGGGTTGACAAAGTTGAAATTTGATGATGTGGCTAGTCTGATTCTTAATGAAGAATGTAGAAGAAAGGCATCAGGAATTTCAGGGGATTCAGGAAACGCTCTAAACGTTGAAGGAAGAGGAAGTTCGTTGAACAAAGGAGGCAATAAACATGGACATTCTAAGTCAAGGAAGAAGTCTAAGGGACAAAAGATAAAGACGGGTGTTGGCATTGCGGCAAGAATGGGCATATGAAACGTGATCGCAGGGCGCTCAAGAAACAAGAAGGAAACTCTCAAGGCGGGAAGGATTCAGTGAATCTATCTGAGAAGAGTGACACAGAGGTATTGATCTTGTCTCTTGATGTGAGGAAAGAGTCTTGGGCTATAGATTCGGGTGCTTCGTTTCATGCCACTTTATGTAAAGAAGTTCTGCGTGATTATGTGTCAGGTGACTTTGGGAGAGTCTACCTGGGTGATGATGAGTCATGCAGTATTGTTGGAAAGGGAGACGTTCATATAATTCAGAAAGACGGAACAACGTTGAAATTGAAAGATGTCAGACATGTACCAAGTTTGAGAAGGAATCTGATCTCAGTAGGGTAGTTGGCCGATACTGGTTATGTGACGACATTCACTAGTGATTCCTAGAAAATCACAAAAGGTGCCTTGGTGATATCTCGAGGCAAGAAAGAAGGTAATTTTTACGTGACTTCAGGATCGTATAGTTCACTCGCAGTCGCATCAACTGGAGTGAATGGGCAGTTATGGCATTAGAAGTTGGGACATATAAGTGAGAAATGGATGAAAGTGCTATTGTCAAAAGAGAAACTACCAGGGCTAATGTCTATTAACTTGGAATTTTGCGAGAACTGCGTGTATGACAAGTTAAAGAGGGTAAGTTTTAAAAAGACGGGACGCGCTCCAAAGACGCATCTGTTGGAGCTTGTACACACTGATGTGTGGGGACCGGCATAGGTATCATCTCTTAGTAGCTCACTTTTTTTGTTTCCTTTATTGATGATGCTAGTAGAAAACTGTGGATTTATTTCTTAAAACACAAATCTGATGTATTTGATGTATTTAAGAAGTGGGAAGTTATGATAGAAAATAAGACAGGTAAAACAGTAAAATGTCTCAGATCTGATAATGGGGGAGAGTATTGTGACAAGAGGTTTGAGAGTATTGTGCAGCAAGTGCAATCAAACATCAAAAAATGATTCCAGGTACATCGCAGCAGAATGGTGTGGCTGAGTGCATTAACAGGACCATCCTTGAGCGCTCCAGGAGCATGAGGTTACATGAAGGGTTGCCCAAGATATTTTGGACAAATGCTGTGAATACCGCCCATATCTCATCAATAGAAGTCCCTCAGCACCATTGAATGGTGGGCTACCAAAAGAAGTGTGGACTGGGAAAGAAGTGAACCTTACACATCTCAGAGTGTTCGGTTGCACTTCATATGTTCACATTGATGCAGAGTACAAAAACAAGCTAGATGCAAAGTCCAAAAGGTGCACGTTTATAGGCTACGGGCAGCATGATTTTGGCTACAGGTTTTGGGATGCAGAAAATAGGAAAATCATCAGAAGCAAGGACGTAGTCTTCAATGAAAAAGTGATGCATAAGGACAGTGTGCAGGAAAATAAGGCCGAAGAAAAGGAATTCGTAGAGTTGGAAGAGTTACCGGACACGGGTGTTACAACGTCACAGGATGATCATGCACAGGAGCATTATGAGGCAGAGCCACATACACCGGTTGTGAGGAGGTCTACTCGGGAGAGGAGACCCACGGTCCGATATTCACCCTCCTTATATTATCTACTGCTGACAGATAATGGTGAGCCAGAGTGTTTTGAAGAGGCATTACAGTCAGATACACGGGTTAAGTGGGAGCAGGCCATGGATGAGGAGATGGACTCTCTTGAGTCTAATCGTAAACTCTCTTGAGTCTAATCGTACATGGGAGCTAGTCACTCTACCTAAGGGTAAGAAAGCTCTTCATAACAAGTGGGTTTACAGATTGAAGGAGGAGCACGATGGTTCGAAATGGTACAAGGCTAGACTGGTTGTGAAAGGGTTTCAACAAAAGGCAGGCATCGATTTCACTGAAATATTTTCACCTGTGGTGAAAATGTCTATGATTCGCATGGTCTTGAGTATAGTGGCTACAGAGGACTTACATCTAGAGCAGCTAGATGTTAAGATAGCCTTTCTTCATGGGGACCTTGAAGAAGAGATATATATGCATCAGCCGATAGGATACGCGACACCTGGAAAGAGAACAATGTGTGTAGACTGAAGAAGAGTTTATATGGCCTGAAGCAAGCCCCGAGGCAGTGGTACAAGAAGTTCGACGTTTCATGTCGGGAAATGATTTTAGGAGATGTCATGCAGACCACTGTTGTTATTTGAAGAAGTTTGATACATCGTACATCATCCTTCTTCTGTACGTTGATAATATGCTTATGGCCGGTTTGAGCATGAAGGACATCTCAGATCTCAAAAGACAACTGTCTAGAGAATTTGCCATGAAGGATTTAAGAGCTGCAAAACAAATCCTAAGCATGAGGATAAAGCGTGACAGGAAAAACAAGAAACTGGTGTTGTTACAGGTAGAGTACATAGCTAAGGTACTTGATCGATTCAATATTGGAGGTGTTAAGCCGGTTAGCACTCCATTAGCCAACCACTTCAAGCTATCTAAGGAGCAAGGGGCAAAGACGTAGGAGGAACGAGATTACATGGCTAAAGTTCCATATGCGTCAACTATAGGTGGTCTCATGTATGCTATGGTGAGCACGAGGCCAGACATTGCTCCAGCAGTGGGAGTTGCTAGCAGGTTCATGAATAATCTCGGGAAGGAATATTGGGAAGCTGTGAAGTAGATCTTTAGATATTTGGTAGGTACTAAGGATGTAGAGCTATGCTATGGTGGATCGAAAATCAAGCTACAAGGCTACGTGGACTCAGATTTGGCAGGAGATATTGACAGCAGGAGAAGCACTACAGGCTATGTCTTTACTCTGGGCAGTGCTGCAGTCATTGGGTCTCTCAGTTATAAAAGATAGTATCTATCAGTATGACAGAAGCAGAATATATTGCGGCTACAGAAGCTTGCAAGGAGATGGTGTGAATGTAAGGTTTCATGGAAGAGTTTGGTAAGAAGCAAGCAGATTACAAACTGTACAGTGATAATCAGAGTGCAATATACTTGGCCAAGAATTCAGCCTTTCATTCAAGGACCAAGCATATTGCCATCAGATATCACTTCATACGTTCGTTATTGGAAGATGGATCGATTGCTCTAGAGAAGATTCATACAAGTGAGAATCCTGCGGATATGTTGACCAAGGCGGTCATACGAGAGAAGCTGAAGCTCTGTTCAGCTCTGATTGGTCTTCAGGCTTGAAGACAATGAAGTGGTGTACTTCAGATGAAGAAGACAAAGGTTTATGGCAATGTGTCTCCAAGTGGGAGATTGTTGAGAAGTGGAGACACATGCGCGGATTTTATGTCGCAGTCCTTTCGCAACTGGGATACAGAAAGTAGTTTCGCGGATTTCGTGTCGCAAGTCCTTTCGCAACTGGGATGCGAAAAGGGAAGTTGCCAAAACTATAAATTAGGGTTCCTAGGGCTATTTTAGGGTTAAGGTGAATATTGGAAAATATTTCTAAAGTGTGGGCAAGGGATTTTCTCTGTACTTCTAAGGGAGAGGTTAGTATATTGCCTTATAATCTTCGTTCTTCATAGTGGAAGTTTGCATCCGTAGTTTTTTACCCTAGATTGGGGTTTTTCCACATATATCTTGTCTTGTGGTTTGTTTTAGATTGCTTTTATTCCTTTCTAGTTTATATTTCTTCTTGTTTATCGTTTGTGGATGAGGCATGAGATTGGATCTAGGCTCACTGCGTTGTTGGCGTGTTGCGCAACAATGTAAACAAGCCCAACCAAAGTTGGGTAAAACTCATTTCAGCTCACCTCGTGTACAGCTCATAAGTTTGCTTCAAATTAAAGTGAAATTGCTAGATTTTTTTTAAGCATCATACCGAGGAATGGTTTCCAAAACCTTATGAAAAGCTCAAATCTCACACATGCATTTCATTCTTCACGCGTGCATGTATGGGATGTGGCTAGCTTTACATGAGTGAAAGTCTTAAACTCCATCCAGGACCCAAGACTCTTTGCCTCTCTCTCGTCCATCTTCTCAAGCTATCTCGACGACTCAAAACTAACCACCTCTTTGTAACCTCATCCACAATTGTTCTAATACTCTTTATTGAGAATACCTTTTTTTTGTCTCCTCCTAATGAGAAGAATAGGAAGAAGAATGCTGCAAAACTCTATATCTATAACATATGTTATACATAGCCTATACAATATAAGTGACTATGAGGACCACCGTGTTGTAGGCGTCACTTCTACTCTATTTATCAATATAAACTTCTCATTTCACCATATAGATAAAAATAAATAAATAAATAAATAAATAAAAATCAGCATGATCCAAAACTCGGGTGGGCCACTCCATGGGGAGCAACGTAACTTAAGCGTAAAACATCAAACTCGCGTGGGCATGGCCAGCTTGACTTTTAGATTAGATTTTTTTTTTCAAGCTTCGTCCTTATAAAGCCTTTTTTTCTTTTTTTCTTCTTTTGTCCCCGAGTCACTCGGGTGGGTCCCACCACTATTACATGGGGTTAGATCATTAGGCTTGTCAAGGGGAGATGTGAATTTCATATAATCACCCTTTAATCCCTAAGCTCTGCCAGGCTTTCTGTAGTGTCAGTGTGACATCCACTCTATTCATCACTTTGGCTAACTTAAGTTTTGACATGAGTCGTAAAAATGGGGTAAATCCAAAACTCAAGTAGATCACACTACAAGAAATACTTTGGATGAAAATGCCTACCTCAGTGTTCATGAGGCGATTTCCGCTGGGATGAAGGGAAAACACAAATATAAGTCATTGGTTAAAAAGTTAACTTAAGTTTGGACATGAGCCAAAAAATGGGGTAAATCCAAAACTCAAGTGGGTCACACTTAGAGCTGTACATGAGCAGACTAAGGCTCGAGTACTCGCTCGACTCGACTCGGAATACTCGACTCGTACTCGACTCGTCTGAGTTAGAGCCAAGTACGAGCGGGTTTCCACGACTCGTTTAGATTACGAGTAGAGTACGAGTCTAGAGGTACTCGACTCGGTACTCGACTCGTACACTTATATATAAGCCCACCCGAAAAACAGAACCCTACCCCACCCGTCATTTTCAAGCAGCGCCCAAACCCTTCCTGCTTTCCTCCCAGCCAGCGTTTGAAACAAAAAACCTCTCTCTCTCTCTCTCTCTCTCTCTCTCTCTCTCTCTCTCTCTCTCTCTCTCTCTCTCTCTCTCTCTCTCTCTCTCTCTCTCTCCCGAGCGCCCGTTCGGTTGTCCCTCTTCTTACCTCTCTCTCTCTCTCTCACTCGCCCCTGTCCCTTATCCAGCGGTGCTAGACCCTGCCGCTCGTCCCTGCGGCTTGTCCGGTGCCCCTGTCCGATGACGGCTCGTCTCGCCACTCGTCATCGCCCGCTCCGCCACGTACTGTCATCGCCCGGCCACGCGGCTGCCCGGTCCTCGCCTTGGCCTCGCCACGCACGCACGACGCAGCTGCCACTCATTCCTACCGGTCGTTCCTGCCCAGCTCGCCCGATAACGTTTTGGCATTTTGGGATTAACCTGATATTTGTGTTTTCTCTTGATATTTGGGATTAACCTGATCTTTCTGCTCATACTCGAACTCGCCTCAAAAACTCGGACTCGACTCAACTCATTTACTACTCGTACTCAGCTCGTACTCGAGCGAGTAGAGTACGAGCAAGAGTCCATGCTCGTTGGCCGAGTAGAGCCGAGTACGAGCAGCACTCGGGCGTTAAGAGCTGAGTACGAGTAGGGCGATACTCGACTCGACTCGACTCGTGTACAGCTCTAGTCACACTACAAGAAATAGTTTGGATGAAAATGCCTACCACAATCTTTATGAGGCGATTCCCACCGGGATGAAGGGAAAACACAAATATAAGTAGGCTAAAAGGTCAACTTAAGTTTGAACATAAGCCAAAAAATGAGGTAAATCCATAACTCAATTGGATCACACTACAAGAAATAGTTTTAGATGAAAATGCCTACCACAATGTTTATGAGGCAATTGCCACCCAGTTGAAGGGAAAGCACAAATATTAGTCTAATCCAAAATTTCTATAACCAAATATTTCAATTGTAGATGTTCATTCCCCATTGTTTCTCTTGGTGTGGTATCTGTCTGATTTCTTAGCTCACGATCTAAGATAAACTGGCACAAGCAGTGGACGGGAGTGAATTAACATAGAAATCATGATGAGCCTCATAGAGCTCATGGTAATAGAAGCTCTCAGTAACCATGGTTACAGAAAATTGGGATCCCTCAATGGGCTAGGCCAACTCATGGGCTTCTAGGCTGGGCTAGCATTTGGGCCAAGGCTCCAATGAGATGAGCATGTGTTAGCGTCTAAGGCGTGGTAGTTTCCAACCACGCCCGGCACATGAATGTGTATATAAGCCATAAGTGGGCCTGGACGCCATGTGGAGCAAGAGGGCATAGAGAGAAGATTCTGGAGGAAGAGATTAGAGAGTAACGGAGAGAGATCTAGAAGCAGGGGCTACATGCATCTAAATAAAGAAAAAGAGACGGGAATGATGGGCGACCCATCCTCACTATTTCGGTGGGTTGAGGTCCTATAATAAGTCAATGCAACAGATATATGGAGTGAATATAACGCAACCATTTTCAGCCCAGCAAAACATTTATGGCGGCACGGTCTCCACACCTTGTTCAAGTTACTCATATTTAAAAAGAAAAGCATAAGCAAGCGGGTGCAATCTACATCATCCCTTGTGTGTAAAATCTCAATTGTTCCTTGCTAAGTCGCTACATTTTATGATGAATTTACCCTCTTAACCAACATTGTGAAGACTTATTGCAAGGACATAAACGTCCAGAGCTGTTGGCGTTATATACAGTAGAGATGCTAGAGATACACATACATGGATTACGAAATATCAATACTCCGCACAATTCAAATATTCAACAAGAGAAACACATAGGCGGGAAGTCTGTGAAAAATCACCTCCAAGACTGAACACATGGAATGTGAGCATGTATCTGATATAAGGATCAACAAGACAAATCACAATATTGGATTCTTTTCCTTTTCTTGTCACAATGAAAAATCAATTTTTTTTCAATGCCCAAATCACAATATGAGGATCAACAAGACAAATCACAATATTGGATTCTTTTTCTTTTCTTGTCACAATGGAAAATCAATTCTTTCAACGCCCAAATCACAATATAAGGATTAACAAGACAAATCACAATATTGGATTCTTTTTCTTTTCTTGTCACAATGGAAAATCAATTCTTTCAACGCCCACATCAATTGAAATGCATCATGCAAAAAGAGAATAAAAACTCAGGAGGGGCGTAGCCACTCTAAATGTGGCCTGGCTAACCTCCCTCTGTCAATCTTCTTAACGTCCCAAGAGCAGATATTTGAAGCAGAGTCCTGCAATTAGGTAGTTTGTTAGATATTTCCCAGGGGAGTCACCTAACTTCAACCAGCAATTTCACTGATATATTCTCAATACAATAGGATACGTTTCTGACATTGCTTATGATAAACATGTTTTCAGTAACATTTGGTAAATAATATCAATTTTGACTTGTAAGACAGCCTGATCACTGTAAATTTACCATAAGATCATACTTTGCCAATTGCCTAATTCTTACCCCTCGATTTGTTAGCGTTCCTTCTAGATTATGAACATTTCCTAACTGTGATTACGTGATGGATGGATGTCTAAGATCTAACTACTGTGTTTATTGCCTATTTCTAACCATTAGATCTGTTAGCTTTCGTTTTCTGGATTATAAATTTTTCTTGTCCATCCAAAAATGTGAGATGGTTCGTCACGGTCCATTAATTGGAATGCCCGAATCCACCACTTCAGTATACCAATGAAGGGTAACTTGGGGTTGATACATTGTAATAAATAGTAATGATGACTGTGGGTTCTAAAAAATTGTTGTAATTTTTCTTCAGGGTATGTTTTGGCATAAGTTCCTATTTGTTTCAATAGCATTAAGGTAGGAGAAAGGGTAACATACTGAAGGAATTCACCCAAGGAATGACCAAACAAGGCACCCGTGCCAATGCGGCATAAGCATGTGAGATCAACCACGTTCATCAGGTGGGGCCTGTTGTTGATGTCTTAAATCTGTAAATAACAGGGTCTGTAGATGCCATCAACAGACCGCTCAATGCCATCAACAGACCACTCAATGTCATCGAGCAGATGTCGATGCCATCGACAGATGTTCGATGGCATCGGAAAAATCCAGAAAATCCATGTTTTTGTTGTTGGAACGTTTTAGTGTTTTACTCGATGTCATCGAAGGTGTTCAATGCCATCGACAGATCATCGAAGTCCCATCTAATGTACCATCAAGCATGTGCGCAGAATTGCGTAAGTGCGGGATTTGTTTCCTATTCCGATTGTAATACTATATGATACTATATATGTCGGGTGTGATCGGGATTTGGGAAGGAGTAGAGGAGTTCTAGGCTTTCTAAATTCATTCCTAAGGGTTTCAAGGGCATAGCTTGGGTTTGCGAAGTGAATTCAAGGCTTGTTCAAATCGGTAACACTTTATCTCTTGTATTTCTGCTTTCATAGTGCATTACTCTTCGCTTTGTTCCCGAAAGGGTTTTTCCACATAAAATTCAGATTGTTTGTGTTTGGACTTGGTTGTGCGATTGGTAGTACTTTGCTTGATTCATCTCTGTGCTTCCGTGGTTTCCCAACAAGGCCATGGACATGACCAAAAATATACTCATTAAGCGGGGCCACGGGCCTACACGGATAAGGCACATTTGGATTGGGGAAAAAAGGAAAACAAAAGAATGAAAAGAAAAATGTGATGATTATCCAATGATGGATTCCCAAGTATTCTATGGTACTATTGAACTATGGATTTCATTTTTTGAGATCATGTTTGGATGGCAAGTGAAATTTTCATTTTTTGAAGACTGCTCATCTCGTATCTCGTGTTAAGGAATTTGACTATGGAAAAGTGTAATGATTTCTATTTGGAGTTCACTACTATTTTTGTTATGGAAACATAGTGAAACGCCCCATCATAAGATAAGTGTTTCCTTTCTTTCTTCTGCCTTCACTCAATCCAAATAGACCAAATGTACACGTGCCCCTCCTGAAGAGTAGACTAGCCTGATGTCAGGTCAAAGAATGTTTCTAGTGGGCCCACCTTATGAATGGCCAGATCTCACATACTTCTACCATTCATAAGGTGGTATATATTGGCATTGCATTGCCTTAAACATTCTCCTTGTGGTATTTGAGCATTACATCACCCCAAAACTAGGAGAAGGTTTCACTGCAAAAAGAAAACAAGGAAACCTTGGAAGGCTATCAATTACCTGTTTCTCTCTCTCTACAATGTGGAATTCGTACATGTGAAAAGATCATCATGATTGGCTCCGGCCACCTTCTGCTTGCTTAAGCTTGTCCATGAGTAGATGTGCTACTGATTTGAATCCTTTCTCCCGGGCTTCTAGTTAACCACATTGGTTTCAATTAGCAAAACCACATTGCATTAAGGTGTGCTTGGATGCACTATCAAAGTGAATTGCAATTACCACTCTAGTCAAGTAGAATTAATCAAAATGTATTTTCCTTCCATAGAACTTCAATTGCGAATCTCGACTCCAAATCTCAACTAAATCAAATTCAAGTTGGACTTGAAAGAAATGCAACTACAATTTTTGGGCTACTCCCTCACCATGAACACTAGGACATTACGCTAATTTATGTTTTTTTTCTCATAATTTACTGAGTGTTTGCAATTCAATCCCTTTGTGCATACAACCGCAGCCTCGATGAGCAAAGAAACATGTTATAAATCACAACAAAAAAACACATATAAACCTTCGAAAATGGCTATTCCCGTGGGTGCAATCTTTCGCTTCTTCAAACAAATGGAGCTGTCCAAGGAAAACAGAAGTTGTGTCAGAGGAATAACACATTCAAAGAGGCTTGTACAAGCACATTGCTGATATGGAACATGTGCGTAAGATCCAAGATTTCTAGGTAGCCCCGCCTTTTAGATCTTCTGGCGTCAAAACCAGGCTGTTCACTCCTCAAGTGGACCACAATGTACCAAACAAAAAGAAAATGCCTAACACAACTTTTCTAGCCATCCATTTTCTTCTACATCCTATGGCCCATCTGACGAGTGAAATGGCATGACTCTTAGAACCTGAGATCTAACCAGTATGGCCCTCCAAATGGAACACTCGCATCCTGCACACGTACACCATGTCAGCACAAATGCTCGTATGATGGGTAGGGCCCAACATGTGTGGGCATCGCAAACTTCCGTATGCATGATCACTAGAAAGAGGAATTGCATCGCAAATTTCCGTATGCATGATCACTAGAAAGAGGAATTGATCTCATGCCTAAAAATACACTGAAACTCATAGCATAAGCTATGAGTAAGTTTGGATACCACCAAATAAGTTACTTTTTCTACTTACAGCAGTTGATTAGTAACTTAATTGAGATAAGTAAGTTTGGTTTATGATCAATTATAAGTAGCTTTTTTATTTAAAGTTACTTAATCACTTCAGTTTAATAAGTAGAAATCAAGACAAGGTACTTAAGGTATAAGTAGCTTATCTTGAGTAACTTACAATCCAAATACCCCCTATATTTCCACAATCCAATTGCCACACATGTCACCTATTTGGACTGTCGGATCGATGGACCAGCTGGTATTGTCAGATTCTCAGCAGTGTTCATATCCATCAATTTAAATTGTACTAATGTGTGGCATGCGAGGATGAATACCTGTTACAGATCCAGAATGGTTTTAGTCCTTGGTCCTCAATGCAATGTGGGCACATCCATTTCTTGTTGTTCCTTACTTTCTCCATCTCTATCAGATGAAAAGGCATCAAAAGATTAGTTTTCAGGAAGATTTGCTATTATATAGCTCGCATCTCTCTCTAAATGCATAGTGATTGGGGTTTTTCAGTAGATGGCGACCATGTGAACAGACCATATCCCAAAATCAAAGCAATCAAACACTGGAAGCTATCCAATTAGTGCCCTTTCAAAGGATTGGTTAGAGCAACAGTCTGCATTCAACCAGAAAACTAGACGGATGGTCAGTCCAATCACTATGATTTTGGCTACAGCACATCTAGATGAATCTCAATCATCATATAGTTTTTTTTTTTTCATCCAAAAGGCAAAGAGGGGCAGTTATAGATGGAATTTTACCTTCTCCATACCTAACCTTAAGACAAGCTCGACAAAGAACGCCATTGCTAGAATGGCAGACCGAGCAATCCGTCTTGCCTGATCAGGACATTTGGAAATTGTGACATATTGAAGTTTGTATGTAACGTCAAATAAATGCCAGATAACTAAAATAGCACTTACCTATACATGGCTGATCGATATCACCATTTCCACACCGCTTGCAATCTTCCTCTCCACATAGCTTTTTCTGCCTGCAGTGACACATTTGGAAAATTACAAAGATCAAAAATGAAAATAACATCCCATTTTTGTAAGAGAATGAAAAGAATTCTCTGTGCCTATGCCTGAACCAATGGCATTTCTGTTCAGGCTAGCATTCTGTTTAGGTGGGCCCACCTTTCAATGGTCCATACCATTCATATCACTGGTCCACGGCATGAAGGACCAAGAAACTCTTCAAGTGGATGACGCACTCAATGAACCTGTAGACCTCTCTTTCCAATTGCAAATGAGATATTAGCAATATTTTAACTGTTACCATATAGTTTCTGGCAAATAATCAGAGGGCTAGTATTTTAAGATGCAGTTTTCCACTAAGACGCACCAAACGAAGGGTTTGGATTCCCAACCCAGGGGACCAACTTGTACTTAATGCTGGCCCAAAATAAAATCCAGCCGAGCAAGGTTTTTTAGCCATTTCTTGAAAGTTGAAACTTCTTAAATTCCATTTACTCACTGGAAACACATGAAAAAACTAAAGGGTAGCTTCTTCAATAGAATTCCAAACATGATCAAAATGGTATACTGCTCTAGGGGCGTGCTGGAGTTGTGTTGGTACCACCATAGCTTACAGTAGCACTAGGCGAATATGGGGCCAAGTGATGTGTTCACACAATCCAACCCATCCATTAGATGTGTCACCTCAGAAAAAATGCCACGGCATGAAAAATAAAGCCGATCCAAAATTTAGATGGGCCACAGCACAGGAAACATATTGAAAGGGAACGCCCACGTTGATTACTGTTGAGGGATCCATCATGTTGTGTATATATAATCAAGGCTGTCCAAGCCCTTCATCCAATCAAGATGAAGAGCCAGACCAAAATTCAGGCTGTTTTCTGAGTCAGGTGGACCCCTTTGAAATTCAATGGTGAGCATTCCCTACCAGCTCGGAACCTTTGTTGTGGCCCACCTTAGTCCTAGATTAGGCTGAATTTTGGGTCCTAGGGGAGTTGATGCATCTGATAGATGGTCAGATCGGGTGAATACATTGTGGACCCCACATTTGCCTGGTACCAACTGGAGCAAGCCCCTACTATTGATGGGGATTTTTCTCCTCATTGTTGGTATCGATGAAATCGAACAGGTTTCGATATCATCGATAATTGCAGAATTTTTCACTGCTGGTTGTTGGACTGTTTTTTGGTCCTGTCGATATCATCGAGAGACTTTCAGATGATATCTAGACTGTCATCGAGAGTGGCTCGATGGCATCGATAATTGTTGGAATTTTCACCCCTGGTTGCTGGACAGTTTTGGTCCCGTCTCGATATGATCGAGAGACTTTCAGATGATATCGACGCTGTCATCGAGAGACTGTCGATATCATCGACGAGTTCCGCAGATGCGATTGCGGAAACGCAGATTTTGCAGATTTTGTTTCCTATTTAGGTTACACCTCTTTCTATTCTTATATATATGGGTGTATCCGGGATTGGGGTATATTCCAGGGCATTCTAAGTTTCCTAAAGGTTTTCTAGGAGGGCTTAGGGCTATCAAAAGGTGAGAGAAAGAGAGAGAGAGAGAGAGAGAGAGAGAGAGAGAGGAAGCTTGTAGAAGGGAGATTCTGCTCGTAGAGGTGATCTACTTCGCAGTCCATGTCTCAGCGCTTCTACGTCCTCATGATCGGTGAGATCTCTCCGTTTTCTCTTATTTCTCTTATTGTTTATCCACTCCTGCGTGAGTGAAGAAGGTTTGATTCAAGCGGTGTGTGCTTGTGATCGGTTGTAACGTTCTGCTTTATAGTGGATTGTTGATCTGGACGAGGTCCCGTGGTTTTTACCTCTTTGAGGGTTTTCCACGTAAAAATCCCTGGTGTGATGTGGTTTATGCGTTGATTGTTTTTCATTGCATTATTGTTCCATCTCTACCCAAAATCAATTCCAGTGCCTGCCAACCCCAACAAGTTTGTTTCGAGGGGCTAGATCCTAAGGTTTTGTGCAAGGCCCCCAACAACTATTCCATTCTCCTAAACCGACCCAACTACCTTAAACAGTAACTATCATTTGTATGAATTGTGCACTGAAAATTGGTGCATAAACCATCTCTACCCAAAATCAATTCCAGTGCCTGCCAACCCCAACAAGTTTAATGGATGGCTCACGACCAAAATACTGCAACAATCGGATATTCCTAACCGTCAGATCAACGGCCAGCACTTGAAGAGTGAAGAAATTGGTCTACAGAGAAAGTTTATCAATCAAGGGGTCCTTGCTCTTGCTCCGGTGGTAGACTCTCAGGAGTTTCAACACCAGGTCAAGGGTTGGAGTACCCATAGGTGGTGAAATTCCACTAGCGTGAGTGTGTGGGAGTCTGTGTGCGTGTGTTATAAAATAAAATAAAAAAAAAAAAAAAAGTTCATCAATCAAACAGTTCTGATCATTCGTTTTTGCGGTTTTCTTAGCCATGGCCTATTCAGGTTCGAATTGATGAACATGAGCAGATCACTAGAGAGGCAGTGAGTTTCAATGTTCAGATTCTGCAAATGAGTACTATGTGAATCAATCTTCCAAAGTACAAATTACCAACTTAGGACAAGAGTAACAAAGAAGGTCCATTATTAGGGACATTCCAGAATGGGACCCACATGGTAGCCCCACAGCCGAAAAGTTAAACTAGCTTATGATCCTGGCTGTTGGTGAAATTAAAAGCATCCAGAGCATTGAGTAAAAGGACAGATTAAAAACCTGCAGAAATGGCAACAGATACCCAAAATAGAATTATAAACACTCCCTCTACTCTTGCTATCACAGCGTCGGGCAAGAACATCTGGAGGAAGCTGCAGCTCCGAAGGATGGATGCTCAGAAAAGGAGCATTCGCGGGCCTCGTCTCTTCTTCATCATCTCCTCTGTTGAACAATCTCCTTGGCATTGGTCGAGTCCGCTCAGAGAGACCAATTTTGTCTAATCACAAGAGTGAAAATCAGGAAAAAAAAAAAAATGAAATAACCAAAAAAACCCAATTAGAAAATCGAAGAGAACCTGTCAGAATCAATTTTGGGTCGGCGGGTTTTTCCTTCAATCGATCGGAACGGCGCAGGCATGTGCGATCATAGATGGATTTTTGGTATTTACGGATGGGAGTCTTGATGGGTTTTGTAGAGGAGATGATGGAATGAAGGTCAGAAGCAGTTTTTTCTAGTCCAAGAGAAGCCAGTCGAGCCTTTTTTCATGGAAATAGAAAAGAAATCGTTAGAAAATGAGAAGAGAGAGAGAGAGAGAGAGAGAGAGAGAGAGAGAGAGAGAGAGAGAGAGAGAGAGAGAGAGAGAGAGAGAGAAGAAATGGACCTGATTTTCAGATATTCGTGCATTTCGGAGATTTTGATAGTCGCTCTTTGCTCTGAGTCTTCCCATGACTTCAATGGAGAGAGAGAGAGAGAGAGAGAGAGAGAGAGAGAGAGAACTTTGGTGTCGCGGAGAAACGAAGTGAGAGTTGAGTTGCCAACGGCTACTTTCGGGTTCTTTTCAAATTCAAAAGAAATGCTACTGTGCAGGTCGCCGTAAAAGCTATTCTGTGCAGCTCCCTACTCACAGTAGACGTGGCCAATATTTTTTGTGATCAGGACCGTTGATCTTCTGAAACACTTCACAGTAGGATAATTCAAATATTAAAAAGTTGTAAAATAGATTTTCTTTTTACTTTTGATTGTTGGATGTTGACCATTAATCTTACCATTCCTTTTGTAGGCCACTGATTGTGTGGAAAATTCCACACTCCTGTTGCTGTTCATTCAAGTCAGCCGGGTGTAATTTCAATTTGGGTATCACCTATCCATGTGGTGGCCCACAGATGTAGAGCAGTTGTTGGACACTTTCATGTCAAGATGGACCACAGAAGGCTCGATGGGAGGTGGAAGTGATGAGAACCATTTGAATACTAAAGCAAGCTTATCTCACACAACGGAATGAATTTTTCAATGTACCGTATATGATTTTGGGCAGTGAAGGTACTTTAGCCAAGCCACCCAACCCTGCTACACCGACTTATACAAATTTAGCATATCCACGGTCGAAACTTCATTTTAATTTTGTTTTTTGCTATTTATAGCAAGTTTTAGTTCAATCATAACTCTTAATCCTTTGAAATTTAGGAGTTGTGCCCAACATGAAATGGGCTTAGAAAATTTAGAAGAATAACGTGGTTAGGCTAAATTAGACCCTCACTATTTTTGACCAAAAATCATGAAGTCTAGTAGAAATCATGACTGTCTTGTAAGTCACAAATTTTCAGAAGTTCGAGTTCGAGTTTGAGTTTGATTCTAAAACTTCTTCTTAGATTTGGTATCATGATTTAAAGAGTTGTAAATTCATTTTTTATTATGAACCAATTTATTTTCGAATTTTTTTTAGATTTTTTTTTCTATTTTCCTATCTTTCATCGTGGATTCAAGGCGCCTCTGTGAGGAGTCCAGATAAGCTCCCTAGATTCGAAGTAATTATCCCCTTTGAGGAAGACAATGATCGACCTCATCACGTCCATCCCTGTGTCACCCACGAGATGAACAATGCCCGTAGTAGTTTTCCATTTTCAGCGTGTACCTGAACAAATATTCGCATTAGGGGTCGTTTGGATGCCTATAAATTTTTTTGTTGTAAACACATTACACCTAAAAAGAGTTTCAGGTGTAATTGGTTTACATGCTATTCATTTTGACTTTTAAGTGGTAATTTGTTTATGTAAATAGATTGTGTGTTTGTCTAGTTCGTAAAGTGTTTATAATGAATAAAGTAGGTATTCATATGAAAGAGCTTGGTCGACGAACCTTTCAAAATCTACAAAAATTATGTAAGAATGACTTAATTTTTTTAGGGCCCTAAAAAGACATTAAAGCATACACACACTAAACGGATTAAATGTTTTCTACCTATCACAGTTGAGCTCAAAATGTAATCTAGAAGTTTTTTTTTATGGTAGACATCCCATCTTTCTCTCGTGTGGTCCATTTGATAATAGACAAGCTGTTTCTTACGGCCATAGAAGAGCATCAATGGAAGTACATGATGGATAAATTGAATGTACCATACACATTAAGGTGGGCCCCACATATTATGAATGTTATTATCCATTGTGTTCTAACATATGTAATGCATTTTGGACCATAAAGACTTTACCAGTAATTTGAAACAAGACTTTTTACCAGGTTTCAGATTATAGCTAAAAGTTGTAATTTATTTACAACTTGTGGAGCATTTACAAGCAAATACATGTACTAAACCGACCTTGTAATAAAATTACCTGTAACTCCTTTACAACTTAAAAGACTTTACAGCATCGAGCCACCCCTTTAGAGAAGAGCTACGGTAACCTTGCAGAGGCGATCTGCAGTAAGTTAGAGATTACCAAATGGCACGCTTGCTATGTAATTGATTCAAAATAAACAGTCAAAAGTATGTCTCGGTTTAGATATAACATCAACCTAAAATAAAGAGTTTTTTAAATTTGGTTGGTGGACATTTAATGGATGGTTAAAATGAAAAAATATCCAATGGATCTGCTTCAACAAACAAGTGTCCACGAATCAGATGTTATTATTGTCGAGACAATCTAATTTTGGGATGTAGCTTACAAAAAGTGGGTTCCGTAGGTTTAGTTTGAGATATGCCACAAGTACTTCTGAGTGCCTGTGCATCATGCTATCATACACAGCAGAGCATCAAATGACTCCCATTCTGACCTAGAAATCAGATTGCAGTAGGCTTTTATCTTACTGAGTAAACTCTTTTCGGCCCACCATGAATGTATATGGTTTATCCACGCAGTCCATCTGTTTTTCCAGCTCATTTTAGGGCTGATCTTAAAATTGAAGCATATCTAAAGCTTAATTGGAACACACCACAGGAAATTCCCACCGTTGAAACCTTCCTAGGGTTCATAGTGATGTTTGTTTGTTATCCAATCTGTTTATAAGATCAAACAGAGATGGATGAAGGGAAAATGCAAATATCAGCTCGATCCAAAACTTTTGTGACCTCAAGACAATAATTTTTCAACAATAAACGTTCATTTCACACTATTTCCTGTGGTGTGGTCCACTTGAGCTGTGTATATGCCTCATTTTTTTGTCTCAACCCTAAAATTATCTGTTAAAAATGGATGAACGGAGTGGATAAAATACATAAATCACGGTGGGATCCACAGAGTTTACTCAGCACGCAATCAGCTTCCTATGTGTCAATGGGCCGGGCTTGGGCCTGCCTTAATCAAATTTTTGAATAGGCCCAGCCTGTAGCCTACATCCGAGTGTTGCTTTTATTTCATACTCTGACCAGATTATGATGATACGTGCACTCGCATTTGTAAATGCTGCAATGGGAGCCGATTAGGTGCGGCACTTACCGTGGGGCCACCTTGATGTATGTATTTACATCCATGCTATCCATCGGTTTTTTAAGATCATTTTAGGGCCCAAAAATGAAGCAATCCAAATCTCGAGTGGACCATAATATAGGAAATAGCGGTGATTGAACACTCTGCCATTAAAAAAATCATAGGCCCATAGAAATGTTTATTTGCCATCCAATCCATTGATAAGTACACGCAATCCTGAATGAAAGGAAAAGACAAATATAAGTTTGATCCAAAACTTTTGTGGCCTAAAGTTTTTAATGGCCAATCAGCACCCTTTCACATGGCATGGTGCACCTGACATTTGGATCTGTTTCATTTTTTATCTCATCCCTTAGAATGATCTAGAAAAACAGATGAGATTTGGATCTGTTACATTTTTAGCTCATTCTTCAATCGAAGCCATTGTAAAGACAGCCAGGGTTGGACTAGATCTTAAAAAGATCTTTGGGCAGGGCAGTGTAATTTCTGAGAGGAAATAGAGAATTTTCCAACTGTACGACCCATATAAGGCCCACCAGCCTTTTTAAGCCCATTCCTTTTTAAGCTTCCAAAAATAAGTATATGTACGGACGCCTCTGCACATGACGAAAATGCCCCTACCCTATAAATATCACCCCATGTACTCCCTTACACGCAAATACACGTCCGAACTCTCCCTGCCATCCCAGTCCTTATTTTTCACCCATTTTCTTGGTGAAATCTCCATAGAATCTCCACATAATCCCCATCTGACTATCACATTACATCTTCCATCATCCATTACTCAAGGCGAACGGTTTTCTTTTTCTGAGAGGACGTGTATGCATTGATAAATGTGAGATATTGAAGAGTTATCTCCGAAGAACGTGTTTCACGTCAATGTACTCTTATTATTCTTCTGGAACAGGATTTTACTGATACGGCGGTGGCACGAGGTAAGGACGTTTAAATTCTTAACAAATTACCTAGAAGTTTGTAGTCAATTTCACGTGTCAATTTCATGCATTGCATGCATTGCCAAGTCAATTTTAGGTGGTTATCCAATAAACTTCAAGAAGTTCACGGTCAAATCGATGAAGTTTCGGGGTCAATTTCACCTAGCGCATGTTTGATTTTCTCAGGTAAATGTAAATGCGGTGGAAATGGGCAATAATTATTTCTCGAGTAATTACCTTTGAAGAGACTGCCAAAAATAAGTGGGGCCCACCATGATGCAGGTGCATTATCCACACCGTCCATCCATCATGACAATTGAATTTAGGGCATGAGCTAAAAAATGAGGCAGATTCAAAGTTAAAGTGGACCACACCACAGTAAAAATGTAATCAAACTTACGGTGAAAAACTTCTTAGAGCCACTGTTTACTTTTGTGTTGGCCACTTGAATGTTGGATTTTTCTCATTTGTCAGCTCATGCCTCAAAATGCTACGGTAAAACGGATGGACGATGCGGAAATGTCATATACATGACGGTGTGGCCTACAAATTTATGTCAGTCATTTTGGACCCGTTTTTCAAAGCAGGAATACGCTGCTATTTTCAAACAGGGGAAATTGTAATAATTGGCTATTTACAGGTATTTACATTCTCCTTGGAAAATCAAACAAGCCCTTAATTCCTGGTCAATTCACTGAATTGATCGGTCAACTTCATGCACTATTTGGTCAAGTTCCCGCATTTTACCTTCAAATTATAGTGCAGTTTTGTAATATGACCGTCAAATTTGTAGTGCCTTTTTTGTAATACTACTGTGAATGTTATATGTTGAATACATTTGTTGCTTTCTTTGATATTGGGAATTTCATACCACTACAATTCAAAATTCACGGTCAATAAGACATTCATTTCACAGTCAATTTTATGCACTTCACGGTCAATTCGCTTCTCTACTTGGTCAAATCCCCATTATACATGTGAATACTAAACGAGTTATATTATTGTGTTTGTTTTCAGAAAATTGCTTCGATAATGATCGTATGCTCATATGGTGGAGAGTTAGTAAGCGAAAATAATCGATACACCTACAAGGGCAGATACTCGAAAACTACTGTTGTCGGCGTTGACACTACATATGATGAGTTTCTATCGAAAATGTACAAGATTACGAAGAGTAGACTTGAGGATTATGATATTAGGTTGAAAGCATTGTTTCCTTGCACAAATGAATCAGTCCCTCCGATTGTAATTGAAGATGATGAAGATGTGAGAATGTTGTTGGCAGCATAGTTGAAGCATTTGGATCAGTACATCCCTTTATTCATCGAGACAATGGAGCGTGTTAACGAGGCAATACCCGAACACCCGTTGGCTTTGAGTGGTTTTGAACATGACGGCCCAGCAGTAGGAAGTTTGGGTGAGGAACATATCTTAAAAGTTGAAGTAAAGGCATCACCTTCACATGTTCCTCTAAGCAACACCCTAGTACTCGAGCCGGCTCAGACATCAAACTTCAATACAAGTCAAGTCAGGGTGTCGGTTGACATGAATCTCATAAGTGAATATACGACATCACCTTCATTTACAAGAGTAGATTTGGCCTCAACATCCAACGCCATCAACGTAAGTGGAAGCGACGACATTCCATTGCCCGAGCAGGCTCGAACATCAGACTTCACCACCGGCCTTCCCATTGTGCCTTTCGAGGATGCTGGTTTCACCAATGCAGACCTGTCATTGTATTCACATTCACTTGATGACCTGATTCATATAGCAAAGGGCCAAACGTTTGAGAACAAGAGCCGGTGTAAGTATGTGTTGAGCCAATTTGCAATTCGCAACAAGTTTCAATACAAGGTCCTGTATTCCACATCCAAGAAATTCACCGTGGCGTATATGGGAGATATGTGTGATTGGAGGGTACATGCATCTAAGGTGAATGATGCGGGGATTTTCAAGATTAAGACTTACACATCCACACATACATGTGGAATGTCATACATGAAGAGTGATCATCGGCAAGCAAGCAGTAAGCTAGCCAGTGAACTAGCTGTCAATCGCATTAAGCAATGGCTGGGATTAAGGTCGAAGGACATTATATTGGCAATGCAAGAAAAGTATAACATTCTTATTACCTATAAGAAGGCATGGCGCGTAAAAGAAATTGCAATCAATCGCGTAATGGGGTCTTATGAAGACTCTTATAAAGAACTCCCGATGTACTTACATGAGTTGAGGATGGCGAACCCGGGGACACTGACCGCCCTGCTTGCGGATCAACAAACTGAGAGGTTCGAGAGGTGTTTTGTTGCGCTCGGACAGTGCGTCAAAAGTTTTCGAACATGTCTGCGAAGGGTCTTGGCTGTTGATGGGACGCATCTAAAAGGTAAGTATAAGGGTGTTCTGTTCGTCGCTACAGCTTTGGATGGCGACAATCATATCTTTCCAGTCGCTTTTGGTATCGGAGAATCAGAGAACAGTAGCAGTTGGAACTGGTTTCTTATGTAACTCAGTCATTCGTTAGGCGATCTACCTAGTCTTGTGATCATATCAGACCGGCATAAAGGTCTAATGAAAGAAGTTCCCCAGGTTTTCCAAGCAGCAATCCATGGCTACTGTGCCTACCATATATATCGAAACTTGGTGGACACGCTCAAAGACAAGTCTCTAGAAATATACTACTGCCAAGCTGTAAAGACTTATAGGATGGCTGAGTTTGAAAAGAGAATGCATGATATCGAACTTGCCAATCCTCCTGTACACGCATAGTTGAGGAAAATAGGGTATGAAAAGTGGGCATCATCTTACTTCCCAGGAAAAAGATTCAATTTAGTCACTACAAACATAACTGAGTGTGTTAATGCTTTATTCAAAGAAGCGCGAGAATATCCTGTGACTGTGTTGATAGAGACGATCAGATTGAAAATTTAAGAGATGTTCTACAAGCGAAGAGAATCAGCATCATCATTCGTTGGACCGTTGACACCATGGGCCGAGAAACAATTAAAGGATCTCATACCGAAGGTACAAGATGTTCGTTGCCATGCAATTTCTCGGGATGAATACTATATTATGGGAGAGTACAATGATACTGTCAAGCTCAATGAGCTTTCATGTACATGCCGTGAGTTTGAAGTACTGGGATTGCCTTATTTTCATGTTCTTTCAACATGTATACACTACAACCTTCCTCATTATTCATACTGCACCCCGTTGTACACGGCGAGGAATTACCAGATGACGTATGAAGACTCCGTGTACCCAGTACGGGACAAGAGCCAATGAGAAATTTCATTAGCATTCAAGGAACTTTGCGCGAGTATGAAGCCACCGCTACAGAGGAGGGTAGCTGGAAGACCGAAGAAGGCACAGATCTTTTCCCGTGGAGAGGAGCGAATAACCAAAAAATGTGGACGTTGCAAACAAACGGGCCACAATCATCGGAGTTGCAAATTTCCAATACATCCAGAATAATGTAATTTTTTGTGCATGTTTTTGTAATACGACTGTTAATGTTATATATTTTTTGTAATACAACTGTAAATGTTATACTTTTTTTGTAATACGACTGTGATGAAATGTTATACATTTTTTGTAATGCGACCGTGAATGTAACACATATGCTATGACTGTGAACAAATCAAATGCAACAGAATGAAACTAAAATGCGTGGAAATGACCACGAAGTGAAGAGAAATGACCACGAAATGCGTGGAAATGATCGTGAAGTGAAGGGAAATGACCGCGAAATGCGTGGAAATGACCGTGAATCAACACGTAATTGTTTGGAATGACCGTGAAATGCATGTAAATGACCACAAAGTGAAGGGAAATGACCGCGAAATGCGTGGAAATGACCGTGAAGTGAAGGGAAATGACCGCAAATGCATGGAAATGACTGTGAATCAACATGGAATTGTTTGGAATGACCGTGAAATGCATGAAAATGACCGCAAAGTGAAGCGAAATGACCACGAAATGAGTGGAAATGACTGTGAAGTGAAGGGAAATGACCGCGAAATGCATGGAAATGACCGTGAATCAACACAGAATTGTTTGGAATGATCGTTAAATGCATGGAAATGACCGCGAAGTGAAGCGAAATGCATGGAAATGATCGTGAAGTGAAGGGAAATTACCACAAAATGCGTGGAAATGACCGTGAAGTGAAGGAAAATGACCGCGAAATGCGTGGAAATGATTGTGAATCAACACGGAATTGTTTGGAATGACCATGAAATGCATGAAAATGATCGTGAAGTGAAGCTAAATGACTACGAAATGCATGGAAATGACGGTGAAGTGAAGGGAAATGACCGCGAAATGCATGGAAATGACCATGAATCAATACAGAATTGTTTGGAATGACCATGAAATGCATGGAAATGATCGTGAAGTGAAGCAAAATGACCACGAAATGCATGGAAATGACCGTGAAGTGAAGGGAAATGACCATGAAATGCATGGAAATGACCGTGAATCAACACGGAATTGTTTGGAATGACCGTGAAATGCATGGAAATGATTGTGAAGTCAAGCGAAATGACCGCGAAATGCGTGGAAATGACTGTGAAGTGAAGGAAAATGACCGCGAAATGCGTGGAAATGACCGTGAAGTGAAGGGAAATGACCACGAAATGAGTGAAAATGACCATGAATCAACACGAAATTGTTTGGAATGACCGTGAAATGTATGGAAATGATCGTGAAGTGAAGTGAAATGACCGCAAAATGCATGGAAATGACCGTGAAGTGAAGGGAAATGACCGTGAAGTGAAGGGAAATAATCGCGAAATGAGTGGAAATGACCGTGAATTAACATGGAATTGTTTGGAATGACCGTGAAATGCATGGAAATGATCGTGAAGTGAAGCGAAATGACTGCGAAATGCGTGGAAATGACCGTGAAGTGAAGGGAAATGACCGCGAAATGCGTGAAAATGACCGTGAAGTGAAGGGAAATGACCGCAAAATGCATGGAAATGACCGTGAATCAACACGAAATTGTTTGGAATGACCATGAAATGTAAGAAAATAACCATGAAGTGAAGCGAAATGACAGCGAAATGCGTGGAAATGACTGTGAAGTGAAGGAAAATGACCGTGAATCAACACAAAATTGTTTGGAATGAACGTGAAATGCATGGAAATGACTGTAAAGTGAAGCGAAATTACCGCAAAATGTGTGGAAATGACTGTGAAGTGAAGGTAAATGGTAATGTACTCCATCACTTGATCGTGAAATAAAGGGAATTGAGCGGGGAGTAAATGAAATTATATCATACACAAACAAATCACAATTCAGACTGAAATCACTATTATGAACACATCATTTACTATAAAATTATGACAATATATACAAGGCATCATTTACATCATTTCACCCTAAATGTTTTATAAGAAATCATTTACATTAATTTACAGCTCCCACAAAATTTACATCATACCTAAGACAATTATATCATATTTTGTGGTCACTGAGGCAGTCATAGGCTATAGAGTTCCTAAAGCTAGGTGTGAATTGCTGCAAGTCTCTCCCTGATAAAATTTCGTTGCTGCACAAAATGTCCGTGTATTTCATGACAAAAATGCCACAATCATATCCGTTCAACTGCTTTGGTACGGAGGTATATTCTTTGACCGTCCAAGACTTCCCATCCAACGCAGACATATCTCCTGCGGCATGGAATAATATAGGCAAGGCCTCCTTCATCAACTCGATATGAAGCCTATGTCGACTAAGTGCCCTCGAATACAAACTATCAAGTATAACGATTTCTCGATCTCAAGGATGGATGACCATCAAGTACCAATGAGCGTTGGCATGGTTGACTGGTACGTATACCTGTCCATATTTGACAAGATAAGATATCATTATAGACATCATAGAAATGGGTACACATAGCGTTAATAACTTGTACCGATACCATTACCTCTTCATACTGCCACATGGCCTTCTGCCCTTCACGATGTTTAACAATACCGTATACTGTGAATTTCTCCACTTCTACAACTGAACGGACATCGTCACCTCCAATGTCTCGATACATTCTCAATGTTGACATGGCAATGTCGATACATGGCTATTACAAGCAACATACCGAATTAGAACATATATCATATAATGAAATAATATAATAACCATGATCTAGTTCATACAGTTACCAGGAAAAATGTGGGGCAACACTTACAGTCCTTTATATATATAGTAGGAAATGAACCATGCCTTCTCTCCAGGAAACCGACGTACTTGTCAATGGCCTAATCAACAAATATGACGAATTAAGCTCTAGTCTAATATAATTGTTGAATAACCATAAATGTATGTGTGTGAATTACTTACAACGCATCAACCCATGCTTTTTTCTCCGATATGGTCTTAAACCAACCAAAATCCATCGTTTCTTTGTTTGCATTGGCCCAACTATCCAATTCATGCAGTTCCTCCTCCGATATTATCCTAAATGGATCAATCTTGGCCTGGAAGGGTATAGGAGAACTACACAATTCTTTCAGTTTCTCACTGTTAGCAGCCTTACTTGGAGTTGTTTGAATGGCAGAGATGGAAGTGAATGGAGAACGCTTGTATACAGAAGGCTTCAACACCCTCTTAGTTCTCCTCTTATATGCTGCAATGGAAGGCAGTGATTTCTCACATATATCAGCGTCTAAGGCACCCATGCATTGAACATCTATCTCTTTGTTTCCCTATTCCCTACATTCCAATTCCTCATCCTGCATCTCAAACTCTTCCTTCTCTTTCTCTAACTCCTTCTTCAAACTGCATCTTCTCTAAAAGAAACGCCTCCATCTGCTTCTTCAACTCCATCTTACCCTCCTCCAACTCTTCTTTCTTCTTCTTCAATACCTCATTTCTGATCCTCAGTTCTTCCTTCTCCCTCATTAACATGTCCCTCTCCATCTTCAAAACTGCCTTCTCATTCAACTCTTCCTTCTGTAACCTCAAGGCTTCCATTACTTTTAGCATTAGTTCCACCTCCATCGTACTACTTCTTCTCTCTCCCTCTCTATCGATTCTTCTCTCTCTTTTAGCGTCCGTTCCTGCCGCTTCAACTCTTCCCTATCTCTCTCCAATTGAACCCTCTTCGCCTCAAGCTCCTCCCCATCCTCCCTTGACTCCGCAGTCAGTTGCAATTTCACTCCCTCATCGCCACTCTCTTCCTCTCCCCCTTCTTCCCCCTTCTTCTTCCTCTCCCTGTCCCGATCTCCCTTCCATATCTTCATCATCTTCATCTTTAATACCCTACAAAGTGAAGCAATGTATATATCAGTTATATAACATATCAACATAAAAGAATACTTTTCTGACATCTTACATCAAATCTATCACGGACCAAATGAACGGCCTCCGTCTCCAGCTCCTCAATGGTAGGCTCTAAGCTAAGAACTATCTCAGTCTGCAAGAGAACAATCTTCATTTTCATATACAGAAACATATATATATATATATATATATATATAGTTCAATAAGTGATCACTTAGCTTCTTAGCAATAGACTTACATCTTCACTCTCTAGTATTTGATGAATCTTTTTATAATTCCAAACCTTTCATCCTCGATATTGTGTGAATCTTGGAATTTGAGAGGGAACGTATGAAATGATACATTGTCGGAGAGCCGGTACTCTCTCAAGGGCCCATATCTATTACAATGAAATGACAAGATGATGTTAAATACATATAGTTTCATATAAACTATAAATTAAAATAGACAAGGACAGAATCCTTACTTGTAGGGGAAATATGCAACCGTGGATATTATAATAAAGCCCATGTGATGCCATCAAGGCATTTTCGATCTCTTCAGTCATCGTCCAGAAGGCCACACTACCCCAAGGGTACTGTTTAAAGTCTTCCAACAAGTCAATAAGGTCGATAAATTCTTTACAACACATAATATTCATGTCGGTTCCCCTAAGAAACCACTTTACACATAATATTAGGGCTACCTTCATGACATCTTCGTGCTTCTTGCTATCAACTATCCTATTGAACACCTCCAGAACATGTTTCTTTAGGATAGGATTTGAATTGAAGTATTTTCCTCTTATTGACTTCTTCAAATGAGGCATATTAGGTATGGAGAGGTCACCAAACTTTAGCTCTGTTATTAAGGTGAAGTCCATCTCGAAAATCTTTATGCGGTTCCCCTGTATCTCGAATACAAGATTGCCTATATATCTCTCAATAAGTGAGTGAAAATGGCTCTTATAAACCTAAACGATGGAATGTCTAATAAAAATGAGAATGAGGTCACCCTAAATATATTTATTCTACTGTCATTCTTCTCTAACCCAGGCTTAACGCTATCAAACCACCATGTTAAAGAACATCGGCATGATATGGTGGGGGCCAACTCGCCAAATCCCTTATGCAAGGGTTTGTTATCTCTAAGGATGAATGAGAAATTATATCAACGATAACATTCAATATTTAACAAAGCATAGTGTTAAAGTTTACTTGTTGTGAGTTTGCCGAGTCGGCGGTCAATTATTGACAAATTCCAAATGAAAGTACAGGACTTATGGGTGAATTTTCACAAGTTTTGTGCCTATTTCACTCATATATCAGCCAATTCCATGAAGTTGTCGGTAAATTTACCGTGCAGTGAAGGGGAATGACCGTGAAATGCATGGAATTGACCGTGCAGTGAAGGGGAATGACTGTGAAATGAATGAAAATGACCGTGAACTGAAGAGAATTGATCGTGAAGTTAGTTATATGTTTCTTGCAGTTGTGAGTCGAATTTCACTTAGCGCTAAGTCAATTCCATTCACTTTGTGGTCATTTTGAGTTAGTTCACGGTCATTTTAGGTTAGTTCACGGTCCTCATCAATAACTCAGTGGATCCTTAGTCTATTAACTCAATCGGTGCTCGTCGGTCTTCATTTAGCATCACATCTCATTTCGTTCTTTGTTTCAAAAACCCTCATTGTGGGCCATTTGAGCATTAACTTTTGCCCATCTATTAGGATATGCTATACCATTCAGTGTTTAAAATAAAATAGGGTTGTACACGAGTCAAGCTAGCTTGAACGGCTCGCTCGAGACGTCCGGAGTCAGCTCGAATTGACTCGGCTTGAAAGGCCAACTCAAGTCAAGTAAAGTTGAGTTAAAGCCGAGTTCGACCTTGGTGTATTGTAACTCGACTCGAATCGAACTCGACTTGACTCAGCATGGGCGAGTTAAGCCGATCTTGCCCCAACTTGACTCGACACGAACTCGACTCAGCGTGGACGTGTCAATCCGAGCTTCACCCACATCGACTGGACCCGGCTCCATGTACAACACTAACATCTTGTGGACCGTGAGCATATGACTGTGCGCATATATAGTATAAAATATAGCGGGGTCCACAAAAAGCATGGGATTTGAATATACCAGCCGTTCGATGCTTCTTATGTAAGGGGACTATTTTCGTCCTTTCTTCGGTTCCCAAAAGTCGAAAATAACGTGCTTGGGGTCTGTATTCTCGACCGGACAAAGGGGAAATAAAAAATGAAGAAAATGGAGGGTTTTATTGGAAGGTGAATAGTCACAGAGGGGGAGAAGTAATCAGATAATCAGATTCGGTCGGCTAGGATGAAGGATCAGGGAGATGAAAGAAGAAAAAAAATATGATTTTCGGTGGAGATGGGGCTGGCAGCGTTCGAAGGGGCATTTTTTTGAGCAGGGGCATTTTCGTCATGTGAAGGGTGTCCGTACGCCTGGGGAGTATTCATGGAAACTAAAAAGGAAGGGGCTTAAAAAGGTTGTGGGCCATATAGTGGTCGTACAGTTGGAAATTCCTTGAGGAAATATTGAAATTTCATAAGTTGTACCATGCAATTATGAGTGGCAGCTTAATTATGTCCCACCATGATGTTTACGTAAAATCTACCCGACCATTAGATGCATCACGCTTTACTAGGCTGAAGGCCCAAAACTCAGCCCCATCTTTGATTCATATGGACCACAGGAATGGAAAGTGTATAGAGAAATGTTCACCCTCCACACTCTTTCCCTTAGTATGGCCCACACAAACCACGGATTGTTCTTATTTTTTTAGCCCTAGCCATAAATATTTGTATATAATCTAATGGTTGGAGTGAATTTTGTATAATCATCATGGTGGGCCTTGTGACAATTAAGGGTGGATGTCTGTCCAATTGTTTCCTTTGGTGTGGCCCACCTAAATCATATAACAGCCTTATTTTTTGTCCCTGAGCTTGAATTAATACTACACATCTAATGTTTAGAGTTGATTTCTCATTTATATCAAAGTGGACCCAATAAAAAATCAAGGGCATGCTTGCCTACATATTTTTGTTTTTATTTTCAATCAATTGAGAACAAATTTTGGAACAGTTGGCAGATGAACCTACCAACGATTTTATTTTTTTTAAGGATTCACCCTAATATATATTTTGAAATCCACACTGACCATTACATGCTAAATCCTATGTTAGGTTCAGATCTGAGAAATCATTTTAACCCATGATTTAGGTGGGCCACACCAAAAGGAAATAATTAGAATAAAGCCATCCACCTTGATTTTTACGTATCCCACTGTAATGATTATATAAAATTCACTCCAACCATTAAATGATATGCTAAAATTTAGCCCAAAGACTCCAAAATGAGACATATTCACGATTCGAGTGTGCTAAACCAAGGAAATATTTTTTTAAGAGTGAGCATTGTCACGTACACGGTTTCCAATTATATGGTACAGCTGAATAGTGGATGAGGCTGATTTTTGAAGCCGTGACCTAAAATGGGTGGCACACAAACATCATAGTGGCTCGGTAATCCATTAATCGCACGTAGGACCGAGAACTTAAAATCTCATATACACTATCATATCTTCCGATGGTTTTTTCCCACTATACGACCCACTTATGGGCCACGCACCTTACTAAGCTCACTTATTCTTACCTTCTAAGAATAAGCCCCTTCTGTGTGGATGATAATTCACAAGTCCAAAATGCCCCTGCCTTTCTACTGACGCACTTTGGAAAGCTGAAGGCCGCATCTCCTTCAAAAATTTCTCCGATTCTTTTTTCCTCTTCCTGATCCTTCACCCTAGTAAAAAAAACCCCATTTTCTGATTACATCTCCCACCTTTGTAACTGGCCACCATAGAAGTAAAACCTCCATTTTACAGCTTTCTTTTCTCCCCTTTTGTGACTCTCCACCCTAGCAATAAAATCCTCATTTTCACCTTTATTTGGTCGAGAATACACTTGCTACTCACGTCATTTTTTACTTTTGTCAACCCGAGACTGGACGAAAATGGTCCCCCCATCAAAGAAGCTTCGAATAGCAGGTATATTTGAGATCTCTGCTTTCAATTTATGGACCCCACTGTATTTTATATGATATATCCGCACGGTCTACAATCCTCTTTATTTTTTTTTAAACATTATATGGTATGGCATGTCCCGATAAACAAGCAAATGCAATGCTCGAATGGCCCACATTAAGGATTTTTAAAACAAAGAACGAAGACCGATGTGAAATAAAGAACGAAGACCGATGTGAAACTAAACGAAAACTGAGAACCCACTGAGTTAAATTGACCACGAACTGAGTTAAATCTATCGCGAAGTGAATGGAATTGACCGTAAACTGAGTTAAAATGACTGCGAACTAAGTTAAATCTACCGCGTAGTGAATGGAATTCACCGAAGACTAAGTGAAATTCGACTCACAACTGCAAGAAGCTGACATCTTGACCGAGAACTATGTGAAATTGAATGATAAGTGTTTGAAATTGAACGATAACTATTTGAAATTGACCGATAACTGCTTGTCACTCACTTATCAGTCAATTTAACTTAGTTCGCGGTCATTTTAACTCAGTTTGTGGTCAATATCACCATGTTCGCGGTCAATTTAACTCAGTTCTTGGTTAATTCCATGATATTCGCAATTAATTTAACTTAGTTCAAAATGTTAATTTGAAGTAGTTGTTGGTCAATTTCACATAGTCCAATCAATCTCACTTAGTCCCCGATCAATTTCACTTAGTCTTTGGTCAAACACAATCAGTTCGTGGTAAATTTAACTTAGTTTGCGGTCAATTTCAAACAGTTCGCGGTGAATTTCAGTTAGTTCGCTGTCAATTTCAATCAGTTTGCGGTGAATTTCAGTCAGTTCGCGGTCAATTTCAATTAGTTCGCGGTCAATTTCATTCACTTCAGGGTCAATTTCAATCATTTCGTAGTCAATACCATTCATTTCGCGGTCAATCTCAGTTAGTTCACGGTTAATTTAAGTGATTTCGCGGTGAATTTCAGTCAGTTCATGGTCAATTTCACTCACTTCGTGGTCAATTTCACGACGTTCTTAGGCCGAAATGTAATATATAACTCAGAAATTTGACCGATAAGTGAGTGAAATTGGCCGCAAACTCGTTGAATTTCACCTATGAGTCAGTCACTTTGACTTGGAATTCGTCTAAATGATCGATAACTACTTGAAATTGACATCTTTTTTACCAAGAACCTGCGGAAATTTACCGACAACTTCATGAAATTAACTGATAAATGAGTAAAACAGGCCGAAAACTTGTTGAAAATCATTTATAAGTCAGGCATTTTCACTTGAAATTCACCAAAAATAACCGCCAACTCAGAAAATTGACACTATAATTTATGACTTTTCACTACAAAAAGTCAACTTTCACATTATGCTTCATTAAATAATGAATGTTATTGTTGATATAATTTCCAATTCATCCTTACAGATGACAAACCCTCGCCTAAGGGATTTGGTGCTACAGTCCCGAACCTATCGTGCAGGTGTTCATTGATATGGTAGTTTGATATCATGAAGAGTGGTTTGGAGAAGAATAACAGCAGATTAAATATATTTAGGCAGTCTCCATTCTCGTTTTTACTACGCATTACATCATTTAGATTTATAGGAGCTTCGTTTCACATACTTATTGAGTGATACAGAAGTAATCTCGTATTCGAGATACAGGGGAACCGTTTAAAATTTTCGGAGATGGACTTCACCCTAATAATAGAGCTGAAGACTGGTGACCTCTTCATACCCAATATACATCGTTTCAAGAAGTCAATAAGAGAGAAATACTTCAAGGAATATCATATCCTAAAAAAACACATTTAGGAGGTGTTCAATAAGATAGTTAATAGCAAAAAGTACAAAGATGTCGTGAAGGTAGCCGTAATATTATGTGTAGAGTGGTTTGTTAGGGGAACCGACACGAATATTATGTATTGTACAGAGTATATCAACCTTGTAGACTTGTTGAAAGACTTTAATATCTACCATTGGGGTAGTTTGGCCTTCCATACGATGACTGAAGGGATCGAGAGTGCCTTGATGGCATCACATGGGTTTCACTATAATGTCAATGGCTACATATTTCCCCTACAAGTAAAGATTCTTTCCTTGTCTATTTTAATTTATAGTTTATACGGAACTATATTTATTTAAGATCATCTTGCTATTTCATTGTAATAGATATGGGCCCTTGAGAGAGTATCGGCCCTCCGAGAATGTATCACTTCATACGTTTCCTCCCAAATCCTAAGATTCATACAATATCAAGGATGGAAGGGTTGGAGGTATAAGAAAATTCATCAATACTTGAGAGTGAATATGTAAGTCAATTTTTATAAGTTAAGTGGTCACTTATTGAAATATATATGTTTCTGTACATGAACATGAAGAATGTTCTCTTGCAGATTGAGATAATTCTTACCTTAGAACCCACCATTGAGGAGCTCGAGTCGGATGCCGTTCGTTTGGTCTGTAATAGATATCACGTAAGATGTTAGAAAAGTCTTATTTTATGTTGAGATTTTTATATACTTTGACATGTTACATATTTGATATATACATTGCCTCATTTTGTAGGACATTAAAGATGATGATGGTGAAGATATTGAAGAGGATGAGAGAGAGGGAGAAGGACACGCCGAGGGAGAGGATGAGGGAGAGGGAGAGAGAGAGAGGGAGAGGAAGAGAGTGATGATGAAGGAGAGGGAGAGGGAGAGGGAGTGGGATTGCAATTGACAGGAGAGTTGATGGAGAATAGTGAGGAGCTGAAGGTGGAGAGGCTTTTGTTGGAGAGAGATGGGGAAGAGTTGAATCAAAAGGAAAAATATATAGATGAGAGGGAACGCGTACTAAAAGAGAGAAGAATCGATGAGAGAGAAAGAGAACTAGCAATCAAGGAGAGGGAACTAATGGTAAAAGAGAAAGAAGCCTTGAGGTTAGAGAAGGAAGAGTTGAATGAAAGGGCGATTTTGAAGATAGAGAGGAAAATACTATTGAGGGAGAAGGAAGAATTGAGGATAAAAAATTAGGTATTTAAGAAGGAGAAGGAAGAGTTGGAGGAGGGTAAGGTGGAGTTGAAGAAGCAGATGGAGGCTTTTCTTATAGAAAAGACGCAGTTTTGGAAGAAGGAGTTAGAGAAGGAGAAGGAAGAGTTAGAGAAGGAGAAGGAAGAGTTTGAGAAGGAGGATGAGGAATTGGAAGATACGGAACAGGGGAACGAAGAGGTGGATGTTCAACACTCGAATGCGTTAGACGTTAATGTATGCGAGAAATCACTACTGTCCATTCCAGTCCATAAGAGGAGAACTAAGAGGGTCATGAAGCCGTCTGTCTATAAGCGTTCTCCATTCACATCCATCTCTGCCATCTAAACAACTCCAAGCAACGCCACCCACTCTAAGAAACCGAAACAATTTTGTACTTCTCTGATACCCTTCCAGGCCAAGATTGATCCATTTAGGGTTATATCAGAGGAGGAACTACATGAACTAAATTGTTGGGCCAACGCAAATAAAGATTCAACGAATTTTATTTGGTTCAAGCCATATAGGAGAAAGATGCCTGGGTTGATAGCATGGTAAGTAATTCACATACATACATAAATCCATGTATATTCAACTCTTATATTAGACTAAAGCTTAATCCGCTATCTTTATTGATTAGGTTATTGATAAATACGTTGATTTCTTGGAGAGAAAGCACAGTTCATTTCCAACTTTATATACTCAAGACTGCAAGTTCTGCCCCACATTTTTTCTGGTAATGGTATGATATGGATTATGGTTACTATGTTATTTATTTATATGATATATGTTCTAATTTTGTATTTTGTCTATAATAGTCATGTCTCAACCTGCAAATGTTGACATTGAGAATGTACCGGGACATTAACAATGAGGAAGAGTGTGCAGTATTATAAGTAGATAAACTCACTGTGAACGGCATTGTTATACCTCGAGAAGGGCAGAAGCCCATGTGGCGGTATGAACAAGTAATGATGTCGTTATAAGTGATCAACTCTGGGTGCACCCATTTCTATAATTTTACTAATGATATCTTATCTTGTCAAATATAGACAGGCATATGTAACAATCAACCACGCTAACAGTCATTAGTACCTCATGGTCATCCACCCTCAAGACCAAGAGATCGTTATTCTCGACAGTTTATATTTGAGGGCAGTCAGTCGATACAGGGAACATATCGAGCCGATGAAGGAGGGCTTGCCTATAATATTCCATGCCGCAGGATATATGTTTGCGTTGAACAGGAAGGCTTGAACTGTCAGGGAAGATACTTTTATACCAAAGCAGACGAACGGATATGATTGTGGCATATTTTTCATGAAATATATTGATATTTTGTGCAGCAAAAATTTTGTCAGGTACAAACTTGCAGAAATTCACTCCCATCTTTAGGGACTCAATAGCCTATGATTGCCTGAGTGTCCACAATAGATGATATATTTGTGTTAGGCATGAGAGGAATGGGGAAATTTTGTGAAACGTTGTAATTTGTTGTAAATAATGTCTTGTAAAATAGTAAAACATTAAGGGTGTAATTAATTGTAAATGATGTCTTAAAATGAAATGTCATATATATTTTGTCCATAATAGATGATATATTAGTTAATTTCATCTACTCCGTGGTGAATTTCACTCAATTCTCGGTGAATTCCATTCATTTCGCAGTGAATTCCATTCACTTGGCGGTGAATTTCACTCACTTCGCGGTCAATTCCATTCACTCCATTCATTTTGCAGTCAATTCCATTCACTTCACGGTGAATTCCATTCACTTAGCGCTAAACTTCACTCACTTTGCGGTCAATTCCATTCACTTCATTCATTTCACGGCCAATTCCATTCACTTCACGGTGAATTTCATTGACTTCTCGGTCAATTTCCTTCACTTTGCAATCAATTCCATTCACTTCACGGTCAAATTAATTCATTTCGCCGTCAATTTCCTTCACTTCGCAGTCAATTCCATTCATTTAACGGTCAATTTCCTTCACTTCGTGGTCAATTCCACTCATTTCACGTTCAATTCCATTCACTCTATTCATTTCATGGTCAATTTAATTCACTTCTCAGTCAATTCCATTCACTTCATGGTCAATTCCATTCACTTCGTGGTCAATTCCAATCATTTCGCGGTCAATTTCCTTCACTTCACGGTGAATTCCATTCACTTCATGGTCAATTCCATTCACTTCGCGGTCAATTTCCTTCACTTTGCTGTCAATTTCATTCACTTCGTGGTCAAATTAATTCATTTCGCAGTCAATTTCCTTCACTTCTCGGTCAATTCCAGACATTTCGTAGTCAATTTCCTTCACTTTGTGGTCAATTCCATTCACTCCATTCATTTCGCGGTCAATTTAATTCATTTCGTGGTCAATTTCCTTCACTTCACGTCAATTCCATTCATTTCACTGTCAATTCCATTCACTTCATTCACTTCACGGTCAATTCCAATCACTTCGCGGTCAATTCCATTCACTTCGCGGTTAATTCCATTCATTTCACGGTCAATTCCATTCATTTCGCGATCAATTTCCTTCACTTCGCGGTCATTTCCATTCACTTTACAGTCAATTCCATTCATTTTGCAGTCAATTCCTTCACTTCACGGTCAATTTCCTTCACTTCGCGGTCAATTCAATTAATTTCACAGTCAATTCCATTCATTTCATGCATTTCGTAGTTAATTCCATTCACATCGCGGTCAGTTCAATTTGAAGTCAATGAATTTCACTATATATCGAAGAAGCTTCGATATATAATTCTTCACTATATTGAACGTAATTCGATATGATTGAATAAGTGAAAAAACTATCCAGAGACCTTGTGTTCATTACAAATGAATTCTCGATTACAATTCGATATCATCAAATGTAAGTCGATTACATGGACCTTGAATTTCTTCAAAACAAAAGCTAAAATTTTCAAGGGCTCTTCGATGTCATCGAACACTACTCGATATTATCGTAAGTCTCTTCATTAAATAATGAATGTTATCATAACTAAACTAGTTTCGTCTAGCAATTGCCTCATGAAAAATTCACTGAATTTCACGATATATCGAAGCTGCTTCGATATGATATTCTTCGATATATTGAATGGCATTCGATATTATCGAAAAAGACCCAAAATTGTCTAGAGACTTTGTGTTCACTTAAAATGAATTCTTGATTATATCTAGTGACCTTCGATCATATTGAAGGACATTTCGATATCATCGAAGTGTACTCGATTACATGGACCTTGAATTTCTTCAAAACAAAAGGTAAAATTTTTAAGATTTCTTCGATAACATCTAAGTCTACTTGATGTTATCGACGTTAAGTTATCGATAATATCGAACTGTATTCGATGTTATTGTAACTAAACTAGTTTCATCCAGGAACTTCAACGAAAATTCACTGAATTTCACGATATATCGAATCCGCTTCGATATATCAAATGACATTCGATATTATTGAAAAAGACTCAAAACTGTCCAGAGACTTCGTGTTCATTTAAAACGAATTTTCGATGATATCGAGTGACCTTCATGGACCTTAAATTTATTGATGGTGTCAAAGCTAAAATTTCCAAGGGCTCTTCGATGTTATCGAAGACTACTCGATGTTATCGAGGTTAAGTGTTATCGAGGTTAAGTTATCAATAACATCAAAGTCTATTCGATGTTATCATAACTAACCATTCACTGAATTTCACGATATATCGAAGCCTCTTCGATATCATATTGTTCGATATATCAAATGTCATTCGATATTATCGAAAAAGACCCAAAACTATCCAGAGATGTTGGGTTCATTTAAAATGAATACTCGTGTATGTCGAGTGACCTTTGATATAATCGAAGGTTTCTTTGATATCATCGAAGTGTACTCGATTGAAAAAAAGTCAAACTTTTCGTCCCGACCTTTGGACTCCCTTCGATATTATTGAATATGATTTGATACTATTAAAGAATCGTATGTATTTATAGCACGGTGCGTGCACTTCATTTCATTCACTCCATTTCCTTCTTTCTCTACGGCGCATCGACTCCCAAAAGCTGGTGGAGGTGCATTCGAGCCATTTTCCTGAGCATTTGAGGTTGGTAAATCATTTTGTTGTTCAATCAATCAAAACCCTAGATTTCCCTTTGGCTGGTAAATCGTATTTGATGTCTTTGTCTCCAATCTCCTAGATTTCCCTTTAGTTTCTTTAAGAATATCATCTGAGTTTTCCTTTAAATGGGAAAAGACAAGAGTAAATCCGTTCATCAAGGAGAATCTTCCAATCCCAGGCCAAAACGTTCCAAAAAAGTTGCCAGAAGAAAATCAGTGCAACCACCAACCCAAACAGACTCTCCATCACGTAGAAACCATCCGGCCCCCGAAGTTAAAATCGCTACTATGCCACCACCTCCTGAGGCTCTATATGAAAAGTTTAAAGCAAGGAAGATGGTGTATGAAAGACAAATTCACAGGTCCTGTCTAGCTCCATATGGGATTAGACCAATGCTTGAGGCCATTGGCTGGTCACGTATGCTTAACTTTAGTGGAGTGACACGAAATGAACAAATATGTAGGTTTTTAGCCTACTGTCATTCACCAATATCTAACCCCCCAGCCATCATTGGGCAAACCACAGCTCACATCACTCCTGCCATTATCAGTCAATTAATTGGAATTCCCACAAAATCTCAAGGCTTTGCAGAGTATGACTTCAACTCACTTGAAGTTCATTCAAAAATTATTAAACATCTCTGCAATGGGTAAGACATTCCTTAGCATGAGGGTAATTCCCTACGTGGCACCCATATGTCTGCACAATTCAGCATTCTTCATGCAATTTTTGCTACAAACGTCTATCCTCGGGGCACCAACAAGTCTGATCTTACCTCATTCATGTTGGGGATTCTCTATGGTGTCAATCAAAGAGTGGAATTGTGTCTGCCTACTCTCATATTGCATCAGTTAGTCGTAGCAATCTAAGGGATTGGAGATACGTACATTCATTTCCCTTATCTTATCTATCTTTTGTCCCGACATGTGGGATTGCTTCGCACCACTAACCGTCCTCAACGGCCTGGCAAATTTATCAAATTAAATATCAAAAGAATGGCTTCACTGGACACACCAACTTCCTCTTCCGCATGTCATCATGATGATACTATGGGCAAAACCGAAGCTGAAGGAGCTGTGACTGAAGCAATGGACACTAAGGCATGGGAGACTGGAGATGAGAGGCAACAACCCAGTGACGCTCCATTCTCGCCAGTTCCACATACCGTCGTCATGCTGGCCACTAAGAGCATCGAACCTCAATTATACATCAACTTCGCCAGCAAGATGAACTGTTGTTGCATATCGAGCAGATCGTAGGTACGACGCAAAGAGGACTCGAGCAAGTGGAGAAAGTGCTGCAGGACCTGATATCGGCTATCACATGCAGACAAGATGACACCGTGCCAGATGAAGCCGATCCTTCAGCCCAGCCTGGTGCCTAGTTGGAGAGACAAGGATGCTAGCTTGCGTATCAGTTAAAGCATTTTATTCACATCAGATTAAAGCATTCCTTTGTTGAAAAATGTTGTTAAAGAAGTTTTTTTATTTTTTGGATATTGTATGCCCTTAAAGGGCTTCTTCTTCTTTTGTTGGATGATGATTATACTACCCAAACTTGGGGTGGTCATTTTGGTTATTCTCTAGTGAATGAATGATGATATCTAATCCCCCTTATTTCTGTTAATGATGGTACCTTGTCTGTCATATATGTTGATAACTCTAAACATTCATATGATGTGGCCAATTTTCATTGTCCCAAACTTATAATATTCATGGATCATTTCAATTCATCCAATCAATTCATGTGATTGGCTCGTAGTGATCCAAATTCATATTATGATTGGGGGCATTTTCAGTTTATCAAATTTCCTTACTATAGAACTCTTCATTTGATCTAGGTTGTTTCTAGTGCTATGATTTAAGTTGTTTCACCGCAAAGTGAAGGGAATTCACCACGAAGTAAATGGAAATCGCCATGAATTAAATGAAGTGAATTGAATGGAATTCACCGCAAAGTGAAGGGAATTCACCACGAAGTGAATGGAAATCGCCATGAATTAAATGAAGTGAATCGAATTCACTGCAAAGTGAACGAAATTTACCGTGAAGTGAAGGGTATTCGCCGGAATTGACCGCGAAATGCATGGTATTGACCATGAAGTGAAGGGAATTGACCACGAAATGAATGGAATTGACCGTGAAGTGAAGTGAATTCGCCGAAATTGACTGCGAAATGCATGGAATTGACCGTGAAGGGAATTGACCGCAAAATGAATGGAATTGACCGTGAAGTGAAGTAAATTCACCGGAATTCACTGCGAAATGCATGGAAATGATGGTGAAGTGAAGGGAATTGATTGTGAAATGAATGGAATTGACCGTGATGTGAAGTGAATTCACCGGAATTCACCACGAAATGCATAGAATTGATCGTAATGTGAAGTGAATTCACTAGAATTCACCGCGAAATGCATGGAATTGATCGCGAAGTGTAGTGAATCCACCAGAATTCATCGCGAAATGCATGGAATTGACAGTGAAGTGAAGTGAATTCACCGGAATTCACCGCGAAATGCATGGAATTGACTGTGAAGTGAAGGGAATTTATCGCGAAATGCACGGAATTGATCGCAAAGTGCAGTAAATTCCCTGAAATTCACCGCAAAATGCATGGAATTGACCGTGAAGTGAAAAGAACTCGCCAGAATTCACTGCGAAATGCATGAAATTGACCGTGAATTGAAGGGAATTGACCGCGAAATGCATGGAATTGATCGTGAAGTGAAGGGAATTCACCGGAATTCACCACAGAATGCATGGAATTGACCATGAAGTGAAGGGAATTGACCACGAAATGCATGGAACTGACCATGAAATTAAGGGAATTGGCCATGAAATGCATGCAATTGACTGCGAAGTGAAGGGAATTGACTTAAAATGCATGGAATTCACCAAAAATGCATGGAATTCACCGCGAAATGCATAAAATTGACCGCGAAGTGGCCTTATTAAAGAACTTGCACTTGTGACATGAATCAGGTTATGCCGACATGGATATCGGATAAAAGTTCCAGATTTATTATAACTGATTGCAATGCAATCCTACTCACACCACCCAAATCTAATTTTTCATAACTCAGATTATAAGCATAACAGTAGCAGGTTCCTGAAATCCCTATAGGACATGGATTTTCAGAAAGTATCTGGCCAATCATTATTATTTATTCAAAGTTTGAATCGTAGTAGTAAAAAATTCACAATTTCAAATAAAGGAACAAATGTATTCAATATATAACATTCACAGTCGTATTACAAAAACTGCATTACAAATTACATTATTCCGGAGGTATTAGAAATTTGCAATTCCGGTGATTATGCCCTGTTTGTTTGTAACGTCCGCACTTTACTATTTTTCATTCCTCTCAACGGGAAAGGATCTGTGCCTTCTTCGGTCTTCCAGCTGACCTCCTTTGTAGCGGGGGCTTAATCATCACACAATACTCCTTGAATCCATAAGAAAATTTTCATTAACTCTTGTCCCATACTGGGTACACGGAATCTTCATACGTGATCTAGTACTTCCTCGCCATGTACAATGGGGAGCAGTACAAATAATGAGGAAGATTATAGTTTATACATGCTGAAAGAACATGAAAACAAGGGAATCTCTTTACTTCAAAACTCGTGACATGTACATGAAAGCTCACTAAGCTTGACAGTATCATTGTAGTCTCCCACAATATAGTATTTATCCATAAAAATTGCATGGCAATGAACATCTCGTGCCTTTGATATGAGATCTCGGCCCACGATGTCAACGGTACAACGAATGATGATGTTGATTCTCTTCTCTTATAGAACATCTCTTGAATTTTCATTCTTGCCGTCTATATCAGCATAGTCACGGGATATTCTCGTGCTTCTTTGAACAGAGCATTAGCATACTCAACTATGTTTGTAGTGACCAAATTGAATCTTTTTCCAGAGAAGTGCAAAGATGCCCACCTTTCATACCCTATTTCCCTCAGCCATGCATGTACCGGGGGGTTAGCAAGTTCGATATCATGCATTAACTTTTCGAACTCGGCCCTCCTACAAGTATTTACAGCTTGCCAATAGTAGATTTCTAACGACTTATCTTTAAACGTATCCACCAAGTTTTGGTATATATGGTACGCGCAGTAGCCATGGATTGTTGCTTGGAAGACCTGGGGAACTTCTTTCATTAGACCTTTTATACCGGTCTGATATGATCACAAGACCAAGTACATCCCCTAACGAATCACTAAGGTAGTTAAGGAACCAATTCCAACTGCTGTTGTTCTCTGATTCTCCGATACCAAAAGTGACTGGAAAGATATGATTATCGTCATCCAAAGCCGTAGCAACTAACATAACACCCTTATACTTACCTTTTAGATACGTCCTGTCAATGGCCAAGACCCTTCGCAGAGATGTTTGAAAACTTCTGACGCACTGTCCGAGTGCAACAAAACATCTCTCAAACCTCATCGTCTGTTGATTCACAAGTAGGGCAGTCACTGTCTCTGAGTTCGTCATCCTCAACTCATGCAAGTACATTGGAAATTCTTTGTAAAAGTCTTCATAAGACCCTATTACGCGATCGCTTGCAATCTCTTTAGCGTGTCATGCCTTCTTATAGCTAATAACAATATTATACTTCTCTTGCATTGCGAATATAATGTCCTTCAGCCTTAATCCCAGGCTTGCTCAATGCGATTGACAACCAGTTCACTGGCTAGCTTACTGCTTGCTTGCCGATGATTGCTCTTCATCCATGACATTCCACATATATGTATGGACATGTAAGTCTTAATCTTGAATATCCCTGCATCATTCACCCTAGATACATGTACTTGCATACATGTCACGGTGAATTTCTTGAATGTGGAATACAGGACATTGTATTAAAAGTTGTTGCGAATTGCAAATTGGCTCAAAACATACTTACACCGGCTCTTGTCCTTAAATGTTTGGCCAATGGCTATATCAATCAGGTCATCAAGTGGTTATGAATACAATGACAGGTCTGCATTGGTGAAACCAGCATCCTCGAAAGGCACAATGGCAAGGCCGATGGTGAAGTCCGATGTTTGAGCCTGCTCGGGCAATGGAATGTTGCTTCCACTTACGTTTCTAGCATTGGATGTTGAGGGTAAATTTACTCTTGTAAATGAAGGTGATGCCGTATATTCACTTCTGAGCTTGAAGTCAGCCGACACACTCACTTGACTTGTCATGAAGTTTGGTGTTTAAGCCAACTCGGTTACTAGAGTGTTGCTTAGAGGAACCTATGAAGGTGATGTCATATATTCATATTTCAAGCCATGTTCCTCACCCAAACTTCCAATAGCTGGGGCGTCATGTTCGAAACCACTGTAAGCCACCAAGTCTTCGAGTATTGCCTCATTAACGCGCTGCATTGTCTCGATGAATAAATTGATGAAACGATCCGAATGCATTAATTGTGCTGCTAAGAACATTCTCACATCTTCGTCGTCTTCAATTACAGTCGGAGGGACTGATTCGTTTGTGCAATGATATAATGCTTTCAACCTAATATCATAATCCTCAGGTCCACTCTTCGCAATCATGTAAATTTTTTATAGAAGCTCATCATATGTAGTGTCAACACCCACAACAATAGTTTTAGAGTCTCCACCCTTGTATGTGTATCAATTGTTTTTGCTTACTAACTCCACACCATATGAGCATAGGATGATTACTAAAGCCATTTTCTGAAAACAAACACAATAATATAACTCGTTTAGTATTCACGTGTATAAGGTGGATTTGATCGAGTAGAAGGAAATCCACCATTGTATTAGCTCAAATATGACCGACTTATCGGTCAAATTTTCAAAGTTCTCAATTACAGGAATGTATGCCACTCAGTTCGCAATAATTTTCACTCACTTTGCGGTCAATTTCGCTCACTTATAGGGTTGGTTCACTCACTTCACGATGAATTTCACTCACTTCTCGGTCCTGAAGTGTTTGAAAATGACCGCAAAGTGAGTGAACTTAAGCGCAAACTAATTGAAAATGATCGCGAAGTGAGTGAATTTGACCACGAAGTGATTAAACTTGAGCACAAACTGATTGAAAATGACAGCAAATTGAGTGAAAATGATCGCGAAGTGAGTGAAATTAACCGCGAAGTGATTGAACTTGAGTGCAAATTGATTGAAAATGACAGCAAATTGAGTAAAATTGACCGCTAAGTGAGTGAAATTGACCGCAAAGTGACTAAAATGACCGATGAGTAGGTCATATTTGAGTGAAAATGACGGATAAATGTGTGAAATTTACCGAGAAGTGTATGAAATTGACCTTACATTTACTACGAAACATCATCAAATTGACCGTTCACTTCTTGAAGTTGACGATAAAATGCGTGAAATTGACCAAGTAGTGCATGAAGTTGACCAATAAATTCAGTAAATTGACCGGGAACTAAGTGAAATTGACCGCGAACTTCTTCAAGTTTACTGGATAACCGCATAAAAATGACTTAGCAATGCATGAAATTGACCACATAAAATTAACTACAAACTTCTAGGTAATTTCTTCAGATTTTAAACATGCTTACCTCCCACAGCCACCGTATCAGTGAAATCCGTGTTCGAGAAGAAGAATAAGAGTGCATTGATGTAAAACATGTTCTTTGGAGAAAAGCCTATAAGATTTCACGTTTATCAATATATCCTCGTACTCTCAAAAAATGAATGCAGGTAGCCTTAAGTAGAATTGAACATGAAAAACGTACTGTGATAGTACGATGAAGATTCCATGGATATTTAATGAAGAAAATGGGTGAAAAGAACGAATAGAGATGATAGAGATGAGTTTGGACATGTATTTGGGTGTAAGGGAGAGAATGGGCTGAAATTGATAAAGCAGAGGCATTTTGGACCTATGAAATTTCGTCCGTACAACAAGGGCTTATTCTTGGAAGTAAGAATAAGTGGGCTTAATAAGGTGCATGGCCCATAAGTAAGTCATATAGTAAGAAAAAACTCTATCTTCCCATCTCCCTGACACACTGCCCATGCTTCCCACGGAAACCGATTGCTTACTGAGTAACTCAGTACCATTAGGCCCTGTTTGGGCAACTGCCTTTGGGTGTAATAAGGTGTATGGAATTACCGTGTCAGTTGTATTTAATGCGATCAGTGGATGGTCGGATGCTTCTGGGTGTAGATGCCAATCCCATGCTCAGCAGGTGTTCTGTTTGGGTGCAGTGTATTACAACCATCAAGAAAAGAGGAAATCGGATAGTGTACCGAGTTACTCAGTATGCAGTAAACTCAGTTGGGCCCAACGCAAATGCATGTGGTTTATCTACGCCGTCCATTCATTTTTCCAGATCATTTTATGCGTTCAACCCAAAATTGATGCATATACAAAGTTCAAATGGGCCATACCACTGGAAAAAGTGGAACTATTGATTTAAACCGTTGAAAATTTTCTAAGGCACCCAGTAATGTTTATTTGTCATCCAACATGTTCATAAGATCAGAAGGACATGGATGAAGGAAAAACACAAATATCATCTTGATCTAAAACCTCTGTTGTCCCCAAGAATTTTTCAACGGTAGATGCTTAATTCACACAGTTTTTGGTGGTGTGGTCCATTTGAGGTTTGGATATACTCCATTTTTTGGATTAAGCCCTAAAATTATGTTTTAAAAGAGATGGACGGAGTGAATATAATGCATGAATGACATATGGGCCCACAGAGTTTACTCAGTACGCTTACCGTACTGAGTTACTCGGTACGCAATCCTCTTCCTGAAAAGAGGCAGTTTGCTGATTCCACACGCATGTGGTAGCTATGCCCATCTACACGCCCACACACGTGCTAACATAGGATATATGTACGAGATCGGATCTTTCCATCAGATGAAATACACTGTTTAGATATACTTCGAAGAAGTTCATACCAATTCACAGATAAGGTGGGCCACGGATTACAAAACAAATGGACGGCTAAGAAAAGCTCCTTTTGTACATTATGACCCAGCTGAGTGTATGAGATCGGATCTTTCCATTACGTGAAATACACTGTTTATTAGCAACCACATGGAGAGTTCTGATTTTTTACATGCACTCCATATTGGCACGTGTCTGCCTATAGATGAACTGGGCTCTATACATGTGTGTAATAAGCTATTCTCTGAAGCAGTGGGTGACGATTTCAACAATCCCTCCCCATCTCCTCCGAATCCATCAGAAGACGAAAGACCTCCATGTTCATCGCCGTCAAAACACGCCGAGTGATGGAATAGGAGGGATTTTATAATCCTATCCCACCTAATACCCTTTAATACGCGGTAAGTCGTTTGCCCAAACAGGCCCTTAACGTACTGAGTAAACTCTTATTTATTTTATCCACTCTGCTCATACATGTTAACAGATAATTTTAGAGCTTGATCCCAAAACGGAAGCATATCCAAAGCTCAAGTGGACCACACTAGGAAACAGTGTGATTGAACCTCTACCATTGAAAAATTCTTTTTGGCTATAGAAATTTTGGATCAAGATGATGTCTGTGGTTTCTCTTCATCCATGTCTTCGTGATCTTATGAACAGGTTGGATGATAAATTAATAAACATTACTATGGGCCCTAGGAAGGTTTCAACGGTGGCAATCATTATTCCACACTGTTTACTGTGGAATGGACCACTTGAGCTTTGAACTTACTTCAATTTTGGGATCAAACCCTAAAAAATTATCAGGAAAAATGGATGGACTGTGTGGATAAAGCACGTACATTCACAGTGGACCCAACTGAGTTTACTCAGTACGATAAAAGCGTACTGGGTAACTCAGTACGCAATCCGATTTCGAATCTCTCTTCCATCCCGCTCCTCCCAGCATTCTCTTACCTCCAGGCCGCTTTCACCCTCTCACTCCATCCCCACAGCCATTGCAGCGGCGGACTCCTTGCGGCCAACGTTTACAGATGAGATTACACGTTTTATGAATGGGGTGGGCACATTTTTGTGTTTGCTTTCTAATTTATGATTTCGGTCATGGGCTTGGCCCATATAAACCCTATAGGTCACTCAGGCTAAACTTTTTTCACCCACCAATGACACCCCTGTCTGTAACTACAACAAAGCCACAAGAATCTTAGAAATGGACCCGGATTGAGTACTCCCCCTAGCAGGAGCTAGCTTGAGACGGACGGACCTAGAGGGGGCTCTGTGGCGGTGCCATGATGTATGTGTTTTACCCATGCCATCCATTTTGACAGATCATTTTAGGTAATGAGTCTGAAAATGAGGTAGATTGAAGGCTTGAGTAGACCACACTACAGGAAACAGTGGGGATTGAACGCCTACTATTGAATTTAGACCGTTCTTCTGTTAGGAGTGTTCATGGATTTGAATGTATGCTAAAAATCACAGTGATCAAACAAGCATGACCATCCATTTAATATGAATACGAAAGATTGAATATTAACCATTCATCCAGCATTCATTTTCAAAGGCCACTGATCAGATGAAGACAATCCAATCTTGATTTTATATGTCCAATTCACATTATCAACAGATGTTTCACAGCACTGTAACCAAGAAGATTCAACCAAACCACCAACGTATTACAGGGATGACGCCAATTTCCTACCACAACTGGCTCAGGGAAACCATGCGGCTAAAAAACTGTGGGGCCCACCATGATGTTCGTGTGGCATCCACTCCACTCATTAGTTTTTTGGAAACATGTTAGTACGTGAGGGCGAAAAATTAGAGGGCACATATTGTGGACAGATCCAACGTCATTAAAATAGCACAGTGGGCCCCACATGTCGATTTGCACGATAAGCTAGTATGACAAACATTTGTATTGGTTTGACTCGTTTCCATTGAGCACAGCTGGTCTCCTCACCGTTATTCCATGAGCAATGCATGGAAATTTTAAACCTTTTTTTATTATTTTTAGGATAAAGGTTTTTAAAAAAAAAAAAAAAAAAAAAAAAAAACCTCACTTTCATTCGTAGGCAAATTCACATGACGATGGTCATTTGGACAACTTCAGGTAAAAAGGACTTGAACAAAGCCTATCATAAGAAAGATGACAAAAGAAAAGAAAAACCAAAAGAAAACAAACTAGGACCACAAGCCCTGAGCACCAGCCCGGATCACCGGACGACACCGTCGGAAATTTTAAGCCTTGACCCATATACAATGACTATAATCCTAGCATGTCGTATAGCAATACGAAGTGACATAATAGTAGGGGTGGCAATCGGCTATATTTTAGACTGGCCAAGTTAGACCTGGGTCTAGCCCCGGTGGTAAACTTATAAGAGTTTCAACACTAGGTCCAGGGTTCAAGTAGGTGAAATCCCACTGCGGTGTGTGTGCGCGTGTGAAAAAAAAAAAAAGTTAGACCTGAGGTAAGCCCAACACTTAAGACCAAGGCGAAAGCCCAGTATGAGCCTAGCACGGGCGAACCAAGCCCAAACCTTTAAAAAAATTGGTTGGCCTGGCCAAATCTGAACCAACCTGACCTGAAAATCAATATAATTTCTATTTCCTACTTTAATGTTCCTAAGTTATCCTTGCATCAAGTGACCCACATGCACAAAGAAATAGATATTTAAGAGAAACGAATCAACCATCTACGTTGAGCTGCATGGGTTCAAGTGAACGTATGGGAGGTGTGTGTGTGAAATAAAAAATGGCTGAGCTGAGTGAACCTGGCCTAGGTGTCACCCTTGGACCATGATGGGCCAAAACAAGCAGGCCCAAACCCAAACCATGATGATTGTGCACGAAAGGGCCTGATTTTGGCAAGATCTAGCTTTTTGTTTGGCATGCCGATTCATGCATGGTATTGACAAAACTGCAATTGAACCTTAAATAGGCCAGGTAGGCTTGGGCTAACAGGTTCTTAGATGCAGCAAAGAGCTTAAACATAAATAAATTTTAGGCCCAGATCCAGCCCTCGGGGTTAATTTTTCAGCCTAGCTTTGGCCTGAAGCAGGCCAAACCCAAAAGCCCGGGTTATGGAATACTGATATTTTGTGTAGTGCTTTTATCCCAACGAGGCAAATCAGATGAATGGATTCGATCTCATATGAATATCACTGTGGGCCCTACACAAAACTAATGGTTGGTATCCCATCCCAACTGTTTCCTATGGTGTGGGCCACCTGAGTACTGGATCATCACGATTTTTGCCTTCCAGGATTAATTTGAACCAGCGCACCTAATGGACGAGAGGATCTGCTGAAAGTTCCACCCATGTGGCTCTCAGTTAGCTATGAGTAATCTAACTCAAGGAAAGATTAAAATGTTGTGTAGAGATACTCTACATTCATCAGGTGTCCCATGTATGTTGCCTGGATCAAAAAATGAAACTTTTACCTTCGTCTGGGACTATTGTGTACAGGAAAATGGATGATTAAAAGTAGTCAACCAACGATCCAAATTCAACATGTACACATGACCCACCTAATGAGAAGATCTGCATAACTCTTTTGCGCCTAGGCATGTCATGGTGGGGCCCTCCCGATGAATGGGTTGGATTCTGCCTAACATTCCTTGTTAATGCATTTATTTGTGTACTTTATTTGTCAATCACGTACATCGATGTGTCATCGATGTGTCAGGGAATTGGTTGAACTATTAGAAGCTAAAAACCAAACATGCATAAAGACTATAGCATCAAGGAGTAAAGAACATTTATATGAAGTGTCTTGGTAACCCTAACCCTTGCACAAAAACAACCCTTAGCCTCTAGATAATCATAGCCTAATAGGTAATTAAACATTTGATTGATCATCTATTAGCCTTAGGAGTCCCAATTGAATATACTTAGATAAGCTTTAGATGTCTCAAGTGTTCACACCCCAAGTGCAAGGTTGTGATGTAGTAATAAAACTCGGTAAGACCGAGGTCGAATCCACAGGGACTGAAACCTGTACGTAATCTGAAACTAACTAGAACTAGAACTAGAATGAGATGAAATCTAAATCGAGTGTGATTTGAGGAATAATGGTGAAATATTTATCTAAAATTTAGAGAATTAAAGGAAAGGAAACTAGGGATTCAGAGGATCCACTTGTAGAGATCAGGGAGATCTTATGCCAGTATCAAGAAATCAATTGGACTTAGAGTCCCATCTTCATCCAGTTGAAGAATGTAACCATAAAAATCAAACTGAACTTACTTGATATAGTTTTCAAAGAGATGAAAGGTATATGAATTAGAATGGATTCCATCACCAAACAATGCCCAGGAGACAAAGCAAACAACAGAATTAAACCAATTACCAACCAATCAATATGCTATGAAGGTTAGAAAGGGTACCGACATCCTACCATGCCCAGGAGACGATGGTGAACAACAGGGCTTCCTGACGTCATAAACATAAAAGAGAGAAGAAATACTCAAAGCCACCGCAGATCTATTGTAATTTCAGTCACAACAAACCATTGAAAACTAAAAGTATTCCCTTAATGAAACAAAAATCAAATTCAGTTCATGAATTAAAATCAAATCAAAGGCGGGGAATAAAATCCCCCATCTCACTACAAGCTTCACCTCTTAGCTAGGGCTAAGAGGTTAGCCAACCATGATTTGCAGGGGCTTCTCAAAATAAAATAAATAAAACAGCTATAAAAAAAAACAAACTCTCGTTTTCTCTCTGTCTCTCTCTCTCTCTCCTCATGTCCAGCCTCCAGCCGAATATTTTTTCCACGTCTCAGCGCTCTCTCCTTCTTATAGGCAGCCAGTCGGTGGGCTCCTTACGCAGCGTATAACAGCAGTGGAAACAAAGGGTTCTTTTTCGTTGTGGTTGAAGTCGGTGGTTTCCACTTAGCGACTTCACACCTCATCAGATCCGTTTATTGGCTTTGTGGGGTTGATTTAACACACCATGCAAATATTCAAGAAGATCTGAACTCTTGGTGGGCCACTGCATGAATCAACGTCCGCAGAAAACTCCAACACTAGCGATGTGATTTGAACGCATGGTTGCAGGGAAGGCCGGAGTTTTGGTCAGACTCACTGTACGGATCCAATGGACGGTCTGGATTTGCCGACGATCACGATCAAGAGGGTTGTAGGGTCCACGGCGGTCGGACGTCCGTTACGCACGTACGTGCGTAACGAGTTACGCTGGGATGCTCGGGCGACCCCCAGATCATCACTGGAGATAAGATCCACTCCGTCCAATGGACTCGTGTCGAAAAACCGTTCGATTCTGGGCATTTTTGCATTAGGTTTGGTGTGACCCATCGAGTTTCCAGTAAACCGTCCGAACTGCGTTTGTGCGGCGAAAAATCGATCTTCATTGTCTTCTTCTATTCCGTCACCTAGGTGTGAGTTACGCCCTCCCTCTGGACTCAATGGACGGTTCAGATGGATGATTTTGATGAAGGGTGGGCCCCACTGTGTAACCGCAGATCTCTGTTGCGGACGCTAGAGAAAGAAACGGATTTTTCCGTTTTTTGTGAAGAAGAGTCGGTCAAAGCTAGGTTTGACTGGCTCTTCGTTGCCGTACACAGCTGGTGCACTTGTGCACTGTACACACCCAACTCATGTGGGGTCCAACTTGATAGTTATGGAAAATCTAATCCAAACATCTGTTTTCTCACCTCATAAAACCGGATGAGACCAAATTTGAAGCATATCCAGATTGTAGGTGGGCCCAGAATCAACGGTTTGTGGGCTGATTTGTCAGTTGGGGCACTTTTGTAATGATCCAATGGATGAAATTTAATATGTACGGTTAATTTATGGTCTCCATCTCATGTATGAAGTTGCTAGCCGAACTGACAGTGGAAACCCAATGATCTTGTATTCTGGACAACTGTTGGGTCACTTGAGTTTCAGTTTCTCGATTTTTCCAGATTCCTGGCCTGTAAATCCGTTGATCTTGGTCCCTTGGGGTCTGTCCGTTGCTCTGGTGACTTTGGAGCATCAAATCCATGCTTTTAATACTTTTTTTCGGTCAACACTCTTAATTACATCCTGCAACACAAACATGGGTAAAACAGGCCGTTAAAGAGTATTATGTTCGTTAATCTAGGTAGTAGCTGGGGTCTAATATGCAATATTTGACCCTCAACTCAGGCTGCTGTGAAACAAATCGCTTAAACAACGCGTCATTGAGCGGTCATCAATCGATCAGGCTCAAGCGATCGAACTTGGACAAAACTATATAGCAAGCTTTTCGGGTTAAACTGAATTTCATTCAATCAATTAACAGTCCTCGGTCGATCGATCAAGGGCAGCCCAAATCGTCCAACAAGCTTTTCTAGATATAAGATAGATCTAGTCAATCGATCGATAGCTCGGTCGATCGATCAACTGAACCGAAATCTACCTGTTTTTTAACTGTTGGAGCTCAAACTCTTTATATAAGGCATTCAGTTCTTGGGCATTTTAATAGTTATTTTGTGCAATAAAAGGCTAAATGTTTTTCCATTCAAACCACACATTCTAAACCTTTAATCTCATGAGTTCCAAGTCGTCTTCAATGAGATTTTCTCTCTAACGAAGATTCTAATCTCCACCTTAAAGATGATCTTGAACTCCACCATTTTCCAAAGTTTAGACCCAAACCTCTTCGCAAATCCTTTATCTAAATCCTTTAGAAGACTTATTTAGTTGAATATCCTAGGATTATAACTTTTCCATGTGTTCTAGTAGATTCAACCAACCTCCGATTACCTTGGTTGCCTCAATGGAGCATCGCATGTAACGTATTTAATCTTAGAGTTGAAGCATTGGTAAGCATCGACATCAATGATCGGAAGAGCATAAGGGAATCAGATTCCAGCATGGGAAAGCTTTAAAGAAGTAACCCAAGAGTGCGAATCAATGAGGCTCAATTCGACAAGTTGTCTAGTATTAGTCCATCTACTCCTTTTTCTTATGTAAGATTGAGGGTAAGAGTTTGTAACCCAAACTAGATATATTCTTGTGTAGGACCTAGGCTCTTGTATATGGCCGAATTCACCGGACATGGGTACGTACGTGTTACTTCAATGGGAGCATCTAGCAGTAGTAAACATAGGTCATTTGATTAGGACCAAGATTGTTGGTTAGCCGATAGAAAACCAATTAAAGTCTTTTGCGGAAGCCTCCGATGGGAGTGTATGTTAAGTTCTTGTGTATGACTTAAGTCCTTGTGTGGGGTTGTAAATGTTAAAGGTGAACCTATTGAAAAACCCCCAATAGTAAATACTGGTACACTCAAGAGAGTGTGTCCGTTAGGAGAGGAGTATGGAAATTGAACCACTATATAATCTTGTGTTTTAAATTGTGAATTATATACATGTTTAATTCATGCTTATGTGTTTGATTAGTTAAATCATTTGAATGCTTGAATTGGATTGTATGCTGGACACTTAACTTATAAAGCACACACAAGCACATTATCAATTATAGACTAGTTGCTTCATTTGCATATCTATTGTAATATATGTGATTAGACCCAATTTAGCTTGGAAGCCTTAATGTTAATTTTCTTACTTAGTTTAAATTGATATATTAGTTTAAGTAAGCAATTGAATTTGAATTAACATAATTTTTAATTGATCTTATTCACCCTTCCTAGGACATAGTCATTCATTCCTTAGCTCCGCCAAGCTTCCACACACATAGCCCGCTGGCCCACCGCCCCACGCAATTTCAATTGCCATCAAAGTGGGTTTCTCATGAAAGGGTTAACCGCCTAGATTGAAATCTGTAGGAGCTTAAAAAAGATATCTACCCAAGAGGGGTGTGCCATCACACGACCGCTTTATTTTGACGGGTCTAACTACGCCCATTGGAAGGCTAGGATGAGGGTCACTCTATCATACATTGACCCAATGGTTTAGATAATTATCAAACAAGGATAGAATATGCTTGTATAATAAGTCGTGGTTAATGGTATAACCATTAGCTAGCGCTCCCAAAGATAAATCCAAATGAAGTGTTGATAAAGAGCTTGGTATACCTATGATGTCAAAACTCTCAATATTATTTACTGTACGGTTTTTCCCGACGAATTTAAACGTATTTGTACTAATGAAACAGGGAATGAAGCATGGGACACATTTGCGACCAGTTATGCGGGAACTAACACAGTAAAAAAATGAAAGCTTCAGCTCTTAATGACCTAATTTGAAAATATAAGAATATAAGAGTTGAAACTTTCATGGAGTTCTATTTTAAATTGGATGATATTTGCAACTCCATGTGGGGCTTATGAGTGAAAATTTCAAATGGCCATATATGTAAAAAAATACTTAGGTTTCTCTCTTGGAAAGATTTAGCTCAAAAGTCACCTCTATTGAAGAGTTTAAGAATATATATGACATCAAAGTAGAAGACCTCGTATGTTCCTCAGAAACTTATGAACTACACTTTAAGCCCCCTCTATCAAGAAAAAACTAGTCGTCCATAAAACATCTCATAAGCATATGTATATGCATAAAATTGTTGAATAGAAAAATGATTGTAATGATGAGGATGGGGAAAAGGAATTCGAAAGAAAATTTAAGAAATTCCTCAAGCTTAACAAATGGAAGAATTATGACAAGGACCGATCGGCTGATAAGCACAAAGGTAAAACCGTTCAACGATCTAAGAAAGTATAATGACACAACTGTGAGGGTTATGAACATATTTCCAGCGATTGTGCCATCAAAGTATGATCCAAAGTCAAGGTTATAGAGGAAAAATGAGATAATACAAATGAGTCTGAATTTGAATAAGGACACTCCTCTAGTGATGAAGGCCTTGGCTACTTACGTTTCTTATAGGCCTTCACCACAGTTTCCCTCCTTATAGAATTAGGAGACCATAACACCTTAGATAGGTGACCTTAGAAGGTCCTTATGGGTTTAATTGTTAAATAATAGGATTAAGCCTCACTTATTGAGCTCAATAGTTAAATATGAGGATTTCAACCTCATTTATGAGCTTTATTGGAAAATCAGAGGATTCTAGCCTTAGTGTGAGATTATAGTTAAATTTAAGGAATTTAGGCTCATTTTTGTGCCCAATGGTTAAATTAGAGGATTCTAGCCTCATGTGTGAGCTTATTGTAAAATATAAAGATTTTAGCCTCATTTTGTGCTTCATAGCTAAATTTGAGGATTAAGCATCATTCATCTTGATAGTTTAAGCTTTAAAGTTTTTAAATTTTGGTATCATGTGTTTTTAGCTTAGACTTGTTGGGGGCCTTGCACAAAACCTTAGGATCTAGCCCTCCAGAACAAACTAGAATTATGGATAATAAAGCAATGAAAATAATCAATGCATCAATCACACACAACACAAGAGATTTTTACATGGAAAACCCTCAAAGAGGTAAAAACCACGGGACCTCTTCTAGATCAACAATCTACTATGAAGTAGAACGTTACAAACTTTTTCACTCATGCAGGAGTGGATAAACAATTAGAGAAACAAAGAAAAACGGAGAGATCTCACCGATTACGAGGACATAGAAGCGATGAGATATAGATTGCACAGTAGATAACCTCCACGAGCATAATCTCCCTTCTATAAGCTTCCTCTCTCTCTTTTCCTCTCTCTCTCACCTTTGATAGCTCTAAACCCTTTAGCAAGTCCCTTGTAAAGCTTTAGGAAACCCTCTTGTCATACCTAGAAAGCCCTAGGAACTCCTATTTATAGTTTTAGGAAACTTCCTTCTGCATCCCAGTTGCGAAAGGACTTGCGACACGAAATCCGCGGAAAATCACGGAACGAATCTGCGTAACTTCGACTAGTCGAACCGAGTCAACAACCAGTCGAGAGCCACCTTCGACCGGTCGAGCACCTCCTTTGACTGGTCGAGCACCTCGGAGAAAAATAGTCCACAGTCACTGGACTTTGAGCCGTGCCACAGGTCGACTCCTACGACTGGTTGAGACCAGCCTTCGACCAGTCGAGCAGGGCTCACGACCGGTCGACGACGAGTCAAAAAAACCCATCAAATCTCTCCCTTTTTTACCCAGGATGGATCCACCTTCTTCAAGCCAGCCAGGTTTCTACAAACCTCAAACTTGCCCTTGAATAAAGCCTTGGTCATTATGTCTGACCCATTATCGTCCGTGTGGACCTTCTCAAGCTGTAACACCTTTTGTTCCAAAGTATCCTTGATCCAGTGATACCGAATCTCTATGTGCTTTGACTTGGAATGCTGACTTGGATTCTTGCTCAAGTATATAGCACTCTGACTATCGCAATAAACCACATGCTCCTCCTGCTTCAGGCTAAGTTCTTGTAGGAACCTCTTCATCCAAAATATCTCTTTACATGCCTCTATGACTGCAATGTATTCGGCCTCTACCGTCGACAATGCTACGACCTTCTATAGCTTGCTCTGCCAAGAAACTGTTTCCCCTGTAAACATGAACATGAACCTTGATGTAGACTTCCTGGAGTCTATGTCACCTGCCATATCTGCATCTGTGTAGCCCTCTAACACAGGTTTACCATCACCATAGCATAGGCTCAACCTGGATGAGCCTCTTAGATACCACAATAGCCACTTCACCGTTGCCCAATGCTCTTTACCAGGGTTGGCAAGATACAGATTGACAACAGCAACTGCACATGCTATGTCTGGGCATGTACATACCATAGCATACATCAAACTTCCTACCGCTGACGCGTAGGGTATCTTCTGCATCTCTTCCACCTCTGCCTTCATCTTGGGACACTGCCTATCACTCAATCTGAAGTAACCATCTAGTCAACTACTGACCAGCTTCGCTGTATTTATATTGAACCGCTCTAGGACTTTCTCATTATACTGCTCTTGTGACAGCCAGAGCTTCCTGTTGCTTCTGTCACGGGTTATCTCCATTCCTAGGATCTGTCTAGCCAGGCCCAAGTCTTTCATCGTAAAAGACTTGCCTAACTCTTGTTTCACCCTATCGATCTTCTTGATGTCTTTTCCCATTATGAGCATCTCATCAACGTATAAGAGCAGAACTAAGAAATCACCATCTGAGAACTTGCACGTGAACACACAGTGATCCGACTCTGATCTGTCATACCCATGTTTCAACATAAATGAGTCAAACATTTTGTACCATTGTCGTGGAGCTTGTTTCAGCCCATACAAGCTTTTCCTCAGCTTACTCACCATATGCTCCTTGCCCTTGACTTCAAACCCCTCTGGTTGGTGCATATAGTTCTCTTCTTCCAGGTAACCATGGAAAAAGGTAATTTTAACATCTAATTACTCTATCTCCAAATTCATACTAGCCGCCAACCTAAGCAACACCCGTATGAATGTCATCTTCACCACTGGTGAGAATATCTCCTCGAAGTCTATGTCTTTCCTCTAACCAAAACCTTTCACCACAAGTCTGGCCTTGAACCTCATCTGTGAATTCTTCTGCTCAATTTTCTTTCTGAACACCCACTTGTTGCTCAAAGCTTTCTTGCCCTTAGGCAATTTCACCATATCATAGGTGTGGTTCTTATGCAAAATTTCATCTCCTCTTGCATAGCTTTCAACCACTCCCCCTTATCTCGTCGGCTAAGGCCTCAGAATAATCTTCTAACTCTCCCCCATCAGTCAGCATAATGTACTCATGTGGCGAGTACCTCTTGGATGGCTGTCTGTCCCTGAATGACCTCCTCATCTGTGGCTCAACAAGTGGATCAAGTGGGGGCTGCTCCCCTGGTCCATCTTTTGAAGGAACTCCCTTGTCCTTTGCACCTTGCTGTACTACCCCGTCATCAGGCACCACGAGAGGAGTAACCGGATCCACGTCCTCTAGCTCACCTTAACTAGGCTGGTTCTTCTCTGGCTTACCAATGTCTTCTATACACTGATCTTTAAAGAAAACCACATCTCTGCTCCTAACGAGCTTCCTCTCAGTTGGATCCCACAATCTGTAATCGAATTTTTCATCACCGTACCCTAAGAATACACATTGTCTGATCTTCATATCGAGCTTGGACCTCTCATCCTTTGGTACGTGAACGGATGCCCTGCATCCAAACACCCTGAGATGACTGTATGATGGATCATATCCAGTCCACACCTTCTCAGGTACTTCTCCATTCAATGGGGCTGATGGAGACCTGTTTATCAAATACACCGCCATGTGCATTGCTTCTCCCCAGAACGTCTTAGGCAATTTCGCATAGGATAACATGTATCTGATTCTCTACAATGGTGCAATTCATTCGCTCAGCTACACCATTATGTTGGGGGGTCTTAGGAACCGTTTGTTCATGCTGTATACCCAGGGACTTACAGTACTCATGAAAGTCGCCAATGTATTCATCACCATTGTCAGTGCAGATGCACTTCAATGATCTACATGTCTCTCTCTCGACCATAAATGAAATAATTTAAACACACCAAAGACCTCGTCCTTGGACTTCAAACCATAAGCCCAAACCCTCCTAGATGTATCATCTATAAAAGTAACAAAATACAATGCCCCACCCAAGGTTTTTGTTCTCATAGGACCATAAACATCAGAATAAACTAAATCTAATGCATGCACTTTATTAACATGAGAAGCAGTTTTAACGAATGAAACTCTATGTTGTTTCCCTGATAAATAATCAAGACACATTTTGAGAGGTGTACCTATCACGTCTGGAAGGAGCCGCTTCTTTGCTAGTACCTGAAGCCCTTTTTCACTCATGTGGCCTAGACGCCTGTGCCACATATTAATAGCTGAATCTTTCACTGCGTTCAACCCACCCTTGCACATTCTGACACTTGCCTTGTACAGGGTGCAACACTTCTTTCCTCTGGCTGTGATCAATGAACCCTTGATGAGCTTCCATTGCCCACCAGCAAACCGGCTCTCATAGCCATCATCATCCAACCTTCCCGTCGACATTAAGTTGAGGCGAAGGTCTGGGATATGCCTCACATCCCTGAGAACCAATGTGCAACCCACATCAGTATTCACACAAATATCACTGACTCCCATGATTTTTGATACGCCAAAATTTTCCATCTTCACAGTCCCATAGTCACCTGACTTGTAGCTTGTGAAGAAGTCCCTACATGGAGTCACATGAAACGAAGTTCCCGAGTCTATCACCCAGTCGGTGTCCTGACCCGTAGTCGTGAGACGTACATCGTGATCTACTGAAAGAATAATTGCAACGTCGCCATTTGAAGAGACCGCAGTGGAATCTAATTCATCTTCCTTCCCTTTTCCTTTCTTGTCATTTTTCTTATCACGACATGCATGCTTGTAGTGGCCCTTCTTGCCACAATTCTAGCAATCAAATCTTTTCTGTTACTCGACTTGCCTCTTGATTTATCTCAGGCCTTCTCGCCCTTCCTATTCTTTCCTCTCCCTCGTTCCTGTGTCACAAGAGCCTCTTGCTGAGTAAACCCCTGAGACTTCCTCCTTGTCTCTTCATTGAAGAGACAACTGGTTACCTGTTCCATGGATACCTTTTTGTCTGGCGCGGAGTTACTTAGAGACACTACCAATGTCTCACAACTGTCAGGCAATGAACTAAGCAATAATGAAGCCTGCAATTCATCATCCAGAACCATCTTCATAGAGGAGAGTTGGTTCACTATATTACTGACATCATTAATGTGCTCGGCTACAGAACCACCATCTTTAAACTTGAGATTCACAGGTCACCTTATCAGAAAAATCTTATTACCGGCTGTCTTCCTCTCATACAGCCCTTGTAATTTCAGCCATAGGCTAGCGGCCGAGGTTTCTGTAGACACATGGTGAAACACAAAATCATCCAACCATTGTTTAATAAACCCCACCGTCTTTCAGTCCATCTTCTTCCAATCATCATCAGTCATATCCCTGGATTTTGCTGATATGCCTAAAATTGGAGACTATAGGTCCTTGCTAATTCAAAACCGATCATACCCATTCAATGAACTTAGCTTTGATACCGCTTTATTGGGGGCCTTGCACAAAACCTTAGGATCTAGCCCTGTAGAACAAACTAAAATTATGGATAATAAAGCAATGAAAATAATCAATACATCAATCACACACCACACAAAAGATTTTTACGTGGAAAACCCTTAAAGAGGTAAAAACCACGGGACCTCACCCAGATCAACAATCCACTATGAAGTAGAACGTTACAAACTTCTTCACTCACGCAGGAGTGGATAAACAATGAAATAAATAAAGAAAAATGGAGAGATCTCACCGATTACGAGGACATAAAAACGCTGAGATATAGATTGCACAGTAGATAACCTCCACGAGCATAATCTCCCTTCTATAAGCTTCCTCTCTCTCTCACCTTTTATAGCCCTAAACCCTTTAGCAAATCCCTTGTAAAGTTTTAGAAAACCCTCTTGTCATACCTAGAAAGCCCTAGGAATTCCTATTTATAGTTTTAGGAAACTCCCTTCTACATCCCAGTTGCGAAAGGACTTGTAATATGAAATCCACGCAAAATCGCGGAACGAATCTGCGTAACCTCAACTAGTCGAACCAACTCCACGACCGGTCGAGAGCCACCTTTGATCGGTCGAGCACCACTTTCGACTGGTCGAGCACCCCGGAGAAAAATAGTCCACAGTCGCTGGACTTTAAGTCACGCCACGGCTCGACTCCTACGACTGGTTGAGACCAGCCTTCGACCGGTCAAGCAGGGCTCACGACCGGTCTACAACGAGTCAAAAAAAACCCATCAAGACTATCATTGGTCATTCCTATTTTGATTGGTACATCTTTTGAATGACCATAATAAGCATACTCCATGTATTTAATATTCATATGTGTCTTTTAATCTATTGTTAGCATGTGCTTATAGTAACATGTATGACTTATAGAGTTTCTTTTCATTTTATATTTTTATTGGTATATTTATTAAATTAACTGTTTGTGAAATACTAACAAAGGGGTGAGAAACATCAAGTCCCACCAAAATAAGTTAAATTCTATTTTGCAGGATTTGTTTGTTATTGTAAGAATTGATGACGATAGGGAGAGCAATTATGGAGGAGCATTGCAAGTTTACATGTCTTTCTTGTATCGAGTTATAAATCATTATAATTTTATATATAATATTTTGTATTTTTTAAGATGTCATTGGTATGGACCATGATATGGTATAGGTTAGGTTTTTATCACGTAATTGATAAATGGAAAGATTGTTAGTACACTTATTTGTGCACTTTGTTTGTCAATCACGTGCATTGGTGTGTTAGGGAGTTGGTTGAGCCTTTGAAAGCTGAAAACCGAAGACACATGAAGACTAAAGCATCAAAGATCAAAGAATATGTATATGAGGTGCCATGGTGACCCTAACCATTGACCCAAAATAACCCTTTAACCTCTAGATGATCATGACCTAATAGGTAAACCTTTGATTGATCATTCATTAGCCTTAGGAGCTCCAATTGAATATGCTTATTTAGGCTTTAGAGGTCTGAGCTGTTGTGAAATAAACTGTCAAAACAATAGCCATTGAGCGGTCATCGATCGATATCGATTGATCGGGGTCGAGCAATTGAACTTGGACAAAACTGTCCAACAAGATTTTCATGTAAAACTGAATTTCATTCGATTGATCAAGGGCAACCCAAATCATCCAACCAACTTTTCTGGATATAAGCTGGATTTGGTTAATCGATTAACAGCTCGGTCGGTCGATTAACAAAACCAAAATTTGTTAATTTTTTTACCACTGGAGTTCAAACTCTTTATATAAGACATTTAGTTCTTGGGCATTTAGATGGGTTTTTGGTGCAACAAAAGGTAATGTATTTTTTCACTCAAACCACACATCCTAAACCTCTAATCCCATGAGTTCCAAGTCATCTTCCTTAAGATTTTCACTCTAATGAGTATTACAATCTTCATCTTGAAAATGATCTTGAACTCCATCATTTTGTAGAGTTTAGACCCAAACATCTTCGCAAATCCTTTATCTAAACCTCTAGAAAACCCATCTAGGTAAATCCTTTAGGATTACAACTTTTTCATGTATTTTAGGAGATTCAACCAACCTCTCATTACTTGTGTCACCTCAATAAAGCATCGAATGAAATGTGTTTTATCTTGAAGCTAAAGCACTGGCAGGCATCGACATCAACAATCGAGAGAGTAAAATGATATGAATTAAAGCACATAAGAGCTTTGTAGAAGCAACCCAAGAAGGCGCATCAACGATGCTCAATCCGACAAGTAAGTTGTCTAGTGTGAGTCCATCTACGCATTTTTGTTGTATAGGATTGAGGGTATGAGTTTGTAACTCAAATTCGATAGGTTCTTGTGTAGGACATAGGCGCTTGTATAGGGCCAAATTCATCGGACACAGGTGCGTAGGTGTTATTAGTCTATGTGGGAGCATCCTGGGGGAGTAAACGTAGGTCCTTGGATTATGACTGATGTTGTTGGTTAACCGATAGAAAACCAACTAAAGTCTGTTGCGGGAGCCTCCATTGAAAGTATATGTTAGGTTCTTATGTAAGACATAGGTCCATGTGTAGGGTTGTAAAGATTAGAGGTGAACCTATTGAAAAACCTTTGATAGTGAATACCCTTACATTGGATTGGATTGTATGTTAAACACTTAACTTGTAAAGCGCACACATGCACACTATCGAACATAGACTAGCTGCTTCACTGACATATCTATTGTAGTCTATGTGATTGGACCCACTTTGGCTTAGAAGTCTTAGGGTTGATTGATTACTTTAATTAATTTAAATTGACATATTAGTTTAAGTAAACAATTGAGTTTGAATTGACATAAAATTTAATTGGTCCTTTTCACCCTACCCCCTCTAGGACATAGCCATTCATTCCTTAGCTTTGGCAATCTTCCGCACGCATAGCCCGTGGACCCATCACCTCATGCAATTTCAGTCTTAACCCATGTTCTATGGCCACAAATTTGGTGAGGGCAGGGTAACAGCTTAGTGGGTTATGCCCCCACCTTGATGTATGTGTGTGTCACGCTTTCCATCCATTTTTCCAGTGAACCCTACAAAAAAAATAATATAAACAATGTTAGTCGTAAAATTCAGAGAAAAACCTAATCTAAAACTACAAAAACTAAAACCCTATGTTAAACTGAAAAACACAACCTTAATTTAAAGCTGGCATATTCTCAGTACAATTCCCCAACAACGGAGCAAAAACTTTATCGAACCTAAGGTTTGAGAACCCCAAGTGCAGGGTTGTGATGCAATAATAACTCGGTGAGACCGAAGTTGATCCACGAGGAATTGATGAAAACACAATTAGAACTAATTTGGGTTGACTAGGTTTTTAATCTAACGAGGTATAAATGGTTTAAAACAATTAATGCAAATGATTAAGGATCCGAGAATCCACTTATCGTAATCATAATATCTAATTCATTAATTCAACTCTTATAACTCAGTTTGAATTAAAATTTTATCATATCCAATCAGATAATAATTATATTAGACTAGTCATAAACACCAATCAAAATTCAATTAAACGATTCTCTCATGAAGCATTTGAATCTCAATCGTAGAGAATTTGGTCATCTATTGTACCCAAGGTATATAATATATCAAGAAATTATACAAATTGATTCCTTCTCTAATAAAGTTAAGCAATTGCTCAATCAAAACATCCGATGTAACTGTAGTTCACAACGAATCAAATGAATAAACAACTCAAAGACTTTTATAAAGTAAATTCAAACCAATTCAATATAATATCATCATTTAAACTATTGTTGTTGAATCGAACAAACTAAATATTATTATAAAATAAATATTGAATTAACATACTTTCGGTGGAATCGAACAGTCTATTATTTCCGTTACTTGACTGTGTGATTTTTTATAGTTTTCTTTATCTTTAGTACTTGGTTTTCTTGGATCTTGGGCACCTGAAATCTTAATCTTATGATATTCAATTATTCAATTCTTCATTGCCTTTGAGCTTCATATTTTTGTTAAGCTTTAAATCATTCATTTAAGCACATATTTAACTTTATATCAAAAATTATCTTGCATATAGAAAACATATCTTATTATATCAATTTAATACCTAAATGTAGCCGAAACCAATGCAATTGAGGGGATAAATATGTAATATTTAGGCTTGATCAAACGGCACATAAATTAGTGGATTAACCTTGTGATTGTTAAGTTTAAGATATTTTACTTGAGCGCATACTAACTAAGGGCTAAATAGGCCTACCTGAACTAGGTTGATGATGCTTGTATGTGGGAAAATACACCTATTTGACTTATGTGATGTACAACAGATTGTGTGCCTAAAAACCTATGTTCAAGTGCACTCTCAAAGAAACATTAAACTGATGAAATGTGCATAAATATTAAGCACATGCAGACTATTGTTCAGGTATACTCATGTCACATTTGACTAATGCGATGTATACCAGTATGGTGTGCAAATAATCTTGTTTGAATACTCTAATGAAATCCTTTATAGCACACCAATAGACCTTGTGTTTAAGAGGTTTGACACGGCATGGAAGATTCTTATAGTTGATATAATATACGAATATAAATATTCACATACCTTGGATTATGATATTGTGAATTGTGAGAGGACTCATGTTATAAACTCTGAATATATACACGTTAACTTTAATAAATAGTGATTTTAGAATTATATGATAAATCTTGGTAGTTGATCTAATGTATGGATATGGATATTCACAAACATTGGATTGTGATATTGTGAATTGTGAGTGAATTTGTATTATAGACTCTGAATACGTTGTACCTAGATTTCGATAAATGTTGATTTTACTTGCCATATATTGAATACATTTCAACCGTTACATCATAATGACCTATACACGAGTTTTCGGAGCACCATTTGTGGTGGTTGGATATTTGGGGACATTGTGATTGTTGTGGTTATTGGATACTTGGGACATTGTGATTGTTGTGATTATTGGATACATGGGACCTTGCGTTTGGTCATAGTTATTAGAAACATGGGTCCTTGCATTTAGTAGTGATCACTATACCTAGTGTTAGGTTCTCCACTGTCAAGTTTGAGCCTGGATAAGCATTCTAGTTGTGAAATAGTCCCTACTATCGAGGATGGGTGGAGAAGAGGTATGACGAGCTTACATAGTGTCAAACCGAGTTGGGTTGACATGATTGTAGAGCGGGATCTTTAACTGTCGAGGTCGGCTAGTGTGATATACAAATGTGCCCCTTCATCGTCAGGTTAAGTAGGATGATGTGCATTGATTTGCTTCGAGAAGCCCCATTGTTAAGAACAGGTGGTGTACGAGGTACTCATCGTCGGGTTCGAGTAGGGTGCCTTACTGCTGAGGGCAGGTGGAAATGGATTTGAAGCGGAGAGATTTGATGAGAGTGCATGACTCTGTTATTTATTTTGATTGGTAGGGTATGATTACCATAGGGTGAATACATTGGAAGTGGCTTTCATATGCATTATATTCACACTTGCATTGCATCCATGACCCTACTTTATTGATTATAATATCTTGATACATGTGGTTACACACTTATACATTTTGATTATTATACACACTATAGTTATATATTCTGTCATGAGTAAAAATGTACCCACTGGGCTTTTAAAGCTCATTTGAGTTGTTGTTTAACTTTTAGGGAGCCCTAGCCAATCGAGGTAGCTGAGTGAGAATAAAATTTTCATTTTATTTAGCTTATTCTTTCTTTTGAAAATGCAATGATATAATTAAAATAGATATATATTTTGGGAATGATGTAGTATCACATTTTAGGTCATTCTTTTTGTGATCAATGTTGTATATCATGATTAAAGAAGAAATACTATTGAACCAACTTTAAAAATTAATAATCCCAAATTGCACCTCAACAATAGAGTCACAAGCCTGAGCTCTGTTTTTGGGGCATGACAACAAATCTGAGATTCTCAAATAAATTGGCCATGTATGCCAGCTCATTCAAATTCTAAGGACAATTTTTAAAAAATGACATCTATGACCAGAGGGATCAACCATAAACGTCGATTAATGCCTTCTTACTCAGAAGTAAACACATGCTAGCTAAAAATCCCGAATCTAGCATTGTTGAAAGGGTAGACATAAACATGGCATCTTTTGCGACATATTCTACCATGATGCTGATTGAAGCCCTTTAGGGTCAACCAATCTCCCATCCTGCTATAGCAAAAAATCAGCCATGCATGTTGGTTGTAGCATTTTTAAAGGTTAAACAGATAAATGCTTTCTATTAATTAGGGCTTAGACATGCATGCCGAATTTTATAGAAAAAACATCTCACGCGATCTATGACCCTTAAAATAGTAAGATGGTATGCACATTTCGGGTGGAAGAAGCAAGGGCTCAGTGGTCAATCGCAACTTGGCTTTAGATCATCGACGTAAAATCAGGTGTATCCTTCTCCTCGATGCACCGTTGAACATGAACTAGAAGAGAAGAACATTGCAATGGTGTTTAAAGTGAGATAAATGAGGCGGGTGCTCCTCAAGCAGTACACCACTATTTGCTAGACCATGCAACGGTTGGATAGGGTTTACATAAGATCCATGCGTATAACTCTCCCTGATTTTGCTATCCAAACACACCCTTAAGTAACTCATGCATCTTGGATTTAGCCTGACTTTCATTTTTCTGGGGTCCATTTAGATACCACCAAATAAATTACTTTTTCTACTTACAACAGTAAATAAGTGACTTATTTTCAGAGAAGTAAGTTTGGTTTATAATTAGTTATAAATAACTATTTTAATTAAAAGTACTTAATTACTTTAATTATTTTTGTTTGCTTTTCTACTTTTTATTCGTTGTTGCAGAGAGGCATCAGAGATAAGAGACGATGATAAGTACTGTTGATGCAAAAATCTGGTACGCTCTCCTCGGATCCTTTGCCTGCACAAGAAGAAGACAATGGAGACCCTGGCTAGAGCTGGGGACCCTTCGATGCCAAAGTCAGGGCTATGATCATATTGAAAGGTTTTAGAGAGAGTTTTTTGTATACCTTTTACCCTCGAAGTCTCTTGTATTTATAGGAGGGGGAGGATCCCATCGTATCAGGATTCTTTTCTGATATTTTGGAGATTCAATGTCAATCCAATTTAGGACTCCAGCCGATCCCGAGATCCTCGGGATCAGGAATCATCTTACTGGATTTTCGGGATGACGTTTCACTTTACACCGTTTCTTCCTTTCTAGGTAGATTTTACCGATTGAATCAGGCCTGGTCGACTCTATTGATAAGGGAGTTTTGGCTGGCTATAAAAGGTTGAGCTACTTACCTTTTGTCGAATGAGACAAAACCGATCCATAATCAACGTGGCTTCCTAATCCGATAGCCGACTCTATAACCGACCCAATGATAGGTCGGTTTTATGGTCGGTCGTGTGGCTTCCGAGCATTGGGCCTTAGTCGGCCTATTTGGATGCTGCTGCCTCGTTTGTCGAGCCAACTTCGTGCACCTCTGTTTAATGTCAGAATCTTTCTAAAGATTCCTTGCCTTATGGCTCAGGACTTTGTAAGCCTCAGTCTGGATTGGCTCCTCGAAGGTCGAGCTAAGTCTCTCCTTTAGGCTTTGAGCATGCGTGCCTCAGTCAGGCTTGTTGCCTCGGGGGCCCGGGTCGTGTCAGTAGAGTTGGTCCATTCCATAGCCGACTCTCTAAACTTGTATTATTTTTTCCCAACAGTAAGCCCCTTACTCCTTGCATCAACTTTGTTGATGCTAAGAGTAGAGAGTTGTTGAGTCGGCTTGAGCTAGGACAAACTTTATGATGGAGCCTTTATTGCTTGCTTGGTGGCCAGCGTAGATGTCGAGGCATTTTATATCATCCAAAACATGCGCCGGTTCGTCAATAGAGGCCGCTCGAGTGGGAAGCCACCAACACGTCTTTTCGCCTTATGAGAGCCAGACACGTGGCGAAAAAAGTGTTCACGTCGCCCGAAGCATGCCACGTGTCGGGCGGGGGAGTCGAAGCAGGCATTGGTTCGACGACTCCTTAAATGCCCTTGCTGCGTGGCAAGGCTATAAAAGGGGGAGTGGGACGCCGAGCTCCTATTTTTACGCATTTTTCCACTGTTTTCCGCCATTTTCGCCCTTCCGTTTTCAACTCCAACCTCCACGTTCCGTCTTTTCTTCAGCCACTCCTGCTATCTCCGGTGAGTTTTTAACTCTCTCCCTCCCTTTTGCTTTCAGTTGTAGTGATAATGCAAGAACCCTTGAGCCCCCGGGAGGGAGCTTCCGGTGACGAAGGTGAAGCGAGACATCTTTGCGACGTTTCGGAATCACCTTCGCTGTTGGTGGAGATGGCTGTGGATGTCAATGCTGCTTTCCAACACTTTGAAAGGATGGTGGGAACTTCAGCGGAGCGTCCAGTGCCAGCGAGTTCATCTCACAGAGGGGCGTCGTTAGCGACTACCCCTAGCAGGCCCAATCCTCCTGAGGAGGATGAGGGTGAGACGGCCGATGGAGTTAGTGAATCGCTCGCTGTGAAAAGGCCAAGCTATATGTCCAAGAGGGGGGGTGAATAAGACAACGCCAAATTTAAAATAATTACAGTGGAATTTAATAAAGAGATAGCCAAATAAAGTAAATCAATTTATAATGCTAAAATGAAAAGCAACCTCAATAAACAAGTATTGAGAGGTTGATACAAAAGTTGTTCTAAGTGCAACCTTACACCAAAAATCAAAGTTTATGGTAAGACAACCTTATTTCTAGAAAGGTCTTTGTATTAAGAACTCAAACCAAAGAGGAATAAATATATTCAAACAATACTGAGGAATAAAATGCAATCTCAAATATTGATTGTTCTAAGGACAACCATGCACCATAAAAATGGCAGGGCAACCTTACTAGAACAAGTAGAGAAACTAAAGCTCAAACAAATAAAGGAATAGCAAGAGATAAATTGCGGAAATATAAATCTAAACTATTACAACATTTCCCACTAAGCTTGAAATAAAATGATTACAACATTCACATTCACATACATTCCACAACTGAATAATCAAAGATGGAAAATGAAGCACACATCCACACAACACAAAGAGTTATAGTGGTTCGCCTGTGTGTACACCAACTGTTCAACAACAGCCACATAGAATGCTACTCCACTCTTAATATCCTCACATAGGGGATATTAGCGTTCACTATCAAATAGGTTTTCACAAGTTCACCCAAAACCTTCACAATTGTGTCTTTTTCAAAGGGCTTACACAATTCAAAAACCCTTACTTCTGAGTTTTCTGGCTCTCCTCAGATAACCAACAACTTTGAGATTTTCCTGGCTTAACCTCGAATAAAACTAAAATACAGTAAATTACAAAATATAAAATACTTATTTTTATTCTTTGATGTAGCAGCCCGGAAGAACCAAGTCGGAGTAGAGATTTGAATGTCAAAGTTCAATGTCCAATACTCACTATATAACAGTTTTAAGTTCTAATAGATTTGAAATTAAAACACATGGGCTAGCTTTAATTGATTTTGATTCCAGAAAAAGGAAAACAACACTTCCTCTTTTCAGATCAGATTGGAATATAAGAAACAAAATTAATTTAAAAAGCTAAAGAAAGAAAATATTAAATATGCACACTTAGCTCAAATGGAGCACAGACGAATCTCTCAGAAGGCCGAATTAAATTAGCTTGATTTTCTTATTTTATTCTGAGATTCGTGCTCTATTTATAGGTGAGCAAATCACGTCTTCGACTGGTCTTAAGTCGCTATGACTGGTCGTAGGACCAACTGATATTTGAAAATTCGAGCGCAATAGGATAAGGCAGTTTCACGACTGGTCGTAGATAGTCTACGACTGGTCGAAGGACACCTTCGACTGGTCGAAGGTTTCTCACGACTAGTCAAAGCAAGTTAAATTTTATTGCTGGACTTTGAGTCGTAGGTCTACGACTGGTCGAAGGATCAGTCGACATTGTTTATACAACTATTCGAAGAGACCCCAGGACTTGTCGAAGCTTAACAGAAAATTTTCAAATTTTGCAACAAACTTACGACTGGTCTAGGAAATTCTAAGACTGGTCGAAGCAGTGCTAGGACTAGTTGAACAAAGTCTAGGACTAGTCTTAGAATAGACCAAACTCACATATATAAAACATATGATTTATGTATCCAAAATGGCCTATTCTAAAGGTCAACCTAAGGTCAGTCATACCTCAAAAGTGAAGTAAGGACATTGAAACTTAAAGATGAGTGACCTTGAGCATAATGAAACTTGAGATCTTGATGTAGCTTGAACTTGAAAGCATCTTGAAATCTTGAGTCTTGAAAGTCAAACATTCTCACATTCTAGAGTCTTGACTTGTGAACATTGCTTGTCTATCGAAGCTGATCTTGTGAGACTTTTGTTTTGACTTGACATACTATTTGTAGAGCTTTGTTCTTCACATATATAAGCTTCATAATAAGATACATACAGTGTCTTTTGGCACCTCAAATTTGACAATATAGTGAAGTTATCAACTATAGCACTTACAATCTCCCCCTTTATCAAATTAGTGACAAAACACACTTACAAGATATATTTCATAAAAAAAAATATATGGTTAACGAATCATGCACCAGTTAATATCAACCGGCACATATACATAATAGCATGAACCTGCAAATCAATTTAATATATGTTTCACCTCAACACACATACTCCCCCTGAGTCAATATACTATTAAACATCCACCATTCTCTCCCTTTTTGTCACAAGAGGACAAAGGAAGCAATGAATAAATAGTTGAGGAGTTTAAAAAGAGATAAGACATAATTCATAAACAGAGATAAATCATAAGTAGCAACAAGCTCACAAACAAAAAGAGAGTAGAGATATAAAACTATTACAGTCCAAAAAAAATGAGCTAACCTGAACCAGATGAAGGAGCAGGTATGGAAGCATCAAGTTAATGCATACCCTTGTTCAAGCGCCTAAGATATTTGCGCATATACTTAAACTGTAAATCATGGGCAACATTCATGTTATCTATCTTAACATTCATATTTTCAACCTTCTCCAAATCACGCAAACGTGCATCAAAGTCAAATGGTGCATAATCAAGATCATTTGTGGATTCAGAATCAAGTTCTTTAAAAATATCATCCATATTTATATCATCAGGAGGAAGATCATCAGCTTCTTCCTCATGTCCAACTTCGGCACCAACATTACTATCACCTTGACCAGGAAGCATATTCAGCTTCATTTTATTAAGATTAATATTGTTAAATATCAGATGATGGATAGGGGCTTCTTCAACAGGCATGTTGACTAACATATGCTTAGCCAACATAGTCATCAAATAAGCAAAAGGGTTTCACTGTGACCTGGATGGAGTCGAAACTGAATATTGTGGTGACAAATCAAGGATGGTAAATAAATATTATCACCTCTGGCAACAATATGAAGAACACGAACCATGAAGGACGTCAATTCGGATTTATTACCAAATCGAGGATACAAGTTAGACACAAAAATCTTGTGAAGAATTCTGTATTTTGATAACAAAAACTTTGAGGGAAGCGCATTCCCTTTTTGCGTCCATTGAACGTCCAAATTACATAAGTCTCTAGTAAGCAAGCATTTTTCAGTTACTGAGGGTTTATCAGATAAGGTATGGATAGGAATGCCCTCATCATTCAGAGGAATTTCCATAAGAGCTGAAATCAAATGACGATCAACATCAAAAAATCCTTCTCTTATGGCAATATTAAAAGTTAAATTTTCCAGTAAAAAAGTACTTATGCATGCGAACATGGACTAGGCAATGGACCGGTATGCTGGCCCACCCCAATGCAATAAGTTATCCCAACCTACAGTCTGAAGAATAGGGAGGATATCAAATGGAGCAACATGATTAACAGAAACTGGATGTTCAACAATAACATTACGCAATCTGATGTCCTAAACATAAGACGGATCATCATCGGGGGCCCGAAGATGACGCTTAGTAAGAGGAGTAGATCTGGATGAAGATGTACCACAGGATGTTATCTTTTTACCTCTAGATGCCATTTGCAACAAGGATTTCAAGGAAACAAAGAGTTGCAAAGGATTGAGAAGTGGGTTTTCTCAAATTAGATTTTTGGAGTAGAAAAACCTTAAATCTCAACAAAACTAGAAATAGACAAATTCAAGAAAGAAATAGAAGCAAACTTGACACAAATCCACAAGAAATAAGCAAATGGAACACTAACCTCGAAGGATTTGGAAGGTGGGTTCGATTGGTCGGGCGTCAGCTAGTCGGAGAAGAAAGATGAAATAAGGAAGAAATGAAATTTTCCCCAATTTAAGTCAATCACCGTGATTTACGACTGGTCGTGGGTTGGCTTCGACCGGTCGTGCCACAACAGGTCGAGGAAATCCTCGACTGGTCGAACATCACCAAAAATCTGATTTCATGCATATTTCACAAAAAATTGAATTTTAATCTAGCAAATATATATATATATACTATGATACAAATAGGCATAAATAATCATTTTAGAATGCACATGCCTAGATCAAATTTCATTTTGTTAAACCTGCTTTTGTCGAGCGGTTTAGTGAAAATGTTAGCACGTTGATTCTCGGTAGAGATATATTCCACAGATATAACTTTTTCTTCTACTAATTCACAAATATAATGAAATCTAATGTCAATGTGCTTAGTACGAGAATGCTGAATTGGATTTTTCGAAATGTTTATGGCACTGGTATTATCATAATATAATAACATAAAATCCTGTTTAATTCCATAATCAGTTAGCATACGATCCATCCAAACAAGCTGAGTGCATGCATTACTAGCTGCGATGTATTTAGCTTCAGCAGTTGAAGGTGATATAGAACTTTGTTTCTTGCTAAGCCAAGAACTAAACAGTTTCCAATATAAAAGCAACCACCACTGGTAGATTTTTTATCATCAAGATTACCAGCCCAGTCAGCATCCGAGTACCAAGCTAATTGAACACTAGTCTCATGAGGATACCAGAGACCGAGATAAACAGTACTTGCGACATATCGTATAATTCGTTTAACAGCAATTAAATGCGATTCTTTAGGATCAGATTGATATCTAGCGCAAATACTAACACTTAAAGCAATATCAGGTCTACTTGCAGTTAAGTAAAGTAAACTACCAATCATACTCCGATATAATTTCGGATCTGCATTTTTACCTGCAGAATCTTTTGAGAGTTTTAAGGTTGTACTCATAGGAGTATCAAAATTCCTACCATTCTCAAATCCAAATCTCTTAATCAAAATCATACCATATTTAGATTGAAAGATGAACATTCTATCAGGTCGTTGTTTTACTTATAACCCAAGAAAATAATTTAATTCCCCAACCATGCTCATTTCAAACTTAGATTTCATCAAATCTGCAAACTCAATAGTCATGTCAGTACAGGTAGATCCATAAATATTATCATCAACGTAGATTTGAACCATTAAGATATCGTCGTTATGTTTCTTAACAAATAATGTTTTATCAGCACTTCCCATTTGAAAGTTATGACTGAGTAAAAACTTAGTCAATTTCTAGTACCATGCTTTGGGAGCTTGTTTTAGACCATAGAGAGCTTTTTTAAGACGGTATACATGATCAGTAAGCTTAGGGTCTTCAAACCTTGTAGGTTGTTCAACATATAATTCTTCATGTAAATCGCCATTTAAAAAGGCACTCTTTACATCCATTTGAAAAATTTTAAACTTTCTAAAGCATTCAATGGATATAAAAAGTCTGATTGATTCACGACAAGCAACTGGAGCAAAGGTTTCATCATAATTGATACCTTCAATTTGAGTGTATCCTTGAACAACTAATCTTGCCTTGTTTCGAATGATATTCCCAAGCCTGTCAGACTTATTTTTAAAAATCTACTTTGTTCCGATAATATGTTTATCTTTAGGTCTAGGAACAAGATACCAGACATCATTTCGAACAAATTGATTAAGTTCTTCTTGCATAACAACTATCCAGTTTTCATCAGCAAAGCTTCTTTTACGTTAGATGGTTCTATCTGGGATGTAAAACATAGATAATTACATATATCCTCAAGTTGTTTACAGGTACGCACACCAGTGAGAGGGTTTTCAAGAATCTGTGTAGTTGGATGATCTTCAACAGTCCTCAATTCAGAATTAGGCTGATTAGATAAAGTATCAGGTTTATCAATTACAAGAACTTCATCATTATCTGGACATGAGACTGGTGTGTTTATGCAATCATCGATGACCACATTAATGGACTATTGAATCACACCGGTCCTTTTGTTCAGAACCCTATAAACTCGATTGTTTAAAGAATATCCTAAAAATATCCCTTCATCACTCTTCGTATCAAACTTTCCCAGATTTTCATGATCTCGTAAAATATAGCACTTACTGCCAAAAACTCGAAAGTATTTGACAGTAGGCTTTTTATCGAACCACATTTCGTATGTCGTTTTATTATTACTTTTACAAGTGTAAACCCGGTTAATGATATAACAAGCTATATTGACTGCTTCAGCCCAAAGATTCTTAGAGAGCTTCATGCTATTCAACATGACATTAGTCATTTCTTGAAGCGCTCTATTTTTCCTTTCAACTATACCATTTTGTTGTGGAGTTTTGGGTACTGAGAATTCATGTAATATTCCCTGGTCACTACAGAACTTCTCAAAACTGCTATTCTCAAATTCAGATCCATGATCACTACGAATCTTACTGACTTGAGAACTCTTTTCAGTTTGAATCCTTTTAAGAACCTTTTTCACTTCTTCAAGGGTTTCTGATTTGTCCCTTAAGAAAACAACCCATGTATATCTGGTAAAATCATCTACAATTACCAAGATATATCTTTTGCCACCTCGACTTTCCGTCCTTGTAGGTCCTACAAGATCCATATGGAGAAGCTCGAGTGGTCTTGATGTGGTATTGGAATTCACCTTTTGTGTGAGTTTCTTATTTGTTTGCCAATCTGGCATTCACCACATATTTTATCAAATTTTTGTAGTTTGGGTAGATCTCTTATAAGTTCTCGTTTGCTCAATCTATATAGATTTCAGTAGTGTACATGTCCAAGACGTTTATGCCATAAATCAGTATCGTCTGTATGGACCATGTAACAAGATTGACTAGTTGAGCTGGATTCACTTACAATATAGCAGTTTTCAGACGTTCTACGTCCAGTTAAAATTACTGAACCCTTGTTATTTAGAATCTCATAACTTTGATTAAAAAATCTTATACTATGGTTATTATCGCATATTTAAGATATGCTAAGCAAGTTATGTTTTAGGCCTTCAACATATAAAACATTTTTGAACAAAGGGAGGTTATGAAGTTGAATCGTACCTTGGCCCATAATCTTGCAGTTGCTGCCATCACCGAATGTGACTGAACCATCAGTCATGTCTTTAAGATCGGTGAATAAAGCCTTGTCTCCTGTCATATGCCTTGAGCATTCACTGTCTAAGTACGACTTCGAATGGCTTGTAGCTTTAAAAGCAGTGTGGGCAACCAAGCAAGTAACTTTAGGAACCTATTTCATTACTGTTTTGGGTTTAGGAGTATAGTTGGTCTTCTTGTATTTGTGATTTTTGTACGAGTGACCCACTGAGTTAGATTTTAAGAGCTCCTTAAGCAAATCAACTATTTTTTCAGCTAAAGGGTTTTAGTTTGGATTTTTGTAATTGATATGGCTGCCTCTGGTTTTGAAAGATTGAAAAGATTTAACATTTTTATAAAACTTTTGACTTGAACTTTTCCCATTTGAGTTAGAGGATTCCCCTTTTACAAACTTGGGAGAAGTATTCTTCTGTTTAGGAGAAATATTTTTGTCGTAGCCCAAACTGCATCGGTCACCACATTTTCTTGATCCAGTTAAAAGTTTTTCTAATTTTGGATCACCTTAGGCATACCTCCATATATCCTTTAAACTCAAAAGAGAAGAGACTTCCAGTTTAAGTTTATCATTTTCAGATCTCGGATTTTCAATAAGGGTGGTTTTGAAATCTAGTTCACTTTTGCATTTTTTAAAACAATCTGAAAGATGAGATTTTTCTAAAACAAGAGACTCAAATCTTTCTCTAAGCCCTGAAAACCTTTCTTTTTGAAGTTTTAGTTTGATGGCAATTTTACAACTTTCCTTGTATAGGGCATTATAATCATCTTGAAGATCTTTTTCATTTTCATTATCACTATTCAGATATTCTTCACTGATTGAATCATCATGATCTGAAAAAGTGAACTTGGCTAGAGTCATAAGGGCCTTAACTTCATTGCCTGACTCGATTTCAGAATCTTCTGATTCAGAAGAGGGTTCAGTGCCAGAAGATTCATCCTAAGTAGCCAACATTCATTTCTTTTTAGGTCTGTCCTTTTTAGGACACTTGTTTGCTAGATGCTCATATTATTGGTAGTTGTAACATTGACTATCTTTCAAGAATTTCCAAGATTTAGATCTTTTCTTATCATTCGATTTTTGAAAATCAACCTTCTTTTTACTTCTGAAAATCTTGTAAAACTTTTTTGCTAAAAGAGCCATATCGTCTTTAGAATTTTCTAAATCAGAATTTTCTTGAGAAACACATTCGGAAGACTTAAGCGCAATAGATTTACCTTTAGGAGCTTTAAATTTTAATTCATAGGTTTGTCAAGAACCAACTAGTTCTTCTACCCTCATATTGTTCGTATCACGAAGTTCCTGGATCGCGGTTACCTTTGAATTGAATCATTCAGGAAGTAAGCGTAGTATCTTTGCACACACTTTACTTTCTGGGATTTTATCGCCAAGACCCCACATAGAGTTTACAATGTCATTTAATCTTGTATAAAAGTCCATAAACATTTCATTTTCCTTCATATAAATTTCTTCAAATTTGGTTGTGAGGAGTTGGACTTTAGATTTTTTGACAATTGAAGTACCCTCGTGTGTCATTTCTAATATATCCCAAGCTTGCTTTGCAGTATCAAAGGATATGATTCTTTTGAACTCATCCGGTGATAGCACGCAAGTGATTGCATTTAGTGCTTTTGCATTGGCACTACTCTCACTTTTCTGAAGAGTGGACCATGAGAAAAATGGTGTTACTCTCATTGATTTTGAATCATCGATACCAATCACTTCAGTTGTAGGTGGGTTCCATTCAGTCACTATGACAAGTCACACGTTTTCATCCATTAATTTAAGGAAAATCTTCATCCTGGCTTTCTAATAGGCATAGTTGGAGCCATCAAAGGGTGAAGACCTAGTGACTGAAAGGCTATCAAAATTTGACATCTTATATATAGCTTAGATCGTTAGCTCAGAAAATAAATCCATAAATCCAAGAATAACAAATAAAAGCGAGCTATTAGGCTCTTATACCACTTGAAAAGGCCAAGCTATATGTCCTAGAGGGGGGTGAATAGGACAACGCCAAATTTAAAATAATTACAGTGGAATTTAATAAAGAGATAGTCAAATAAAGTAAATCAATTCACAATGCTAAAATGAAAAGCAACCTTAATAAACAAGTAATGAGAGGTTGATACAAAAGTTGTTCTAAGTACAACCTTACACCAAAAACTAAAGTTTATGGTAGGACAACCTTATTTCTAGAAAGGTCTTTATATCAAGAACTCAAACCAAAGAGGAATACATATATTCAAACAATACTGAGGAATAAAATGCAATCTCAAATATTGATTGTTCTAAGGATAACCATGCACCATAAAAATGGCAGGGCAACCTTACTAGAACAAGTAAAGAAACTGAAGCTCAAACAAATAAAGGAATAGCAAGAGATAAATTGCTGAAATATAAATCTAAACTATTACAACATTCCCCACTAAGCTTGAAATAAAATGATTACAACATTCACATTCACATACATTCCACAACTGAATAATCAAAGATAGGAAAATGAAGCACACATCCACACAACACAAAGAGTTATAGTGGTTCGCCTGTGTGTACACCAACTGCTCAACAACAGCCACACAGAATGCTACTCCACTCCTAATATCCTCACATAGGGGATATTAGCGTTCACTATCAAATAGGTTTTCTCAGGTTCACCCAAAACCTTCACAATTGTGTCTTTTTCAAAGGGATTACAAAATTCAAAAACCCTCACTTCTGAGTTTTCTGGCTCTCCTCAAATAACCAACAACTATGAGATTTTTCTAGCTTAACCTCAAATAAAACCAAAATACAGTAAATTACAAAATATAAAATACATGTTTTTCTTCTTTGATGTAACAGCCTGGAAGAACCAAGTCGGAGTAGAGATTTGAATGTCAAAGTTCAATGCCCAATACTCACTATATAATGGTTCTAAGTTCTAATAGATTTGAAGTTAAAACACATGGGCTAGCTTTAATTGATTTTGATTCCAGAAAAAAGAAAACAACACTTCCTCTTTTCAGATCAGATTGGAATACAAAAAACAAAATCAATTTAAAAAGCTAAAGAAAGAAAATATTAAATATGCACACTTAGCTTAAATGGAGCACAGACGAATGTCTCAGAAGGCCGAATTAAATTAGCTTGATTTTCTTATTTTATTCTAAGATTCGTGCTCTATTTATAGGTGAGCAAATCACGTCTTTGACTGGTCTTAAGTCACTACGACTGGTCGTAGGACCAACTAATATTTGAAAATTCAAGCGCGATAGGATAAGGCAGTTTCACGACTGGTCGTAGGTAGTCTACAACTGGTCGAAGGACACCTTCGACTGGTCGAAGGTTTCTAAAGACTAGTCGAAGCAAGTCGAATTTCATCGCTGAACTTTGAGTCGTAGGTCTACGACTAGTCGAAGGATCAGTCAACACTATTTATATGACTAATTGAAGAGACCCCAGGACTAGTCGAAGCTTAACAGAAAATTTTTGAATTTTACAAGAAACTTACGACTGGTCCAGGAAATTCTAAGACTGGTCGAAGTAGTGTTAGGACTAATCGAACAAAGCCCAGGACTAGTCTTAGAACAAACCAAACTCACATATATAAAACATATGACTTATGTATCCAAAATGGCCTACTCTAAAGGTCAACCTAAGGTCAGTCATACCTCAAAAGTGAAGTAAGGACATTGAAACTTAAAGATGAGTGACCTTGGGCATAATGAAACTTGAGATCTTGATGTAGCTTGAACTTAAAAGCATCTTGAAATCTTGAGTCTTGAAAGTTGAACATTCTCACATTCTCGAGTCTTGACTTGTGAACATTGCTTGTCTATCGAAGCTGATCTTGTGAGACTTTTGTCTTAACTTGATATACCATTTGTAGAGCTTTATTCTTCACATATGCAAGCTTCATAACAAGATACATACAATGTCTTTTGGCACTTCAAATTTAACAATATAGTGAAGCTATCAACTATAGCACTTACACGCTGCCCAGAAGAACAAGTGTTGCTGAATCAACAGCCAAGGGAGAGGAGGCTGAGGACAAACAAAGGGGTCTAGTTCCCTCGGTTCTAACAGAGGGAGAATTGGACAAGATCAGGGTCGGGTACCATGTTTCAGACTCGGTCATTCTTCGCCTCCCTCTCCCAAATGAACTACCCGACCGTCCTCCTATCAGGATGGTTACGATTTTCCAGGTCGCTTTGCAGTGCGGCTTGCATCTGCCTCTTCAGGGGATAGATCAGGATTTGCTTTTCTGACTTCGAATAGCTCCTGGGCAAATAGTTTCGAATGGGTGGAGGGACTTGTTCGGATGCGCAGTGTTATGGACTGAGTTGGAGCAGCCCTCACTGACCGTCGATGAGTTTCTCTATCTGTACCAAGTACGGCTGAACCTGCAGCATCTTGGCTGGTATTTTTTATGTGCTTGGTGGAATAAGGGCAGATCTTTGAAAACCAACCCTCCTACTTCCAATAAGCATTGGAGAAATAGGTGGTTCTGGGCATATGGTCGTTGGGAGACTGCCGAGCCTGGGCCCATCGACTCTCGCGTTCCTCGGGTTTTATCCCAAGCAGGTGACTCGGTGTGAGCACTTTTCTCCACCTCCCCATAATTCTAAGTCTTTGAGTCTGACTGTGTATGTTTCGCAGATATTCCCGGGTGAAGGCCGAGTCTTAGAGTCAGCGCTCTAGCTCGTATGGCACTGAGTCCGGAGCGAAGGTCTTGGAAAAGGCTTCTCCAACCAGAGCATCTTTTTGAATCGGGTTTGGACTCGGCCTTAACAAGTACTTTCTAGCTGCCCTTCTTTATTCCCTTTAACTCTTGTTTGACTCGTCTTGTGGTTGATGCAGAGATGGCTGAGGCTCGTCCCTTCCTCCGTTCGTCTTCCAAAATGAAGGCCCCTCCAAGGTCAAAGTCTTGGCCTCCGAAGAGACCGAAGACAGTTTTAAAGTATAAGGTGCAAACTGCTTCGGCCATCCCGACCGTGATTGTTCCCGACTCGGAGGAAGGGGCGGGAGCGGCAAACGTGATGGCTCCTAAGTTCGCTAAGCCAGGACCTGTTGCTGAGCCAGTTCCAGAACAAAGGGAGGATCAGAGAAGGGAGGAGCCATCACGAGGGGAGACGATTCAACAGGAGACGTCGATCTTCCAACGGGCCGTAAGGACATGCTCCCCTAGGCGATCTCCCATAGGAACGAAAAGGACTTCGCTGCCCTTTCGAACCTCCCTTAAGGCCAACTCTCTCCCATATGGTGAATACGCTTCTCGAGGTAAGAACTGAACTTTGCGCTTGCTTTGTTAGTTTTCTTAGGTTTGGCTAACATTTTGTTTTCCTTTTGCAGTTTGCCCCTTGTATGCTCAGGGCTTACTCAGATCTGACCAACGTCTAGAAACGGGTAGAGGAGGCAGAAGCACAATTAGCCGCTGCTACTACTCAGCTCAACATAATGACTGACGACTTAGGGGTTGTCAGGCAGGCCCTCAAGGGGGGCACCACCGAGAGTGCTCGTTTGGCCTCACAATTGAAAGTGGCCCAGGAGGAGAGTCGGCAGAATTGCCAGGCTTATGTCTCCTTTGAAGAGAAGTTGGCTCAGCTTAGGACCGAGACTAAGGCTGTCATTGCTCATGCCAAGGTCCAGGCCATAGAGGCCTATCTTGAATCCCGTGAGTATTTGGACGAGCGGGACCACTTGTATCAGGATGGCTATGCTAAATGCATGGACCTGATGAAGCTTTCGACGAGCAGGACCACTTGTATCAGGATGGCTATGCTAAATGCATGGACCTGATAAAGCTTTCCTTCCCTGAACTTGATCTCTCGGGATTTAACGAGAGTGGCTCTGGGTCTGAAGGTCCAGATGCCGGGGCAGCTGGGTCTTCTGGTACGGCGGCGGCTGATCTTAAGATCACTTCCGAGGTAGCTACTGAGGCGGTGCTAGTGGTTACTCCGAGTGGCAGTAGTAGCTGAATCCGAGCCACCTCCTGAGTTAGCTCCTTGTGAATCTTGAAGCTAATTTTGCATTGCAAAGCTTCAAGCACTTCAAGTACACCAGGCTTCAAGCCGGGCTCAAGAGCATCTACAACCAAGGGGGGACGTTGCTTATCTCGGCCAACTCTTTTCTGCGTTCTCCCTTGTCACTTTGTCAATGTAATTCCAAAGTGGGAACTAATGTAATCCGATGCAAAACTCATACTAATGAATGAATATATTTGATTTTCACATTCATTTGACTCAATTTACATGCTTTCCATTTTTTGCTCATCTGACAATAAAATTTAACCAATCGCTCAACGGCCAACTTAGGGATAGTAGATTTTTAAATGCTCGGCATTCCATGGATGGGGGAGCAATTGCACAGTTAGATCTTCTAACCGATAAGTTCCAGGTCGGACGGTGCTCGAGACAACATAAGGTCCTTCCCAATTGGGTCTCAGTGTGCCCGCACCAACTTCCTTTGTGTTTAGGAACATTTTTCGGAGGACCATGTCCCTAACTCAGAATCATCTAACCTTGACTCGGGCATTGTAGAACCGAGATACTTGTTGTTGTCGAGCTGTCATTCGTAACCGAGCCATTTCCCTTTGTTCTTCCAAGAGGTCGAGTCCGAGGGCCAACAGTTCTTCGTTGTTCCATTCGTTAAACAAACTAACTCGAGTAGAAGGCATTCCGATCTCGACCAGAGTGATGGCTTCTGATCCATATGCAAGGGAGAAAAGAGTCTCTCCCGTGGCTGTTCAAGCGGTAGTTCGGTAAGCCCATAGTATTTTAAGAAGTTCTTCAGCCCACGCTCCTTTAGCCCGGTTGAGTTTGATTCGGAGATGCTGCTTGATGATTTTGTTAACTGTCTCGACCTGTCCATTTGTCTGAGGATGATGGGGAGACGAGTAGACATTCCTTATTCCGAGATAGTCGCACATCCCTCCGTATTGCTTGTTGTCGAACTACTTCCCGTTGTCAGTAACAATGGTCCGAGGTATCCCGAATCGGCAGATGATATTTTTCTAGACAAAATCTGTGATCTTTTGTTTGTTTATCTTTGCCAATGGTTCATCTTCGGCCCACTTAGTGAAGTAATCCACTGCGACAACAACAAATTTGGTCTGGCATTTCCCCATAGGGAACAGTCCGATAATGTCCATCCCCCACTGCACGAAGGGCCATGGACCGGCCATAGGGGTCAGTTCCTCGGGTGGCTGTCTTGGAATAATCACGAATCGCTGACATTTATAACAACTTTAGACGAGCTTGCGAGCATCGTGCTGAATGGTCAGCTAGTAATACCCTTACTGCAAGACCTTGTGCGCTAACGATCGTCCTCTCGAGTGATTTCCGCAAATCCCTTCATGAATTTCCCGCAGTACATAATTAGCCTCGTCGTGTCCTAGGTAGCGTAGCAAAGGAGCAAAAAAGCCTTTCTTATATAGTACACCGTTGAGTATGGTATAACGGGAAGCTCGAATTTTCAGTCGTCAGGCCTCAGCACGATCCTCAGGCAACTTTTCATTGTCAAGATATTAGACGATCGGGTTAAGCCAAGTAGGTTCCAAATTGATCGAGTGCACAGTCGAGCTAGGCGGGTCGTCGATACTTGGCTTAGCGACGTACTCGATTGGAATGGACCGGAGTATATCGTCTTCATCGATAGAGGCAAGTTTTGCCAATAGGTCGGCTTTAGCGTTTTGTGTTCGGGGGATCCGACTGACAGTACATCATTGAAAACCGTCGATCAACTCTTTGGCTTTCTTCATGCAGGCTTTCAGCTGCTCTTTACGTGTTAGATACACACTAGTAACCTAATTGACAACCAACTGCGAGTCACTAAATACGTTGAGATGAGTAACACCCAGACTGGCTGCTAGTCGAAAGCCGAACAATAAGGCTTTATATTCTGCTGTATTGTTTGAGGCTTGAAATCCAAGTCTTAAGGCATATTGTATGTAAGTTTGATCAGGAGTTTCCAGGTGACTCCTGCCCCGCTTGCCTTTGAGTTGGATGAGTCATCCACGTAAAGCTGCTAGTGGGGTGGGTCGGGCAATGTCACAGGAGCTGCAATCATCGGCTGATCGGTTGGCTCATTTACAAGCTCAGTAGGTGGATCAATTTGTGGAGTAACTTCAGCTATGAAGTCGGCCACAGCCTGCCCTTTAATTACTACCCTTGGCTTGTACTGAATATCAAATTCACTAAGCTCAATTGCCCACTTCGTCAGGTGGCCGGAAGCTTCTGGTTTCTGAAGAATCTAACGCAGTGGGAGGTCAATTACGACGATGATGGAGTGCGCTTAAAAGTATGGTCGTAGTCGTCTTGAAGACACAACTAATACTAGGGCCACTTTCTCCAGAGGTGGATATCGGGTTTCTGCTGGGAGAAGTGCTTTGCCGACATAATACACCGGTAATTGCTTCCCTTCATGCTCACGTATCAAGGCCAATCTTACGATTGCGTTAGAGACCATCAGGTACAACAGCAAAGCTTCCCCAAGCTTAGGCTTTGATAGGAGAGGAGGAGATCCTAGATATGACTTCAACTGCTGGAATGTTGCTTCACACTCTTCCGTCCAATCTACCATTTGCCATCCCTTCAATTGTTTAAAGAATGGGAAGCATTTATCGGTAGCTCGAGAAAGGAAGCAGTTGAGTGCGGCTACCCGTCCAGTCAGTATCTATATATCTTTAATCGTTCTCGGGGATTCCATGTTAAGCAATGCCTTGATTTTCTCCAGATTTGTCACGATCCCTCGCTGGCTGACTAGAAATCTGAGAAATTTACCCGAGCTTACTCCAAAGGCACATTTGCTCAGTTCAATTTCATCTGATATTTGCGAAGGATAAGGAACATTTCTTCTAAGTCGATAGTATGATCTATTGCCCGTATACTTTTAATGAGCATATCTTCGATGTACACTTCCATGATATGGCCGATCTGTTGGGCAAACATTTTATTCACTAGCCGTTGGTAGGTTGCTCCTGCATTTTTTAGGCCAAATGGTATCACACGATAATAGTAAAGACCTTCGTCAGTGACAAAGGTAGTCTTAGATTTATCTGATTAATGCATTACAATTTGATTGTACCTAGAATAAGCATCCATAAAACTAAGAAGTTCATGTCCCGCCGTACTGTCCACCAACTGATCGATCCTCAGAAGAGAAAAGTTGTCCTTTGGGTAAGCTTTGTTTAAGTCGGTATGATCAATATAGACTCGCCACTTCCCGTTAGCTTTTTTAACGAGTACGACATTAGCTACCCATTACGAACAGTATATCTCCTCGATGAATTTAGCCTTGAGGAGCTTGCTGACCTCTTCTTCAATGATGGCGTACCTTTCAAGGTCGAGAGGTCATCGCTTTTGTCAGATTGGTCGGTAGGTCGGGTCAATTTAAGGCGATGAGTAATTACCGAGGGATCGATCCTAGGTATGTCTTCATGGCTCTATGCAAATACGTTGGCGTACCGTCGGAGTACAGATACCAGCTGTAACACCCCGTACTTTTCAGTACTCGGGTGTCACCGTGTAATGTAACTTAGTATAAATACAAACCTAGGTTATGTGAACATTTGCCTTAATTCCATCCTAAATCTGACCATCAAAAGTACCCCCAGCCATAAATCAAAACGTCTATCCTAGAGGTTAAAGCGACCCACACCATATGTCAAATAATCCGAGTGATGAGTGCACAAACCTAATCATCTATTTAAAGGATTAGTTATTATACGTCTTTAAACAGTCACAAGACCCCAAATCGAAGGGTGACCATCGGATGACCATTGGACATGTGAGATCGGGTTATTAAATGGAAATACATAATATTTGACACTTAAACCAACCATCAAAACCGTCTAATGCGAACTAGGAATGGCCTTGATCTTAGATTCTCTTAACAACCGAGAACCCAAAATTATCAGATTTCCTACCCTTCTTACCTGTATTACTCAAATATGGGAATCAATCATTCACTCATACCATCGTGGTATTAAATTAAGGAATTAACCGATAAATTCCACCCATGTTACCCTAAGAGCACTCAAAAACGTAGATGATCAGTCTCGAGGAAGATCTGACAACTAGACCGTAGTAAATTATCAAGAAAACACACTAGAATTGATAATTATGAGCCATTCGAGTTTAGGATCTGCACCACCTTGGGACAGGAGTCTTAATTAGGCTGGTAGAAGTAGGTGGATGGTTTAGATCGTGTGAACCAGACCGGTGGACCCCACTTTAGGTCTATGCATGTGCACATTACACACACACCCGCGGTACACCTGACCATCAACCAAGGTCAAACTAGATTGACCCGAAACTTTCAAAACTAAAGGAGAAATTCTCCTCTATTTCCTGTCTACTCGCGTTTTAAACAAAGATCATCTGTTTGTCTAGATTGTGGCCCACCATTAAGGATCTAAGGAGTAATCCGATCCGTCCAGATTATAGGCGGACCAAAGACAATCAAACCCTGGGAATTGTATGCATATCCATACACAAGTGTGCCCACAAATATTAGCACAAGTAAACCTACGCGTACGACATTTTGCCGAAAACAGAAAATATCGTTTTTAGATGCCAGCCTGGTAATCAATGTGCGAGAAATTCTCCCATCCTAACCGCACGTCAGGAGAATCCCAGCCCTTCATTTTAGGGCGCACTCCTCTTTCCTTTTGCAAGAGACTTCACCCGCCGCCGCTGTTGGAATCAACCCATTAAGAAATGTTAATAGCCATCCGTTTAATGGGTCCCACAACATTCTAGGGTCGCATCCACTCCATCTAGGTGCAGTGGATCGTCGGCTCAACCATCCGAAGATGATCCACCATTAACGGCTGGATCATCTTCCCCCTTTGAACCAACTGACCCATCTCCACTAGTGGGTCCCATTTCTAGATCGGAGTCATCCATCTAATGGACCATGTTACAAGAACATCATTCGTAACGATAGATTTCATCCACAAAAACTAGTTTAAATTACATCTAAACTAAGATGGGTGTGTTGTTTGTCATCATTTCGACCTAACCGCAACTAATCCAAAGATTAGTTAGCATTTGAATCCTCTAGAAGAGGATTAATATGCCTTACAAAAGGCACCCTTTTAGGGCATTCTTTCCTAAAATAGAAAGATAGAGAGAGAGAGAGAAAGGAAAGGCATCGTTCTCCTGCTGCACTGAGCCAGTCGACTCGATTCGAATCGGGCCGAGTCCAGCACCTCTATAGTTCTCCTAGTAGTAGAAAGGAAGAAGAAGAAGAGAAGCATAAATGGAAGGTGAGAGAGAAGGAGAAAATGAGAGAATGAAAGAAAATCCGAGAAAAAGGGAGGACGTGTGTTGTTCTCTGCCGCTGCATCGAGTCGAGTCGTGACTCGATTGTGTCTGGTGCGAGTCCGGACCCTCTCCCATATAGCCGAAGAAGTAGAGAAGAAAGGAAGAGGAGAAAGAAGATGAAGATGGAAGATAGAGAGGGAAGAAAGGGTGCAGCTCGTTGTTGCAATGCTTCGGCCCGACTTCAGTCGAGTCTCTGACTCACTCGGACTCGGTCAGGTTGAGTCCAGAGTCTGTTGGGTTGCTGGTCCCTTCATCGGAAGCAAAGAGAAGAAAGAAAGGAGAGGGATAAGGAGAAGATGGAATGCTTGGGTCGCTGGTTCAAATCCAGGTGGAGATCGAGTTGTGTAACTCGTCTCTGGATTGACTTAGCAAGTCATGTATCAAGTTCAGCATAAGCCTAACTTAAGTTCAGTTATCCTCATTTGTAAACAGAGATGAGATCAACTTCAGCGATGTTGACAAAGAGTTGCTACAGCCACTACTCAAACTCAGGTCCATAGCTGTGTTTAAGCGATATTTGGGTCGGATGCCGAGTTGACTCAGTGGGTCCTTCATGATCTGTATTGATTGAGATATATCGAAGGCTGGGGTCTGATTTAACATCGTTTGGAGAGAATGTTTGGCGGGGCATCCATTCCATGGGACTAAATGGAATCTGGATCTTCATAAGCTAGAACCGAGCAAGCCGTGTTATGAACTTAGTGAGTTAACTCGTTGCTTTCATGTTTCGTGAACTAAATTAATGGTCATATTAGGAATGTTAATAATTATTAATGCTTTGAGTGCTAAAAAGATCATCCTCCTCATATTGGAATCAATGGAGTTGATTGTCTTGGTTGAGGTAAATTAACCTCTCAAATTGGAATTCAAGTTTAAATTGGGGTTAGGGTTAACCGTGGTTGAATTCTAAATAGGATATAGGAAATTTGGCATCAAAACTCAAACTCTTAATCCACCTTGACTCAACTTGGAGTTGGAGTAGTAGAATTTGTTGAGTCAATTCCTAAAGTCTTCTTTAGAATTTTAAAGTGACCCTGATTTAGGTAAATTAGTTTTAGAATATTGATTTTAATCGAAGATGTTTAATTCCATCTCCAGATTTGCACTCTTACGATTTGCATTTACACCTCCTGAACCATGAAAACAGAACCTCTAATTTAAGGTGAGGATCATCCTTCAAGCTTTACTAAATCATGATAATTAGTGTTGTTTATTTATATTAATTAATTGCCTTAGAGGAAATGATGATAAATGTTAGTCTCTGCATGTGTAATTATTTACAAATAACTGATGATTGGACTTTAATTCAATAATATGAACATGTTGTAGATCTCAATTACATACGTTTTGGACTAAGATGAAATTTTAAATGTATAAGTACTATTTAAGTTGTATATGACTTGTTTTAATGCTTGCGATTACTTTAGGGTGTTTTTGGTGGTCCTCGAGCTAGTGGTCAATTATCTTAATAAGATTAAATAAAATGTTTGAGGTGGAACTATCATCTTGTAGACCATTTGTGCCTATGTTGCTTTTGGAGAATAGTCCCTTTTAATCACATCATTAGGTGGAATATTTGGCCCTTGCGACTTTTATGGAATACTTGCCCTTTTTGCGGTTTTAATGGATTATTTTATACAACCTTGCAATGGTAAGTTTCATTTATTGGACTACAATTGGCCACTAGTTGCAGGGGTTACCCTTAAAACTTCATATTTATTAGTCTTATAAGCCAGGGATGGTGGAATGGGACATTATGCCTGAGCTGTCAGCCTATGCTAGGTGACCAACCCCCCATAGTGACATTTGAGCTTTCTTAAAATTATTGTTTGAAATTGGAATAATAATGGTTGGGCTAATCATGCATTTTCATGACATATATTACGGTCTTTTCCGGATGATTAGTTCTCCTTGGGTGTACCTTTGTGTACTTTTCCAGGTGACTAATTCTCCTTGGGCGATCTATATTATTTGGTCTTTTCCAGGTGGTTAGTTCTCCTTGGGCATACCTTTGTGTACTTTTTCGGGTGACCAATTCTCCTTGGGCGATCTATATTATGTCTTTTTCGGGTAGCCTTGGGCATACCTTTGAGTATTTTTCTGGGTGGCTAGTTTCCTTGGGTGACCTCGTTACATAGTCTTTTCCGGGTGGCTAGTTCTCCTTGGGTGTACCTTTGAGTATTTTTCAGGTGGCTAGTTCTCCTTGGGCGACTTTTTACCAGCTGAATGTGCATCCCCAAGTCTGTGAGCATGTGCATGCATCCATGCATTTAAACAAGATTGTCTTGTGTGATTTATTTAATGAATGTGTATCTGATAAACCTTATCTGATTCCCCTGATAATCATTGTGTAATATTTATTATATACTATCTCTGATAACTATGCTTAATTATCTTGATGCTGCGATAAATCTTGGGGGTTATACCTCACCAGATAGTCATTGACGCTATCAAACCGTACTCAGTGTGCAGGAGACACAGATGACGCGCATGCTGGCGTTCATATGGAATGGGAGGAGTCAGGTGATCTTGCAACTACTTATTCTTAATTTCATTTGTATTTAATTTGTATGGTCATGTTTGTAAAAGTTAAGACATTGATTTATATAAGTTTTTGGGTAACCACTTGAAAACCTTGGTTATGTATATTTGGACTCCCTCTTATACTTGAATTGTTTTTATTCCATTTGAATGGTTAACTCTGGTAAAGAAAAAAATGTACGTGAAATTTGAGATATTTTAAAGGTTAACACTCGGGGTTTTGGAAAACGAGTAGTGTACTCGAGTTCCGGGAACCGGGGTGTTACACCAGCTTATCTTTTAGGGGCGACTGAAGAGACGAGCTAATCCGAATAGTTTTGGACTCGTCTGTCTCGACCAGAGGTATCGAAATGAGGTCATCTACCGGTTGACCTCGCTCGAGAGTCTCGGCTCGAGGGTCCAGTGATTCGATTGCGGTTACCTCGACTGGAGCATTTATGGTCGTAGCATAGCAGCGCCTTGCGTCCTATTGGTCACCTTTGATGACTCCTACTCCTGACTCAGTAGGGAATTTCACGCAGAGATGGTACATTGACACGACAGTTCGGAGAAGACATAGGGAGGGTCGACCGAGGATGGCGTTCTAGACTGATGGTTGATCGACTATAAGAAAGTCGGCCATAACCATCGCCTGACGCAAGGAATTTCCGACAGTGAGTGACAGTGAGATGATTCCTTCAGGAAGGATTTGTCCACCTGAGAATCCAATCAATGAGGTTCGGACTGACCATAATGCCGATCGTTCGATGCCCATTTTACCGAATGCTTCAATGAATAGCACATCTGCAAACGATCCTGTATCGATGAGAATACGGAACACTTTGCAATTTGCTATAATGAGGGTGACGATTAAGGCATCATCATGTGGGTGATGAATGCCCCGAGCATCTTTATCAGTAAATGACACGCAGTACTTTTCCGTTTTCCTCTCTTTTGAAGGTCGAGCTAAAATCAGGATCTCAGACTCAGGCCGACTGATGCTCCTTGTGTGATTTTTTTTAGCATTGTATGAGTCACCTCCGCCTCGAGGACCACTGATAGTGGTTTGGATTTCTTCCATAGGTTAGTTTTCACTTGAGCATTCTTCCGTCATCCCAATTCTTTGGTCGATATGCTCTTTGAGATGACCTTCTTGGATTAGCCTCTCGATTTCCTGTTTCAGGTTATAACAATTACTTGTATCATGCCCATGATCACGATAATAATGGCAATACTTACACTTATTCCGTCAGTTCGGATTGCTCTGGAGTCTATCTGGCCAGTTGATGAATCCCATGATCACGATGATAATGCAATACTTACACTTATTCCATCGGTTCGGATTGCTCCGGAGTCTATCTGGCCAGTTGACGAATCCTTCGCCCTTAATTTCCATCAATACTGGCTCTTGTGACTTATTGAATGGAGTGTACATCGAGAATTTGTGGTCAGGCCGCTTACCCGACTTACATTCGTCGCGGGACCGATCATCCTTACCCGTAACTCCAACGGTATCATACGATACGGGGCCTTCGAAATAGGCGCGGTAATGGGCACGAGATCAATCTGAAACTCAGTGTGCCTACAAGGTGGTAACCCCGAAATCTCCTGAAACACATCGGGAAAACTACATACGACTGGTAGCTGGTCGATACTCAAAGCAGCTAGCTCCTCAACGACACACAATAATAGGTAAGAAAGCTGCTCTCCTCTGGGCTCGGCAACAAACTGGAACTCTGACACACCGGGTATACGAACGTGACTGTCCCCGCGAAGCAGTCCAATATAGCGTGGTACTCGGCGAGCCAATCCATGCCTAGGATGACATCAAACTCGGACATCGGCAATACGAATAGGTCGACAGGCAAGAAGATATCCCCAATCAGAATGGGGTAAGACGAGCAAAATCGGCCCAACACTGTAGTCTTCCCTAAGGGCGTCGATACCGACAAACCCTCACGGGCAGACTCCATCGGCAAACAGGTCAATCGGCAGAAATCATTGACCACAAAAGAATGTGATACACCAGAGTCAAATAATACACGTGTAATGCATGCAGAAATAGCGAGAATACCCTCGACGACCCCTCCCGATGTGTAACACCCCGGTCCTCTAAACCCGAGTACGCTACTCGTTTTCCAAAAACCCTAACGTTAACCTTTAATCGTAACTCGAATTTCACGTACACATTTTTTTTCTTTATCAGAGTTAACCATTTAAGCGGAATAAAAACAATTCAAGTATAAGAGGGAGTCCAAATATAAATAACCATGGTTTTAAGTGGTTACCCAAAAACTTATACAAACCAATGTCTTAACCTTTACAAACATAATAGTATAAATTAAATACAAATAAAATCAGGAATGGAGAGTCGTAAGATCATCTGGCTCCTCCCATTCCCCATGAACACTAGCATATGCGTCATCTACGTCTCCTGCACACTGAGTACGGTTCAATAGCATCAATGGCTATCGCAGTGAGGTATACCCCTCAAGATTTATCGTAACATCAAGATAATTAAGCATAGTTAACAAAGACAATGTATAACAATTATTACACAATAATTATCATGAAAATCAGATAAGGTTTATTAGATATACATTCATTAAATAAATTTCACAAAGATGATCTTGTTTAAATGCATGGATGTATGCACATGCTCACAGACCTGGGGATGCACATCCAGCTGGTAAAAAGTCATCCAAGGAGAACTAGCCACCTGGAAAAATAAGGTACGCCCAAGGAGGACTATCCACCCGAAAAAAACCATAATAATATCTAGATCGCTCAAGGTGAGTTAGTCACCAGAAAAAGTACACCAAGGTATGCCCAAGGAGAACTAACCACCCAAAAAAGACCATAATAATATATATATCGCCCTATGAGAGTTAGTCACCGGAAAAAGTACATAAAGGTACGTCCAAGGAGAACTAACCACCCGAAAAAGACCAGAATAATATATAGATCGCCCAAGGAGAGTTAGTGACCTGAAAAAAATACACAAGGCACACCCAAGGAGAACTAACCACCCGGAAAAGACCATAATATATGCCATGAAAAATACATGATTAGCCCAGCCTTTATTATTCCAAATTCAGACAATCAATATAGAAAAGCTCAAAAGTCACTATGGGGGGTTGGTCACCCAACATAGGCCGACAGCTCAGGTACAGTGTCTCATTCCACCATCCCTGGCTCATAAGACTAACAAACAAGATGTTTTAAAGGTAACCTACTCAACTAGTGGCCAATTATAGTTCTACAAGTGGGACTTACCATCTCAAAGTTATATAGAGCCAATCAATTAAAACCACATGAGGCAATTATTCCTTAAAAGCCGCAAGGGCCAAATATTCCATTTAATAGTGCGATAAGAAGGGATTATTCCCCCAAAAGCTACATAGGCACAAACGGTCCACAAGATGATAAGTCCACAACGTAAATTTATTTAATCCATAATACAGGTGGCCACTAGTTCGAGGGTTTTCTAAAAACACCATCAAGCAAGCACAAGTGGCAAAACAAGCCACATATAATGTTGTTAGCACTCACACATATAAAGTACACATCTTAAATCAAAATGAAGATACTAGAGATCCATAGCATGTTAAATTACTTGAAATTAAATCTAACATGTTGGATTTGTAAAAGATTCCTCAAATGAGACTAACATTCATAATTACTTTCACATTGCACTATATTAAGGAATCAACAAACTATATGAACTAAACTAACTATCATGACGTAGAAAAGCTTGAAGGGTGATCCTCACCTTTCAAGAGTCCAATCAGCTTCCTATGTATTTGGAATTGATCGCGCATGTTCATGAATCCAATTTCAATCATACTTTAATCCGTTTGTTTAGTTAGATCGCAACGCCATTCCTTCAACATGCCTAAATATTAGATAGTGTACAATATAGTATGAATCTATTATAGTAGAGAAGATGATTCCAATTTAATATGAGAGTAACATATTTTAATGATTGCTATCTTAGAATTTAAGCTAAAATTTTAAAACAATCCATGAGATTAATTACCTTGTCCAAACCGAGTTAACTCAACCCGGTGCCGAAACCTGGCTCCCAACTTGAATTAAACACATTGTACCACCACAATAGGATTCTTGGCCTTACAAGGGTTGAATTGACCTAAGTCAAGCCCAGTTCATGTGTTTCAGGGACTGACTCGATGAGTCGACTCAGGCGAGTCACTCGGTCTTCCCCATCTCTTCTTTCTTCCTCCTCTCTTTCCATTTCTTTCCGCTTATCTTCTCCTTCTAAGATGCCCAGGGGAATCCACTCAACCCGACTCACCACAACTTGGCCCGAACTCAGCGAACTCGAATAGTGACCTGGTAGATGGACCATGACTCAACACTCGACCCAAAATCTTCATATTTTTCTTACTGTCCTTCTTTAGCTCCCTTCTTCTACTCTCTCCCTTCTTTTCTCAACATGGATGGGTCTGGACTCGACCCAGACTCGGAGGAAAACCAACCAGATCCGGTCCGAGTCACTTGGTGCGGCAACCCTGACTCGATCTCTCTCTCTCTCTCTTGTTTTCTTTCTCCCATCATCTTCTTCCTCTTCTTCTTTTTCCTCCTAGCTGGGACATCCAGCAGTGGATCTTGATAGTCCAACCCGTGAACTTAGCGAGTCGAGTCCGCCCGACTCGATAATAACAGCCCAGCTTGGTGCGACCGCACAGTCTCACACCTCTCTCTTTCATTCTCTCATTTTTCTCCCTGCCTCCTGCTCTCATACTCTCCTCCTTCTTTTCCTACTTTCTCCTTTCTTCCTTCTCTGATAGAGGGACCTGAGATGCTGGACTCGGCCCTGGTTTTGCAGCGACTCGGACCGAGTCGACTTCACTAGGTGTGGCAATGGAAGCGGCGCATTTTCTCTCTCTCTTTCTCTTTCCATTTCCAGAAACGATGCCCTAAAAGGCAACCTTAAATAAGCTATATTAAACCATTTCCAAAGGCTTCTATTCTAACTAATCGGTGGATTAGTTACTGGTTTATTCGTATTAGTCAACAAAATCAGAGATGATCTTACTGTATTCTAAGAGAATGGCTACAATCGGACAGCATGGAACGACTTCTAGGACACTGGCTAACCTCACAGACATTCCAGATCAGCAAATGGGCTCCATCATCAGTTGATGGGTTTTCTAATCCAACGAAGAAGATGACCCAGCCGCTGATGGTGGGTCATCCATAAGTGGTTAATCATAAGATCAGCAACGCGTGGACAGTTTGGATTTTATCTATGATCATTGTGGGACCACATTTTTGGATGGACAGGTAGGTGCATTGACGATAATGTGAGACTTTCTCATTTCGAATGCCAATTTCTTGGGTTGACACTTTCTCTCCTGAGATCTCCTCACAACGAGCGAAAGGGATTCTTAACACCCCAGTTTCGATGTCTGGGATGATCCATGATTATTTCTAGAAGGATCCTAACGACTGAGATTTTCCCAGCGCAAAAGTAGGAAGATTACTTCCGCCATTCGCGTAGCCATGGAAAACCCTAAAATGGTTTGGTTGTGTGGCTTAGATTTCTCGAGGTGATCGGCTGAGATCAAAAGCAGACAGCTGCTTCGGATTGCCAGCAAGGCAGTAACGGAGAGTTTCCATTTTCGGAAACGACCGCCCGCCCGCACCTGTTTGTAGGGGAAGTTGTGTGCATGACCATGTATTCCAAAGTCTAAAACTAGGTGGGGTTTGTTCGGGGTCGATCCAGCTACAAGATGAACGGCTTAGATCATCCAAATGTAAATAGATAGTGGCCCATCACATGATTAAGAACGGACTCAGTCCGTTTAAAATTTTGCACTGCAGGAAAGAGGAAGGAATTCTTCCTTTTTGGGCTTTCGTCGGGTCAGCGCTCGTTTTGAGTGGCTGACCGGTTCGATGTACGGCGAGTGTACACACACTATGTACACGCTCAATCTCAAGGTGGGGTCCATCATGAGGTATTTGAGGGATCTACTCCGTCTGTCTATCTGGGCCAGTTATTCTAGGGTCTTGGACCGAAGATGGGTTAGGATAAAAACTCGGGTGGCCCACACCTATCAATTTATGTGTCTAATTGATCATTTTGGTTGATTTAACGGTCAGATTGACTCGAGTCTGGAATTCAACGTTCTTGGAGATTGTTTGGATTGATCGAGACTGCTCATTCTATGAACCTTCAGTTCTAATGTCTTTATTATAACATCATCCATAATATAAGTTATTATTTTTATTATTTTATTATTTTTATCTAAAATTTAATACTATAAGGTCTGCTTCTAAACAGAGTTGCCCTTGTAATCAACGTCTATGAGCCGTGAGCTTGTTTTATTTATTTATTTATTTTTTTAAAGTATTTTAACTGCTTAGCGGGTCATAACACATAAACGTGTAGTTACCAAATCTCTACTTCTTGACAATCCAAATGATCCAACGGTTGGATTTACTAGAAAGTGTACTAACAATAACATCTAATGGCTGACTTGTCCAATGGGGTTATGTAGACGGATCTGGTTCTGAAACTAAGGAGGTAAGGTTCACTTGATATAATAGGGCATTATGCAAAACTTCAGTGTGATTTAATTACCATCATTCAGTCCTTTGATGGTTTCGTGTTGGCTACTTTGCAATTTGGCGGGTGGATGGCAAATCTTAAGGTCGATTGTGTGCATGGTCTCCTTTCATGGTCAAGATGGATATATTATTATAAATCATTAGATGGTGGTGTGTAGTGTAAGCTTAATATGTTCCCACACATGTGCAACTAATTCAGATCTTCATGGTAACACCCGATTAAATAAAAATACAGGGTGTTACAATCTACCCCCCTTAAGGAAAATCTCGTCCTCGAGATTTAGTCCTTCTAATAGGTTTAGGGACAATTATAATATCATGTGCGGCGATTCCAATCATTTATTATTTTCCTATGAAGGTTGTTTGTATGTACGAACATATACTACCAGCTGCCAGAACTGGGGTTATTACAATCTACCCCCCTTAAAGAAGAATCTCACCCTCGAGATTCGATAGCGCACATCCAATTATTATGGTACAAGTGGCAGGGTTATCCTGCAGGTACAATACGATTTTTTCATCTTTAGCGTTCAAGCTAATACGAATGGATGGTTGTAGTGAGTTTAAACTTGATACATCAATTCTCTGCTTGCGCAAAATAGTGGCATCGCCAGTGTCATCTTCCAATCCTGGTAAATCTCGATCTTTTGCTTGATCAAGGCATTGAGATTGTTGAGGTTTGCTAGGATTAAAGTTTGGATCAAATCGCATATGCTTTGCTTAAATGCATTTCCATTAATTCATGATCTCGATTAATTCGAACTCTTGGAGGAAACCATGAAATCTTCTATTTTTACGACGAGAGTCCCCGAAATCTATGTGAACAGATCCAAATGACCGTCATGTCTTCAGTGTGCAATCTCATTACCTAAGGTACTACTTGTAAGTTTCAAGTTCAGAATTTCTAAATAAAATTTGAATTTGACAATTGTCAGATTTCCTTAAGATTCAAATTTAATCCCGATATGCTCGACTTAGGGTTGAAAATTTACCTAAAATTCTACAACATCACTTTTAGTTAATCCTAAGTGCTGAAGTTTGGGAGAATCATTATCTCTAACTAATGAGATGTTTTAGGGAATTCAAATCATAATTACTAATAAGATTTCTTAAATTTAGTGAGTGCTTATGTTCGCCTTACTGTATAATATGATGGTAAGGAATCTTTGCAATGTCTAAGCTCGTTTCACCTACTGAGTGCCTTGACGATGTCGTTTCAATTAAGGAAAATTATGGGAAAAATTCAAATCCTAGATTGTTAAAAAGTTTATTGGAAGTCAAGCTCAAGAATCGTTCTTGATTAATCTAATATACGTCATAGCAATTTACTTGTTCTCCCATAATTCCTAAGTTTAGTTTATGAGTTCAAATGACCAAGGGTAAATTTCGAATGAATCTAAGTTCATTTATAGGTTCTACAATTATCCAAACAACATTCTAGGGAACCTAAAATCTTGAATTTCTACATTCTCAACTCTCCTTAATTCAAAGGAAATTTTACGTAAGTTCGAATGACTGTCCTACTAAATCTAAAGGGAACGTAAATTTAGGTTTCTATGTTCTCAACTTTCTCTAAATCTAGAGGATTTCTATATAAGTTTGAGCGGTTAACCAAACAATTTTTGAAGGGAATCTAAGTTTGGTTTCTACGTTCAAATAACTAAATCTAAAATTTTCAAAGGAGTCTAAAATTTTGCATCTCTAATTTCAATTTTTTTTTCCTAATTTTAAGGGAATTCTAAATGAATTCAAATGGCTATCATATTAATTCTACAGGAAACTTAAGTCTGGGTATCTACACTTTCAAACTTCCTAAGTCAAAGGGAGATTCACCTAGGCTCAAATCTCTAATTTCAACATTTTAACTTAAGACATTTAAGGTCTATATAAGTTCATTTCCCAAAGGCAAGGTTTGTCTAGACTCACTCTGATACCAACTTGTAATACCTCGGTTCTCGAAACCCAAATACGCTACTCGTTTTTCAAAACCCCGAGCGTTAACCTTTAATCGTAACTTGAATTTCACGTACACATTTTTTTTTCTTTATCAGAGTTAACCATTTAAGCGGAATAAAAACAATTCAAGTATAAGAGGGAGTCCAAATATAAATAACCATGGTTTTAAGTGGTTACCCAAAAACTTATACAAACCAATGTCTTAACCTTTACAAACATAATAGTATAAATTAAATACAAATAAAATCAGGAATGGAGAGTCGTAAGATCATCTGGCTCCTCCCATTCCCCATGAACACTAGCATATGCGTCATCTACGTCTCCTGCACACTGAGTACGGTTCGATAGCATCAATGGCTATCGCAGTGAGGTATACCCCTCAAGATTTATCGTAACATCAAGATAATTAAGCATAGTTAACAAAGACAGTGTATAACAATTATTACACAATGGTTATCATGAAAATCAGATAAGGTTTATCAGATATACATTCATTAAATAAATTTCACAAAGATGATCTTGTTTAAATGCATGGATGTATGCACATGCTCACAGACCTGAGGATGCACATCTAGCTGGTAAAAAGTCACCCAAGGAGAACTAGCCACCTGGAAAAATACTCGAAGGTACGCCCAAGGAGGACTAGCCACTCGGAAAAGACCATAATAATATCTACATCGCCCAAGGTGAGTTAGTCACCAGAAAAAGTACACTAAGGTACGCCCAAGGAGAACTAACCACCCGAAAAAGACCATAATAATATATAGATCGCCCTATGAGAGTTAGTCACCCAAAAAAGTATACAAAGGTACGTCCAAGGAGAACTAACCACCCAAAAAAGACCAGCATAATATATAGATCGCCCAAGGAGAGTTAGTCATCCAAAAAAAATACATAAGGCACACCCAAGGAGAACTAACCACCCGGAAAAGACCATAATATATGCCATGAAAAATGCATGATTAGCCCAGCCATTATTATTCCAAATTCAGACAATCAATTTAGAAAAGCTCAAAGGTCACTATGGGGGGTTGGTCACCCAACATAGGCCGACATCTTAGGCACAATGTCCCATTCCACCATCCCTGGCTCGTGAGACCAACAAACAAGATATTTTAAAGGTAACCTACTCAACTAGTGGCCAATTATAGTTCTACAAGTGGGACTTACCATCGCAAAGTTATATAGAGCCAATCAATTAAAACCACATGAGGCAATTATTCCTTAAAAGCCGCAAGGGCCAAATATTCCATTTAATAGTGCGATAAGAAGGGATTATTCCCCCAAAAGCTATATAGGCACAAACGGTCCACAAGATGATAAGTCTACAACGTAAATTTATTTAATCCATAATACAGGTGGCCACTAGTTTGAGGGTTTTCTAAAAACACCATCAAGCAAGCACAAGTGACAAAACAAGCCACATATAATGTTGTTAGCACTCACGTATATAAAGTACACATCTTAAATCATAATGAAGATACTAGAGATCCATAGCATGTTAAATTACTTGAAATTAAATCTAACATGTTGGATTTGTAAAAGATTCCTCAAATGAAACTAACATTCATAATTACTTTCACATTGCACTATATTAAGGAATCAACAAACTATATGAACTAAACTAACTATCATGACGTAAAAAGGCTTGAAGGGTGATCCTCACCTTTCAAGAGTCCAATCAGCTTCCTATGTATTTGGAATTGATCGCGCATGTTCATGAATCCAATTTCAATCATACTTTAATCCATTTGTTTAGTTAGATCGCAACGCCATTCCTTCAACATGCCTAAATATTAGATAGTGTACAATATAGTATGAATCTATTATATTAGAGAATGTGATTCTAATTCAATATGCGAGTAACATATTTTAATGATTGCTATCTTAAAATTTAAGCTAAAATTTTAAAACAATCCATGAGATTAATTACCTTGTCCAAACCGAGTTAACTCGACCCGGTGCCGAAACCTGGCTCCCAACTTGAATTAAACACATTGTACCACCACAATAGGATTCTTGGCCTTACAAGGGTTGAACTGACCTAAGTCAAGCCCAGTTCATGTGTTTCAGGGGCTGACTCGATGAGTCGACTCAGGCGAGTCACTCGGTCTTCCCCATCTCTTCTTTCTTCCTCCTTTCTTTCCATTTCTTTCCGCTTATCTTCTCCTTCTAAGATGCCCAGGGGAATCCACTCAACCCGACTCACCACAACTTGGCCCGAACTCAGCGAACTCGGACAGTGACCCGGCAGATGGACCGTGACTCAACACTCGACCCAAAATCTTCATATTTTTCTTACTGTCCTTCTTTAGCTCCCTTCTTCTACTCTCTCCCTTCTTTTCTCAACATAGATGGGTCTGGACTCAACCCGGACTCGGAGGAAAACCCAACCAGATCCGCTCCGAGTCACCTGGTGCGGCAACCCTGACTCGATCTCTCTCTCTCTCTCAATCTTGTTTTCTTTCTCCCACCATCTTCTTCCTCTTCTTCTTTTTCCTCCTAGCTGGGACGTCCAGCAGTGGATCTGGACAGTCCAACCCTTGAAATTAGCGAGTCGAGTCCGCCCGACTCGACAGTAACAGCCCAGCTTGGTGCGGCCGCACAGTCTCACACCTCTCTCTTTCATTCTCTCATTTTTCTCCCTGCCTCCTGCTCTCATACTCTCCTCCTTCTTTTCTATCTTTCTCCTTTCTTCCTTCTCTGATGGAGGGACCTGAGATGCTGGACTCGGTCTTAGTTTTGCAGCGACTCGGACCGAGTCGACTTCACTAGGTGCGGTAATGGAAGCGGCACATTTTCTCTCTCTCTCTCTCTCTTTCCATTTCCAGAAACGATGCCCTGAAAGGCAACCTTAAATAGGCTATATTAAACCATTTCTAGTTACTGGTTTATTCGTATTAGTCAACAAAATCAGAGATGATCTTACTGTATTCTAAGAGAATGGCTACAATCGGACAGCATGGAACGACTTCTGGGACACTGGCTCACCTCATAGACGTTCCAGATCAGCGAATGGGCTGCATCATCAGCTGATGGGTTTTCTAATCCAACGAAGAAGATGACCCAGCCGCTGATGGTGGGTCATCCATAAGTGGTTAATCATAAGATCAACAACGCGTGGACAGTTTAGATTTGATCTATGATCATTGTGGGACCACATTTTTGGATGGACGGCTAGGTGCATTAATGATAATGTGAGACTTTCTCATTTCGGACGCCGATTTCTTGGGTTGACACTTTCTCTCCCGAGATCTCCTCACAACGAGCGAAAGGGATTCCTAACGCCCCAGTTTCGATGTTTGGGATAATCCATGATTATTTCTAGAAGGATCCTAACGGCTGAGATTTTGCCAGCGTAAAAGTAGGAAGATTACTTCCGCCGTTCGCGTAGCCATGGAAAACCCTAAAATGGTTGGGTTGTGCAGCTCAGATTTGTCAAGGTGGTCGACTGAGATCAAAAGCAGTTAGCTGCTTCGGATTGCCAGCAAGGCAGTAACGGAGAGTTTCCATTTTCGAAAACGACCGCCCGCCCACACCTATTTGTAGGGGAAGTTGTGTGCATGACCATGTATTCCAAAGTCTAAAACTAGGTAGGGTTTGTTCGAGGTCGATCCAGTTACAAGATGAATGGCTTGGATCATCCAAATGTAAATAGATAGTGGCCCAACACATGATTAAGAATGAACTCAGTCCGTTTAAAATTTTGCACTGCGGGAAAGAGGAAGGAATTCTTCCTTTTTGGGCTTTCATCGGGTCAGCGCTCGTTTTGAGTAGCTGACCGGTTCGATGCACGGTGAGTGTACACACACTATGTACACGCTCAATCTCAAGGTGGGGTCCATCATGAGGTATTTGAGGGATCTACTCCGTCTGTCTATCTTGGCCAGTTATTCTAGGGTCTTGGACCGAAGATGGGGTAGGATAAAAACTCGGGTGGCCCACGCCTATCAATTTATGTGTCTAATTGATCGTTTTGGTTGATTTAACAATCAGATTGACTCGAGTCTGGAATTCAACGTTCTTGGAGATTGTTTAGATTGATCGAGACCGCTCATTCTATGAACTTTCAGTTCTAATGTCTTTATTATAGCATCATCCATAATATAAGTATTTATTATTATTATTTTATTATTTTTATCTAAAATTTAATATTATAAGGTCTGCTTCTAAACAGAGCTGCCCTTGTAATCAACATCTATGAGCCGTGAGCTTATTTTATTTATTTATTTATTTTTAAAAAAAAGTATTTTAACTGCTTAGCGGGCCACAACACATAAGCGTGTAGTTACCAAATCTCGACTTCTTGACAATCCAAATGATCCAATGGTTGAATTTACTAGAAAGTGTATTAACGATAACATCTAATGGCTGACTTGTCCAATGGGGTTATGTAGACGGATCTGGTTCCGAAACTAAGGAGGTAAGGTTCACTTGATATAATAGGGCATTATGCAAAACTTCAGTGTGATTTAATTACCATCATTCAGTCCTTTGATGGTTTCATGTTGGCTACTTTTTAATTTGGTTGGTGGATGGCAAATCTTGAGGTCGATTGTGTGCATGGTCTCCTTTCATGGTCAAGATAGATATATTATTATGAATCATTAGATGGTGATGTGTAGTGTAAGCTTAGTATGTTCCCACACATGTGCAACTAATTCAGATCTTCATGGTAACACCCGATTAAATAGAAATACGGGATGTTACACGATGACTGAGGGTCCAGCTGTGCGGCATAAAATCTGCCCTGAGCCTGCTGGGGAGGTGCAGGTCCCCTCTGAGGTGTCTGCTGATGCTGCTGCCGCTATGGCGGCCTGATCTGTTGCCTCTGCTGCTGTGGGGGAGGCCCCGGAGGCTGGTGTTGCGGTCGCTGCTGCTGCTGTGGTGGCTGTCGTGGAGGCTGATGCAGTGTCCTCGGCTGCTGCCGCTGCAAATGGGGACACTCATGCACACGATGTCCTGTCTTACTGCACCCAAAGCAAGTACCTGTAAACGGTCCCGAAGGTGGTGCTGGGGGTACTGCTGGTACTCGGAATGATGGGCGGGTCGTGCGTTGCTGCTGTGAAGGATGCTGCTGCTGCTAGGAACTACCAGAGGGAGCCTTCCTCTTCTGATCTCCTCTCTGGTCACCGGCTCTCTGCTAACTAGCCTAATCTGACTCGTAGATCTGGGCCCTCTCTACGATCTGCTCAAATGTTGGAAGCATGTATCCGATCACATGGCTCCTGAGGGCAGGACGCAAACCGTTCTCAAAACGGCGGGCCTTCCACCCTTCATCATTAACAAGATACGTCACGAATCTTGATATTGCGACGAAACGAGCCTCATACTGGGATAAAGTCATGTCTCCCTAGACCAGAGTCTCAAACTCTAATGCACGTTGCTGGCGTACATGCTCGGGAAAGAACTTTCGATCAAACTGGTCTACAAAGTCCTCCCAGGTCCACACAAAATCGGCCGCTACCGATCGAGCAACAAATGCCCACCAATGTTGAGCCTCACCCTGGAGAAGAAACACAGCTAATGTAACTCACTGCTAGGTCATACATCTCATGGTGTCGAATATCTTCTCCACCTCGGAGCACCTTATCTCTGCTGCAGTAGGGTCTGGCTCACCCCTGAAACACCGAGGATCGTGCTGTCGGAAGTCCTTGAGAAGGGCGCTCGCATGCTCCTGCTTGGCCTCGGCTGGTGTAACAGTGGGACGCTTGATCTGCCCTTGAAGAATGGCGGTCATCGCCTAAAGCATCTACTGCACCTGGGTGGCACTCACGGGTATGGTTGGATCCACACCGGTCTCAGGTAAAGGAGTGGCATCCTCGGGCTGGAAAGCAAGAATATCCAGTGGTGGAGCGGGAGTCGTAAGTGGTAGAGCGGGAGTCGCAAGTGGTAGAGCGGGAGTTGCAGGTGGTGGAGCGGGAGTTGCAAGTGGTAGAACGGGAGTAGCAGGTGGTGGAGCGGGAGTTGCAGGTGGTGAAGCGGGATTCGCTCGAGTCGCTCTTCTAGCCATTACATCCTACAGGAATGAACAAGGGCCTACCAGCCTTGAGAATTCTCGAAGGCATAAACATCAAGGGTCTATGTCAGAAAATTGCTAAGTTATTCGGACTCGGAACCTATTCATTCTAGTGCATACTGGATATGTGATGTGATCTCAGGTATTCCCAAGTTATGCTCTGAAATCAACTTCTGTCAAGCCCCAAACTCGGAGAACAGGCTCACAAATTTTTTTATCCTGGGATCCTACAAGGAGGATTTTCAGTATGATTTTTTTTTGTAATGGAGCATAACCACAAGCATAACCAAGTCACGAAACAACATCACCATATATCCACTATATCAAAAACTTTTAAGTACAATGCGGAAAGGGAAATACAAGGTGATCAAAAAGCTCCAAAAAAATCTGATACGCTCTCCTGCCTTAGCGCTGCTGCTATCTAACGCTACCTGCACGCAACAGTCGTGCATAAGCTTACAAAAGCTTAGAGGGTGGTGTAAGTGTGTGTGCAAGACAAGTGCCAAGTATACAATAGCAGAGTAATGCAAAAATATGCGCCAAGTCCATGAATGTTATCAGCTGTACCAAAGCTATGTAATGGAAGATATGAATGCTATCGACTATACTAAGGCCATGCGATGCGAGGCCTATGTAGCCAAATGTCATATGCAAGATGCAATACAAGCATGTCAGTACTCATTAAGTACACATATCAGTACAGTTCCTCTCTGGATATCACTGAGGTCTAATACACCTCACACCGACTGCCTCCTCCCTAGCTGCACAGTCAAGTAAGTGGAAGAGACCTCACTATCCGCCTAACCAGTAGTCTGCCAATACCTACCCGACTCGTCGATAGCGGACTCATTTGCGAGCTGGTCAAACTCAGCCTAGCTTATAGCCCCCTCACTCAGGCGGATAAGGCCACACCCCCTTCCAACCGACCACGACACAGTAGGAGATGCGGCCTATTGGTATTCAGCACTCGGGCGCTCGTGTATCCACTCGGTCTAGACGTTGGAGCATCCCTGGTACCAAAAAGGTTTTGAAATTTTCACCCAAGGACATCCTAAGTGCCCACAATGCTAGAGTCAATATTTTCGGTATCCGATACGACTATCCACGATGTGCCTGTGGAGGTCACGTCCCTAATGTCGCTAGGGCATGCAGTGATCATGACACAATGCAAAATGTATGAGTCACACCGTCAGTCATGCACCAATCTTGCGCATACCATGCGCTCATGTCTGACACTCTGTCTCATATGGAGTCCCGTAAATGTCTCAGCCCATCGACTTATACTATGATCAAACATTCCTCATATCAAGCATACATATGATGCGTATGGGCCTGGATCATGGAGCTATACTAAGCATGTTATAAAGTGATGAATTATCAACAAGCATGGGCATATCAATGGGCCCTAAGAAGAGTTACAATGCGGACATTTAACCAACATTGTACTTACAATGTGGACGTCAAACCAACATTGTTCCCAAGGCATGGCCCGCCATAAAATATCATTACATAAACCATGGGAAATCACACATTGCAACGGACCTATATACCTCTCTTTGGCCTCGACCCATAGTCCTTAGATACATCAAATGGGCCTTATATAAATCAAGTGGGCCGTTTCAATGGGCCTTATGTACATTGCAATGGGCCATATCCCATGGGCCTTTGAAAACATCACGATGGGCCTCGTAACATGGGTCTCATATATCAAAGTGGGCCTCGACAACGGGCCACGAATACATCGAATGGGCCTAATCACATGGGCCTTATGTACATCAAGGTGGGCCTCAACAATGGGCCATAAAGACATAAGATGGGCCCACATTACATGGGCCTTATGAATATCAAGGTGGGCCTCAACAACGGGCCACAAATACATCAAGATGTATATATATGAATCATCTCAAAAGATCGACTGGACCGCACTCCAAATATCAATGGTGACAATGATTTCCACCGTAAAAAAAATCCTACAGGGCTCATCGTTATGCATTTTTGAGATCCAACCTATTTATGAGTTAACATGGAGGTAGATGAAGTGAAAGCGAAATATCATCTTGATCGGAACTGTCGTGGCCCTTAAGAAGTTTTGAACGGTGAATGTCACTATCCCCACTTTTTTTAGCGGTGGGGATCCACTTGAACCATGGATCTGACTCATTCTTTAGCTCATACCATGAAATGAGCTTTCAAAATAGTTGGACGGTTAGGATGTAACACATGCACCATGGTGGGTCCCATATAAATGGACAACATGGAGAGAACACAAGCATCATTGGGTCCCACCGTCCAGCACTGGACGGTGTGGTGAAAACACATACACCGTGGTGGTTTCCACCATCCACAGCCGTGGATGGTGTGAGTCAAACACATGCATCAATTGTGGGTTCCACATGTGGCCCACCATAACGTTTGTTTGCAATCCAACCTGTTGATCAGGTCACACGATCCTTGAATGAATGGGAAAAACAAATTTCATATTGATGCAAAACTTATGTGGTGACCCAAAAGGGTTCTAATGGTAGTTGTTTAATCACCGCTGTTTCCTATGATGTGCGCCACTTGAGCGTTGGATGTGGGTGATCTTTGGAGGGCCCGTTTTCCAAAGGGGGGCCTACAAAATGGACGGTGTGGATATGAACACACATCATGGCGGGGCCTGGAGCCGTGGGTTCTCGTCACCCCCATACTAGCATAGCACGTCAGGCTGCCAACTGCGCCACGTGCAAGAAGCGTCGTCGCTTATAATATTTTTTTTAAAAAAAACTTATTTTTTTGTGGCTTTTCAGGTGTGGGGCCCGCATCGGAAGAATCCGACCCCGCTATTGGTCTTCAGGGCTCAAGATAGACCCATCAAGCCCAATATTAGGTATATTTTGGAGTATCGAAACGTCGGGGTGAATTTTAACGGTAAAAACCACTATTTTCTATGCTATGGCCCGCCAAATGATCGGATTGCATTAATTTTTTGGCTCAACGCCTAAAATGATCTGAGGACTGGAATGGACGGCTTGGATTGAATTTATACATCAAGGTGGGGCTTGGTTGAGTGGTCCACCCCCAAGGCTTAAACCAAGCTCATATTTGTGTTTTAACTCACGTCCAGCGTCCCCAGACGCTGGACGGTTTGGGCATGGCACATGCATTGAGGTGGGCCCCGCTTAAGTGGGCCACTAAATGGATTAATGACATGTATAAAACATACATTAAGGTGGGGTCCATCCAAGTGGGCCACATGGCCACCTCATCACACACATAAATAAATAAATAAATAAAGAGGGAGAGAGAGAGATAGAGGGACAGGCGTGATGGAGGGACCCCGGCACTATGGGCCCTCTGTAACAACCCGAAATTTTGGGTGCAAGTTTACTTGTATGTAAGAATGTACGATTACACTTTTACACTTGTTCAATTGTACACTTATAGATCCATTAATATTTATGTAGTTTAACTTGAATCTCAAACATAGAAAGTAAATTTTACCCCTAGATTACGTCAACCGATTATTGATTAATAGGATAAACCCATGAATACCCTAGTATTCTCACCCATTCATCAAACTGACCGTTAAATTAACTATTTACTACTAGATGAGGATATCTAACCGACCACTTTGAATTTGAACCACTTGATCAAAGTAAAGTAACTACTAAAACTTCATATCCACTCGTATAAACGTCAAATTAACATTCTGATCCGTTCACCTTATTTTTCAATTATGAAGATGCTTAATTTACCGTCAAAATCATGATCTACGTATTTTACACCTGTGAACCAATAACTTGAATATAACATTATACATTTCTAATATAGATCGCATTCAAAAACTACTTTATACGTATCCATTTACAAAAATGACTGTACAATAACCCATAAATATGATTAACATTTTAACCATCTAATTATTTAAAATTTAGACCATCAATTGATCATCCATCACAGTCAGATCTACCAACTGGGCCATCCAAATATTTAAATGAACCATTCATTAGGTAAATCATAAGGAATACATCAAAACTACTGGTTAATGTTTACATAGGATGTTGATGGACGTTGTTTTGAGTTATAAATAGACATAAGCCGTTAAATAGGCATCTTGGTCATCCCTGAGAGATCAAGGCCCAAACTTGGTCTGTTTGTAGAGCACGTAAAATGGTAATCTTTGGTAAAGTTTCACTCTAAATAAACGGTTTGAATAGAAAATATTTAAGTTTGAAAATATTTATTAGAAATATGATATAAGACTCATCCGTCTCCACGTACAATTACAACGTTTTAAGATACTTAGCAAACCACGTTTCTTCAAGACTACACTACCTATCGTCCACCTAGTCCAGTATCAATCCATCCTTCACCGTCCACCATCTGTTAAGCCAACATATGCATGATCTGGGCCATTCACCTACTAGCCAAGAAGTCGTCAACAATCCATATTTAATCTTGGGAGTTTCCTTTCCTATCATGCAGATCGGTACCGGAATATTATATTTGTCTCATCCTTCAACCGATAACGTAACATGATATAATAAAGTGGATGGGCGGAGTAGAATTCTCATAAGCAACAGGATGGACCCCACATATCAATGAAAAATAAATATGTAACAACTCCAAATTTGTTTAGTTCCTTAAATTTTAAAAATTTAAAATTTTGTTTGTAAAAAAAAAAAAAAAAAAGATTAAACCGGTTGCAACCTCCCTTATCGTTATCTTATCCATCTTATCGGAGCAACTCTCTTTTCTTTATAATGATAGACATTTCTCGCCGATCAAAAAGAGTAAAAAAATAATAATAATAATAATAATAAGAGAAAAGATAAAATGAGAGAAATTAGTGGAAGAACGGCTTGCACAGGCTAGTATTTATTTTATTTTAATTTAGATTGTTATTTTTAATATGTTATTATGCTTTGGGTTTATATGATGGACGATGTAGATCTACCATGGGTGCAATGTATGTGCACATATATCAATATGTGCACATATGCACAATGCACCTTGGAACACTTTACGCATGTAACAAGAATTAAAAAGAAATACGTAAGTTCTTTTTGTTTATTTTACTTGAATTATATATTGGAGTTATTTTGCATATACGGCCCGATCAATTCAGTCCATTAGGTTCTAAGGACTAAAATATGGAAAACCTCTAAAAATTAGGCTTAATTAACATTTTGGTAGGCCATAATATGTAAAATAGAATTCATTAGGTACTCACCGTTGGAATATCCATCGGGGCCGCAGGAAGTTCCAATGGAGATACCAATTATTTTGACCATTAAAAAATAATTGGGTGAACTAATGAACAAATTGGATCTTACATAGAAAGTTAGGAGAGTTTGAAATAAGAAATGCATATGTTTTAATGGTGGAAGAACGGTCAGTGTTGATTCATGGTAGTATGATCCATCAAAATAACGAATCTACCTCATTTTTCTACCAATGTCCTAAAACTGTGTTAGTAAAGTGGTGAATGAAATAGATCTTATACACACATATTATGTATGGATCATCATGACAAAAGTGTAACAATATAGAGTGGGTGTAAAAAAACACTCCAGCGTGCAAAAGTGAAGTTGGGCTATTTACGTTACCGGAATTAGTCCGGATTTATGGGCCTCATATGCGGGGCTTTCTTGATGTATGTATCAAATCCGTACCGTCTAATAATCTTGTCACTAATTAAAAGTCTCGGAGTTGAAAATTTTATTTGAAGGAAAACTCATGTGGATCATACCGCCTTAAACAGTGAAAATTAAATGGGTACCTTTGAATATTCTTGTGGCCACAAAAGTGTTATTTCGAATAGATTTTTTTGGCTCGTCCTTTATGAGGAGATTATCTACCTTATTCATAGTTTAAATTTTCATGAGACCTGTCAAAAAAAATAAATAAATAAATAAGTACAAAAAAAATAAAGTTTGATTGTCAGCGTTGAAACCAAGTGCAGCTTTTAACGTTAGAAACCATCTTGGGTCATCAGATTGTGGGCTCACAGTGATGTATACATTGTATCCAATCCATCCATTTGATTTGGAAGGTTATTATGGGTTAAGAGTGTAAATTTAAGACATATCTAAAATGTGTGTAACCCATACAGAAAGAAAATAGTAGTAGTTGTACAATAATCGTTTACGCCATTACAGGTCCCACATATTTCATATTAGATTAAAATTTTTTCTTAAAGGTTAATATAGCAATGCTAACCATATAGTCAATCCAGATCCCTGTAAGTAAGACCCACATAAAAATAAATGTGTTTTAGATATATATATATATATATATATATATATATATATATATATATATAATATGATGTAACTCCACCTTCTGATGCACGGTAAAACTTATATAAGTTGCATGCATGTTTATGACAAAATATACATAGGTTAAATTAAGTATCATTATGACATGTTATTAGAAGATCCAAGCCATCCATGTGGTGGTTCATCTTATAAGATATCTAGTGTGTCTTTTGGGGCTAAGATAGATACGATGAACCCTATCTATTACGTATTTTACTTGAGTATCACTCCCATGTAAGACCTTAATTAGTAATCAAAACAACTCAAATACTTTATGAGTTTAATATATATATTTTTAATATTATGGTGTACTGTATATGGATTATTTATAGGTAATTTTTGATCCGCTCCATCGGATTCCTCTTTAAATCATCAGGTGAGTAATCCCAACATGTTTCCTCTCCATATGATTAAAATAATTTGTTGTTGTGAATGACTTGATTAAATTGTTTATAAACTGATTAGTGCTGAGATATTCTTGGATTATAAACATGTGAAAGGCCTCTCATAAGGAGAGATGTATTTGACTGCTGATATGCTTATTGCTGCATCAAACATTCATGTCTGGCATCATTAATACTCTTGTGCGATTACCTAGGGGACAGTCCATTGTACCCACTAGAAGCCCACTATATGTGGAAGCCTACCCAATGGGGGGATGCGGGCCTTACCCATGCCTACCAAGCCGAGTGCGGATGCGGGTTGTCGATATCCAACTCAAGCAAGTGGATGGTTTCTATTTATACCCACTTAATGCATCGTCAGTATCATTCACAGCATACGCTTTAATTATTTGCATTGTATTTCTGATTTTTATACTTGTATGTATTATTTTAATTGTACTGTGCATGAACCATGATGGGTTCACTCACTGGGCCTGACCAGCTGACGGTTTATTGATGGAAAAACCGTACAGATGGAATTGAAGCAGATACAATGACTCAAGAGCAAGAACATGAAGTTAAACCAGTGAATGATCCACAAGATCAGTGGTCGTGTTTAACCGAAGACGAGATTACTTTGTTGGATCATTAGAATGATTAAATGGGACATGTGTTTCCTATTATTATTTTATTTCTGTTTTAGAATGATTTCAAATTTAAATTTTGTTTTATTTTTTGTTGAATGAAATTTCAAATGAGTGGACTCAATGATTCCTGTTTAGATGATTCCTGATGTGGTTTTGAATATATGATGATGAAAATTATAGGAAGATAATACAAACATGGATGAATGGATGCTAAAATTGGATATAAACTTAGGATTCATTAAATTGTGCCTCTAAATAATTGTACGGAGAATGAATTAAGTACACTCGGTGTACGTGTCATGGGTCGAAACTCGAGTCTGAGGGTGCACACTCTGTATCCAAATTTCGAGGCATGACACCCTCCGTTTCAAGCATCCAATCCTACATCAAGTGGGTCCCATTGCATGTGTGCCCACCAAATCAAAGATCAACGGTGGAGATCCCTTTTCCACTAAGATGTAAGGTCTAAATGACCCATTTTTAAGCTAGAAAATAAACATCATGATGGGGTCCATGGAGAATGGCCCCATCATGGAATGATCATGAAGATCAAGGTGGGTCATCGGCCATATCTTAGGGTCCCAAGTGAGATCCATACCATTGATTGGTAGGCCTCACTTGGCCCATCATAAAAATATGAAAAATTTAGCCTAATAAGCACCCACCATTCAATCTTCTCGGTCCGTTGGAACGCCGGTCTCCTTGTGCTTCACTTTGATGGAGATGATGAGAGTTAAATGGCTAGGATTGAGAATTTTTGGGAGATGAAGGTGGGCCACACACTCACTTTTCTCTCTTGAGAAAGGCTTGGACGTGAGCTCATTTGGGTGCTTGAAAAATGTGTTGAGAAGGAGAGAGAGAGAGAGAGGGTTGTAAGGGAGAGAGAGTGATGGATGTGAGGTGAGTGATGGGTGAGGTGAGTGATGGGTGAGGTGAGAGATGGGTTGACTTTGGTGGTTGCTTAACTTGTGGAGAAAGAAAGCATGGGTTGCTTTTGTACTTGACATGATGTGATTGATTGATTGATAGGACATGTTGTAGAGATTCTCTTGGATTTTGCAACGCACGACGTTTTCCTTAAACTAAACGTGGGCCAACATCTCCTTGTCGGGGTATCGAATCGGTGCGTAAGACGCGGCGTTGGAACCGCGGCGATGGTGCAGTCGTAATGGTACAAGTCTCGGATTAAGCCGACTTGATTCTACAGGATACGACTTAGGGTCGATTGCGAACGTCGGTTATCAGTCGCGGATTGCCGGACTTCGACGGAAAGGATCGCGGGATTCGACGGAACAGTACAAACTAGGATACGGGTCTTACGCCTTGTCTGATTTATATTGCGGTTTTGCTTCATATCTGCGATCTCCTCCCGCACTTCCTTCCATAGGTCCTGGAGGTTAGATTTCTAGGGTCCGTCGCTGTCAGCCGTACCCTCGACTGGGGGCCTGCTGCGTCTTCTTCGATTTATTTCGTGTCAAAGATCGGTGGAAGGCAGCGGGGCGGTCATGGAAATATGAGAGAGTGCAGGCTTAGCTGGACCCTGGTGTTGGCTTTGCTGAGGAACTGATTGTGGAGCGACGGACTGAGGATCGACGAATTGTCATGGGGCATTTGTTCGACCATCGTCCTGCTGGGGCAGCTGAACCTGCTGCTGATGGATCTGTTCCAGCATTTGCTTCATGTAGTTCATGTCGGTCCTGAGTTCCTCGATCTAACCATCCGTTTCCTCGATTCTGTTGAGCATGGCTGGTCGAAACGGAGGTTGCCGGATGGGCCGCAGAACCTTGTTGATTATCAGGTCGGTTCTGGGCCCCTTGGGCTCCATTCGTACCCAACAGGTCTTCTGTCGCCGGTGGTCCAGTGACAGGGATCTCATTAGGCTCGTTCTGGTTGGTTCTCCTTATTCTTGCTATTGAAGATTACTTAGTACTTGGAGAGAACGACTTTTCGTATCGTATCCCACAGACGGCACCAAACTGTTGATGTAAAAATTTGGTACGTCCTCCTAGAATTCTTTACCTGCACAGGAAGAAGACAATGGAGACACTGGCTAGAGCCGGGGACCCTTCGATGCTAAAGTCAGGGCTATGATCGTATTGAAAGGTTTTAGAGAGACTTTTTTGCGTACCCTTTACCCTTGAAGTCTCTTATATTTATAGGAGGAGGAGGATCCCAATGTGTCAGGATTCTTTCCTAATATTTTAGAGATTTAATGTCAATCCAATTTAGGACTCCAGCTAATCCTGAGATCCTCGGGATCAGGGATCTTCTTATTGGATTTTCGGGATGATGTTTTACTTTACACCGTTTCTTCCTTTCTAGGTAGATTTTACCGATTGAATCGGGCCTGGCCGACTTTATTGATAAGCAAGTTTCGGCTGGCTATAAAAGGTTGAGCTACTTGCCTTCTGTCAGATGAGACGAAACCGATCCATAATCAGCGCTTCTTCCTAATCCGATAGTCGACTCTATAACCGACCCAAAGATAGGTTGGTTTTAGGGTCGGTTGTGTGGCTTCTGAGCATTGGGCCTTAGTCGGCCTATTCGGATGATGCTGCCTCATTTGTCGAGCCAACTTCGTGCACCTCTGTTTAATGCTAGGATCTTTCTACATATTCATGCCTTATAGCTCTGGACTTTGTAAGCCTCGGTCTGGATCGGTTCCTTGAAGGCCGAGCTAAGTCTCTCTTTTAGGCTTTGGGCATGCGTGCCTCGGTCAGACTTGTGGCCTCGGGAGCCCGGGCCATGTCAGTAGAGTTGATCCATTCCATAGCCGAGTCTCTACACTTGTACTACTTTCCCCAAACAAGTATCTTGTTTACCAAACGTAATTATCTTCTTAATAATTAGAAACAAAGATAAGCTACTTGTAGCATAAGTAGCTTATCTTAAGCAACTTGATCCTAACGCTCCCTAAAAGTCTATTTCCTTAGTCATGTGGGGTCCACTTGATCAAGGCGGGGTTGAGAATATTCACGGTCGGAAAAGTTGATAATAGAGATTTGATCAATTTTCAGCCATGATGGGCTCGATCCAATCAACTTTTTGGGCTAGGCTTGGGCCTCCATGTAGGCCTACTCCAGTCTCAGGCCTTGGCCCTGATAGTGTACGGATGGGCTGGGCCGGGCCTAGACTGACCTGGCCCATTGCCACCTGGTGATCATTTCTCCTTCAATCTCCACGCGAACTGCCCCAGTATTCTACTCGCACATGTGTAAGCAAAAGTATTCGCGGCATCTCTTTCGTAAAATCCACTCTCTCTGCCTTTCTTCGTCTCTCTCTCCACAAAACCATGTTTCTCCATCGATCGACCCTCCGAGAAATGAAAAAATCACACCATCTCTTTCGATCATCGAATTAGGGTTTTCTTCCAGAAATATCCTCACATTTCTGCCCTAAAAACTCTCAAATCCTTCCCTTTTTATCCCTCCAACTTTCGTGCCCTCTTCTCCTCATCTCTCTCCAGTAAGGGGGAAAAATCGGATGACTCTGTCCCCATTCCCTCCTTGAATCGATCTTCAACATCTCTGGTCTGAAGGAGAAGGGTATGTTTCTTTTCTCATTTTTTGGATTTTTCCTTCCCCCCCTTAAAATTACTTCTCATGCTGAGAAATTTACATCTTATATTGCGGAAACCAGAATCTAGTTGTGGATATTGAATCACTTGCGGTGCTTCTTAAATCGGAATGATCATTCTTTGGTTTTGTGAATGCGGTATCGATCATTTGTTTTGTGTGCATTTGGACATATTCCAGATTGCACAGCGTTGAATGTTTTCGCGCATCGTTGTATCGTTTTCTGTTCAGCTGTGCATTTGGGGTGGCAGGGATAGTGAAAACTCTGCCTTTAGGATTCCTGTCTTACTGGCACTGATTTAGATATTTGTTTGGGGTGAAACAGTCAGAAAAATAGTATCACATCTAATGGGTTCTCAGTTCTCTACTTTTCCGCCGTTGTAAATGCTCAGTGGAACGATGGTCAATCTATTTTGCTAGAGCATTCAGGTCAATTGCGAATTGATTTTAGGGAACATCCAAACACAGCTGTGTTGCCCCATTTTACAGTCCTTGGGTTTTGTGATAAGTTTTCTATGCCAACACCTTTATGGGATTTCAGTCCCATGTTATGAATCCACTCTCATTTTGAGAGAGCAACAACATGTTCATTTCTGGGAGCTGACAAACTTGAGTATGGCGGATACTTAAAGCCCTAACTTCTCAAGATCCAATCATGATGAGGATCGGTTCTGGCTAGAGTTGCAGAGCAGTTGGGTCAGGATAGCGGGGAGTTCCAAACCTGTCCCATTTAATAATCTGGTCTGTATCTTGGTGCCAAACCCAATCAATTATATTTAGGTCATGTTCAAGTTGAGTTGAACTGTGACCCATTTACTTAATGGTTCGGATCTGGTACTAGTGAATCCAAAGTCCAAAACTGCTCCATTTATTTAATGGCTCAGTATAGTGGGTTTCAAATGATGCGCCAAATATGTGGTTGTGTCTAGGATCAAATCAAATGAACTCCAAAAGCGCATTTTTTTTTTATATGCCATCTTAGATAAAGTTGAGATGTCCATTAGGTCGAAATGGTCCTGCTCTAATTCCCTCTCATTGTCTACCCACAATGCCCTAAGTCACAACTGCATGCTATTGTGGTAGAAGACAAGCTTCTAGAGCTTGGCATACAGAATTTGTTCCTTTGATTCATGTATGAACAATCACATGCTCTAGTTCCGCTTGCATGACGATGATGAAACAATCTAGGGCAACACATATGAGAACGCCAATAGCTGCAGGGCAGGGCAGGGCAGTGAGCAGTTGCCGCCATGCTTGTCAATTTATCACACAACCACACACACACATGTTAGTTCAATTTGGTAAAATAGATGCTTAGTGGAAGAAAGAACCCAGATTCGTCTACATTTGACGTAGTTTCTTTGTTTCCAAAGATGAGTCGGCTGATGGAGGAAGATGCCAATTCCTTTTCACCCTGTTTCTTGTAAGGCCTGTTGTTATGTTCTTGTTCTCTTGGTTTGGGGAAATGGTGCCACAACGAAAGAGGAAACAAGAGTGGAGAACAAAGGGGGAATTATAGCAATGGAAGCTGATGGGAGGGAAGCTCGAGAAGTGCCAGTGCAACGGGAAGAGAGGAGGGGCGAAGCGATTGTAGATTTAGGGGGAAAGTAGGCAAAGGGGAAATGAAAGGATGGGGAGAGGGAGGAGCAGTAGGAAGTGAAGGCAGGGAGATGATGCCAGAAGAAGGGGAGAAGGGAGTTTGGACAGAAGTCAGGAAACGAAAGCAGGTGCCATAAAAGAATGGTTTAGGGAAGGAGTTATCGGAACTCCCTATCCTGTTTATCTGTAAAAAAAAAAACTCCCTACCTTGTTTGTAGTATGCTTCCCCGAGGGGTGGCTTCCAATCAACTTCTCTAGGGTTTTCGGTAGGGCGGGAAAAGTTATGGAGGTGATTGTACCTTGTGATTGGAAGACTTCGATCTATCGTGGGTTCACTTTCATTTGAATGCGCTTGGAGGAGGAGGTGGTGATGGCGGTAAAGTTAATCAATGGGGAAAGCTTTGGTGGGAAGAAGGTTTAGGTCTAAAGGGCCCGACTCGACCCTTAAGTTAAAAACAAAGTGATGCAGGACCGATGTATGAACTAAGTAACATGTGAGATCAAATAACTGAATTAAGATATTTAACAAAAAAACACAAACATCGCTATATTCATCACAAATATCATGAAAATCATGCATAATCTTGACCTAAGCTACCAACATCGTAACACAAGATCATTAAATAAAAAGAAACTAGGATCTAATGGATGTAGGGACATCCAATTAGCATAGGGTATAATCTATTTTAAAATAGGAAACTTAATACAACCTAGGGTGAAAATTAGGGTTTGGGTAATTTGGGAAAGTAGGAAAATTAAGAATTTTAGGTTTATGGTTAGGGTTTCGGGGATGAAAGAAAAGGGTTTTGATATAATGATGGTGGGAAACCAAAAGGGGTGGGTGGGATTCGGTCACATGTGTGGCATGGGAGGATGGGTTTAGATCGGTTAGGGTTTGGATTGTGGATGGGTATGAGAATGTTGGGTTTGGGAGAAGACGGAGATTTGTGATGGGGAGAATGAAGAACCTAAAGAAAATACCTGGATGGGGAAGGAAAGAGAAGATGGCGTGGGGATAAATGGAGACCTCACACCTCCGTTGATGAAGATTAGCCTTGCACCAATTTTCATTCCAAATCGCATGGAAGTATCTTCAAATTGCATGAAGATGGGAGAAGAAAGCAAGAACTTTTCTCTTTATTTTTAATTTTTTTTTTTTTTTAAAATGACAAAATCCAATAGGGTTGGAACTCCACCCCCTGTGCTTTTATTATTAAAAAATTGAAATTAAAATTCAGCATAATTACAACTATGCCACTCAAGTAAAGTGGCCCATCATCCAAAATAAGAAAATTAAAACATTTATTATCAATCCCAACCATCAAATAACTCCTAAAAATAACAAAAAATATAAAGAAAGCAATATCAGAGTCCAAGGAGCCCAAATTTAAAAGATCTGGTGGCTCGATGGCCTGATCGACAAGATCCAACGGTTGGATCGACACGAAATAGAAATCGTATGACTAAAATAATCTCCTAAGTGGCCCACATGCATCATCCCAAAGTGGGGTCTTCCTGATGCACGTCCAATGCATGTGAGGTCTTCAAAATGGCCTGGCGGGCCCCATCGAGAACTCGTCTCCCATCCACAAAGAAAGCTACGCTGATGTGGGTAATCGTCTCTGTTTCTGGTACACCTGAGTAGGTCCTCTGATGTCCTCATCACAAAGGAGTGAGAAAGACGTAAAATGGGGAGGAGAAAGACAGAGGTGAAGGTGGGAGTAATGCGGGGGCATTTTCACACCAGGCTCGAGTGGGGTGGCCTGTGGGATGCAGGGGCACACTTGGGATGGGCGGCCCGTGTGAGGCGTGTGGCTCATGTGAGGCGGGCCCCACCTATATGAGGCGGAACCCATGTGATGTGGGGCCTATAAGGGGGGTTCGGCCGAGGTCCTAACCCATGGGATGTGGGGCCTAGGCTATGAGATAAAGGGATTGATTTGCCATGCTTTATTAGTTCGAGCTTTTAGAGTAAGCGGTTAATTGTCCTACATCAAAGTGGTTTCAGAGTGGGAAGTCTCGTGTTCGAGTCTCCTCACCGGGGGTGATTAATGCAAGGGGCATTTTCACATCGGGCTCGAGTGAGGTTGCCTGTGGGATGCAGGGGCACACTCGGGGTGGGTGGCTCGTGTGAGGCGGAACTCATGTGATGTGGGCCCACGAGAGGGGTTTGGCTGATGTCCTAACCAAGGTGTTCCATATCCGTTATGATATGTCCGTAAAGGCCGATATGTATAGGTAACGACCATGACCGTTACGTGATATGGGGGTGAAAGGGGGAAGTTGGTTTTTTAGGACCGTATCAGCCGTTACGGTGGCCGTAAAGGCCGTTATGTGGCATAACAACCGTTACCCCCCCAACGGTCGAAAAATGACAACTTTTTTTACCCTATTTAAAACCATTTTTGTTCTCACCTTTCTCTTTCCAAAAACTCTCATAGATCATTCTACAATAGATTTCGACCACTCTTACTATAATTTTTAAGATTAAAATCGTAGATTGAGGTGATTTGAGAGAATAGAAGCTCTGATGGCCTTTTTTTTTTTCTTCAAAAGATTGAAAAAGTAGTATTTATACATTTTTTTCTAGTTCTAATGCTTGATTGTGATGTGTAAACATTAGATACATATTAATCATGTTCACAAATTCACTAGATAACCCGATGCCACACTCTCACCAAAGAGTGGACCGTTACACTACCATAAAAATGTTCAAAACAAAAAATGAATACATATTTGGAATATTTACATTATTTTGGATTTTTTAGATAGTTTTTTTTTCAGAATTTTTCGAGCAACAAAAAAATTTCAATCGTTACGGGGGTCGTAACGGTCGTTACACCTCTGTATCGGTAATTGTGGTTATTGTTACAGCCACCGTTATCAATATGGAATACCTTGGTCCTAGCCCATGGGATGTGGGGCCTGGGCTATGAGATAAATGAATTGATTCGCCATGCTCTATCAGTTCGAGCTTCTAGAGCAAGTGGTTAATTGTCCTGTATCAAGGAGTTAGGTAGGAAACACTTCGAAAAGGAAAAAAAGAGGGGAAGATGGAAAGAGCAGAGGAGAAAACCCAAAGTCCTTTAGGGGACACAATGGTTGTGGAAAACCTCCACCAGAAGTCGCTGGGGGAGAAGGAAGCAGAGGAGGAGAAGTGATTGAGAAGGGGTGGAACACTCTGCAATGGACATTGGGGGCAGAACCCTTCGAAGAAGCCTCCATTTCGCAGATAATGGCTTGGCTCGAAGACCGTTGTGGCCTGGGGTGTGGAAGATTTCATTGTCAAGCCCATCAAGATGAATGAAGTTTGGATTTCTGTTAAACAGGGGTGAATCTAGATCGATCTATGGTTGTGACTTGTGAGAGCTCCATTCAAAGACGGGCCCGTAAGATAGATAAGGAGATGGGCGGATAAATTCTTCTTTGCATGCGAGTAAGTATGGTTTCTGATTAGGGGGATTCCTTTGGAATTATTGTTTCGTGAAGTGTTTTTGTAGATTGGCTCGTGTTTAGGTGTAGTGGTTGCGATGCGGCAGAAGATGGAGAGGAGCTTGGGGTAGCTTGTGTTTGTGTGAAGAAGAAGTGGATGATGGAGGATCTTGCAATTGTTAAAGTTGTGGTCGAGGGAGAAAGCCTTGATCGAAAGGTGGAAAGGGAGGAGCTAGGGGGTTCCGCAATGATGGGGAGAGATTTGGAGTAAAAGAGGAGATGAAGGTTTGTTAGGGAGGAGCTCTCACAGGCTTGGGGAGGGAAGGAGCATAGCCTCAATGCTCCAGTGGAGTACTAGTAGGTGGGGTCGTTGTGTGCGACCCACATTGGCGGAGAGTGGGTGGGTGGCGAGGTGGTGAATGGGGAAGTGACATGTGGGTTAGTTGGGGTTGCGGCTTGCGGGGCAGTGAAGCAATGCCCCGCCTCTTCGAGCTTGCAGTTGGTAGTTGGTCTGAATGCTGAGCCTTTGATGGGTAGACATGTACACTGGTTGTTGGTAGCTGTGAGTCTGTTCGGATTTTACATTGGGTGACACGACAATGGGGGAGCAGGGAAGGAGAGGATGTGATGGTTTGAGCCATCACAAATGCATCTTGTTCGGATGTAGGTGATTAATGAAGTCGGTGGAGCGCCTTCCGTGCCTGACGTGTGGTAGGGAGGAGATCGAGATCCTGTTTGGGAGGCTTCTAGTGTGGTGACACTTGGAAGGGATGGGTCCAACTCTCCCCAGCACTCGTTTTATCCCTTGCACAAGAGACCGAGTTGTTTTCTCCACTACATGTGTTAAGTGCTTGCACGTGGGATGCATTTCCTCTTATTTATTTAAGGTGTGAGGCATTGCATCTGTTGAAGGCTGTTGGGGCAGCTGAAGACCTCAGTGAGAAGCTCGATCTGGCTCTCAATCCTTCGACAGTTGGGAGATGCATGCAATTTCTTCCACTGAGTTCTGGCCACAATCTAGTGGAGCTCTGGAGCAAGGAGGGTATCTAAACTCAGAAGAGCGGAGGGATACTCAAGTAGATGATGGAAGAGGGTCGGTAGTGGTTCGTTAGGAGTAATTGGGTGTTGTGGAGGGGGTTGCATTGCAGTTGGGGAATTTGGTTCCTGATGAGGATATTCTGGAGGAGGCTTTGGTCATTAATCCTTTGCGGGCCTCAAACATGAGAGATGAAGTTCAATTTGATTCGGTCACGGCAATAGGAGTGCAAGCCGTCTTAATGGGGGATTGTGATCTAACATAAGATCAACTTCGCTAGTCTAAAGACATGCTGGAAATGGATGGATGTTTGTTGGGATTACCCTTCGAGGCTTGGGATGAGGATGTATACGCGTTATTCCAGTTTGTTCAAGGTAGAGGAGCTAAGAGACAACAAGAATTTTAGGTGGCGAAGGCTAGAAAATCTCCTAAAGGCTGGTGAGAACTTCCCATCTTAGAATGTTCAATCAATTACGACGCCACAGGTAAGTTCAGTGGGGGAAAGAGCGCTAGAGGGGGCAAAGTTGTTGATCAATGATAGTCATGTCTTGGAATGTCAGAGGATTGGGTTGTAAGGTCAAAAGAGCCCAGGTTAGGAAGGGATGTGTAAAAGGCCAAAAGTGGATGTCATCGCTGCTGTAGGAAACTACGTTGTAATTCGGGGTATAGTTGTGGCCCAAAACTCAGAGACTTGGAGGAAGGAAGATAGTTACTCTGCTAAGTATAGTTGTCATCGCCACTGCGGGGGGTATAGTTGTGGGTTGGAACTCAAAGACTTGGAGGAAGGAAGACAATTACTCTGCTAAGTATTTAGTATCGGTATTTCTGCTGACATTTCTTCCAGCTTTGAATGGGTTTTCTCTGTTGTGTATGCTCCTTGCATCCTTAGAGAGAGCAGTTGTGGGTGGAACTAAATAGTGTCAGACAGAGGTGGGGTTTGTCATGGTGTGTTGGTGGAGATTTTAATGTAGTTTGGTTCTCGTATGGAAAATCAAATTTGGGGGAGGGGTGGTACTCATAGCATGAAGGACTTGCAAATTAGGTGGCTTCGCATGATATGCTGGACCTTTCATTGGGGGGAGCTAAATTTACGTGTACAAATGGGTAGGAAGAAGATATTTTATTGTGCTTGGATATATTTTTGGTGCCAATGGACCGGCTTGAGAAATTCTCTCTTGCATGTTAACGAGGCATGTCGAGACCTATATCTAATCATTGTCCAATTGTGCTGGATGTGGTCGAGGAGGACTGGGGCCCAAAGCCTTTCAGGTTCAAACTAGCTTGGCTGTTGATTGATGGTTTTGAGCAGTTGATAAATGATTGGTGGCAGTTGATGGTTTTGTTGGATTTAGATTAAGCCGAAAGCTCAAATTGCTAAAAGAGAAGATACAAATTTGGAAGAAAGAAGTTCTTGGTGTTCGGGAGGTAGAGCTCGACACCATATTAAAGGAGATTCATGAGTCAGCTAGCTGTTGAAGAGGAGTCGAGTCAGCTGGCTGTTGAAGAGCGTGAAAAGAAAGCAATTGTAGCCTTGAAATATGCTAATTGTCTCAAAGAAGAGGAAATCCGGCGGAGGCAAAAATCTAGAGCGCTGTGGCTTAAAGAAGTGGATAGGAATATGTGTTTTTTCAATAGCATAGCTAGTGCTAGGGCGCAAAGCAACTTGGTAGTGGTTGGCAAAAGGACTTTGGAAAATGGGTAAATTTGCGATTCAATAGTTCAAGCTTACAAGAACCTGCTATCTTGCGATTAGCGGAAGGGGTTGTGGCTTGATAACTTGGAATTTCCTCAATCGTTAAGTGAGGAGGCGACTTATCTTGAAAATCTGACTTCAGAAGAAGTTAAAGATGCTCTTGAGTCAATGTGTGGAGATAAGGCCCTAGCTCTAGATGGCTTCCCAATGGTGTTCTTTGAGAAATTTTGGCAAGCGGTCAAAGGGGATGTGATGGTGTTTATTTCTGAATTCTACAAGCGAAGTTTTCTTTCAAATGATCTCGGGGTGTCATTCATCGCTCTCGTTCTTTAAACTGAAGGTGTGGAAATGTTAAAAGACTTTAGAGTTTAGACCCGCTAGCCTAATTGGGAGTGTAAAAAATTTTAGCTAAATTTTTTGCCTTGGGTTTCGGGGAGTGCTTTCGCAAATCATCTTTGAGAACCGGGGGCCTTTGTTGTGGGTTACAAAATTTGATAGTCCCTTTGTCGCTCATGAACGCATCGACTCTAGGAATAGGGAAGGGATACGCATGTTAGTTTGGAAGTTCAACATTGAAAATGCATATGATCACGCAAATTAGGAGTTTCTAGACTACGTGCTCGAGAGTTGTATGCAATCAAGTGCTTTCTCCATTCTTGTAAACGGGTTGCCAATAGGCTTCTTGAAGGCTTCCAGGGGCGTTGGACAGGGTGATCCTTTATCTCCATATTACCTTTTTGTAGTAGTTGGGGAGGCTCTTAGTAAGATGCTTCGTAGAGGGGAGGAGACTGGTTTAATCAACAACTTCACAGTTGCGAATCTGGGGATTCAAATTAGTAATCTCCAATACACATGTGATACCCTTTGTTTTGAGATGTAGATGCGATCTTGGTTGATAATCTTCGGAAAAGCGTTGTTTGTTTTGAAGTGGTTTTCGAGCCAAACATTAATGTTGCCAAAAGTGAAATGCCGGGAGTTTGTGTGGATAAAGAGGAGTTGTTGTGGCCAGCTACTGTTTTCGACTGTAAAAAGGGGTGATGCAGGACAACTAACCACTTGCTCTAAAAGATGGAACTGATAGAGCGTGGCGAATCAATCCCTTTATCTCACATAGCTTAGGCCCCACTTCCCATGGGTTAGGTCCTTGGTTGAACCCCCCCTTGTGGGCCCCACATCACATGGCCCACATCACATGGGTCTCGCCTTACATGAGTCACTCGCCTCACATGGGCCGCCCACCCCAAGTGTGCCCCCGCATTCCACAGGCCACCCCATTCGAGCCCGGTGTGAAAATGCCCCTGCATTAATCACCCTCGGTGAGGAGTCTTGAACACGAGACCTCCCGGTCTAATACCATTTTGATGCTGGACAACTAACCACTTGCTCTAAAAGCTCGAACTGATAGAGTGTGACGAATCAATCCCTTTATACCATGGCCCAGGCCCTAACCCCCTGGTTGTGGGGCCCATATCGCATGGGTCTTGCTTCACACGGGCTGCCTACCCTGAGTGTGCCCCTGCATCCCACAGGCCACCCCACTCGAGCCTGGTGTGAAAATGCCCCTACGTTAAGGGGGCTTTTCCTTCGTTGTATATAGGGTTGCTCCTATGCATAGGGAAGCTGGCAGAACACTTGTGGGATAAAGTTATTGAGAGAATTGAGAGGAAGTTATCGAGCCGGAAATGTCACTTTGTCTTTGGGAGGTTGCCTAACTTTAGCTAAAACTGCCTTTTCTAAGATGCCGGTGTACTTTATGTTGCTCTTCAAATGCCTTAAATCAATGTTGGACAGGTTGGAAAGTTGACAAGAGATGGAAAGGGGCTGAGAATAAAAGGACGTTTCATCTCCTTCAATGGGAAGATGTGTGTAAGATGATAGATGAAGGCGGAGTTGGCATAAAGGATTAGGAAGCCATGAACATGGTGCTTCTTGGGAAGTGGCTTTGGAGATTTGGTACTGAAGAGTAGAGGTGTACACGAGTCGAGCTCGGCACAGCTCGACTCTGCTCGACCACTAGCTGATCCCAGCTAGAGCTTGGCTCGGCTCGGTCCTCGACCCTGACTGGCTAACTCGGCTCGGTTCGGTCAGCAGCTCGGGTCAGTTCGAATCGAGTTCGAGCCAAGATCGAGTCGAGTTCGCCTATGCAACATTTTCACAAACACATGGACTTCACCTTCAAATTCTCACTGTATGTAAAACAGCAGCATCGGTTTTACAGGTATTTCATCAAACACCTTGTAGGCAACATCAAAATAAAGAAAAAAAAAGGGTATTTATTTCATATACATACCTTCCTTGCCACCAGTTGACACTTCATTGAGTCATTTCATCAAACACTTGGTGAGCAACATCAATATCAAAGTAACCGAGTCACCGAACTAGTTTGATCCGAGTTAGTCGAAATTTTTTCGAGCTAAAAAAATCAGCTCGACTCGGCTCGAACTCAGTTTCAAACCGAGTCGAATCGAGCTTTTTCGAGTCGAGTCGAGCGAGCTAATCGAGGTATGACCCTACTGAAGAGGGAAGATTATGGAGGGAGCTTATTGCAATCAAATATAGTACGTAGGTGAGAAGGTGGGGAGTGAAGAACTCCTCTGCCCCTCTTAGAAAGTGGTAGCGTTGGTAAAGCATGTGTTTTGTAGATTGATCTCCTTTTGCTTGGTGCCAGAAACCAATGTTTTTTGTATCGTTATTGCGTAATGTATTGCACCCTTGGGATATAGATACATATCGGTTATCGCATGGGATATATCCATTGTATCGCGTAATTTATCGTTGTTGTTGGGAAACATTGGGAAATTGGTCGAATTTTTTAATAAAACTTCAGGGATTGTTAAAAAAGACATCAATACACACTTTGAAATTAAAACATCACAAAAAAATAAAATAAGTGCACACAATAGGTTTCCTTTGTATGGGGTCCTAATCTATACGTTGTCCGACTGAGCTGATGCAACTATATTCAAAGTTTATTCATAATTTCATATAATACTGCTGCTCCACAAACCAACAATACTAAGAAGCGTCATTTAATTCATTTCTCTTTGGCTTATTTCAGATGTTTAGGTTCCATTTAAGATATCTAGTACGTCTGATTTTGGGTTCCAGTTAAGATATCTAGTAGGTCTGGGTTTAAGTATTTTGCTACATTTGTCGATGATTGTTTGAGAATGACATGACTTTATTTAATGAAATATAGATCTAAATTATTTTATATTTTTAAGACTTCCCACATGGAAAAAATTAGTTTAATTTGAAAGTGTTTGTGTTTCAGTCTGATAATGCTACGTAGTATATTTCAAGCTTTTAGTCAAAAAATTTCGTGAAACAGGAATCCTACATTAGACATCATGCACATGCACCCTACAACAAAACAGGGTTGCAGAATGGAGAAATTGTTACCTCTTTGAGGTAACTAGTGCTCTCTTAATTCACATGAATGTTCCCGAGAGTCTTTGGAGTGATGCAGTACTCACGACATGTTTTCTGATACATTAAATGCACTTATCTATTTTAAAGAGTCAATTACCTCTTCAAGTTTTGTTCCTAGATACTCGGCTGTTTCCTCTACCTCCTAAAGTTTTTTGATGTGATTTTTTTCGTCCATCAGTTGGAGTCTGGCCATGATAAGTTTGATCCTCAAGCAGTTAAATGTATTTTTCTTGAATATTCTCGCATAAAGAGCGGTTAATTATCGTTGTTAAAGTCCATCATTTTGAAGACAATACGTATGTGTAGTTGTTATCTTTTTTGAGTCTACCCTGTTCTTCTCAAAAGATGGCTAATCTCTTGACAAGGAAACTGTTCTCATACCTGTTGCGGCCAACATAGACATCCAATCTCCATCTACTGCCTCTTCCATTCCCACTATGCCTTAGTTGAAGGTTTACTTATGACAAACAAATGGTACAATCGATCATGACGTGCTATCCAACATATCTTTTTCAGAGACTTGTGGTCGAGTGAGTTCTTCTGATACGTATGATATTCCTATTCTCTTAGAAAAGGTAAGCATGTGTACTGATCATCCCATTTCTAAATATGTTTTCTTTCATTGCTTATCTGCTAATATCCTTAACTTTGCCGTGTTCCTGTCTTCTCACTTTACATTGTTTCTAAGTCATGTGAGGAAGCTCTATTACATAAGGGGTGGAAGTAGGCTATGGAAGAAGAGATGGATGCACTTCATTGGAATGACACTTGGGAACTTACCACTTTTCTCAGATGATGTACTGGCAATGCATCAAAGATGCAGTGCATTCATTGATTCTCCCGATAGGAACCTAGCAGCGTAAGGGGTCTGAGGTTGAATCATATCATTTAAAAAAAATATATTTTCTTTCATTCCTACCAATAAATGTGTTGTGGGTTGCAAATGGGTATCCACAATCAATTTTCATCCTAATGGTACAATTGAACTGTTGGCAACTCACCTAGTCGCTAAGGGGTATACTCAAACACTTTGTGTTGATTACGGTGAGACCTTCACTCCTGTGGCCAAGTTGAATTCCATGCGCATTATACCGTTTATAGCTGTGATTTGTGAATCATGGTTGGCCATTCCTCCACTTGACATAAAAAAAATGATTTCCTTCATGGTGATCTTACAAAGGAAGTTTATATGGAGCGACCTTCCGGATTTGTTGCTTAGTGCGAGTCTGGTATAGTATGTAAACTGTGAAATGCAATTTATGGGTTAAATCAGTGTCCACGTGCATGGTTTGACAATTTTAGTAAGGTTGTATTAAATTATGTTTTTGTTTGAAGTCATGCTGATTATTCCGTTTTTATACAAAAAAGTATCTCAAAGTCTTGTTGTGCTTGTAGTATATATGGATGATATTCTTGTTACTAGAAGTGACAACAACGGGATTGAAGAACTAAAGAAGTATCCTTAATAACATTTTCTCACAAAAGATTTAGGTCATCTTCGGTACTTGGTATAGAAGTAGCTAGATTAAAAGGAGTTAATCTATCTTAATAGAAATATACTGGATTTACAAATGAAGACGGGTCTTCTTGGGACCAAGTCAGATGACACTCCAATGGATCATAATCACAAGCTTGTAAGTGATCAAGGAGATGCAATGGAGGATCTGGGGAGGTATAAGAGATTGGTTGGAAAACATATGTACTGAACTATACTCCACCAGACATATCCTATGCAGTAAGCGTGGTAAGCCAATTCATGACTTCTCCAAGAGTACCTCACATGGAAGCAATTATTTGAAATTTGCGTTACCTCCAAGGAGCACCAGGTCAATGAATTTTGTATAAACGGAATGGTCATCTTCAAGTGTCAGGATATTTAGATGCAAACTGGGCAGGTTCTTTAGTAGATAGATGATCGACTACTTGATATCGTACATTGTGGGAAGAAATCTAGTCACATGGAAGAACAAGAAGCAGAGTGTGGTGGTCCGATTGAGTGTTGAAGCAGAGTACAAAACAATGGCTCATACTTCCTGTGAGTCGATGTGGATCAAGTAGAGTGTGGTGGTCCAATCTCTACTCCATATGTTCGATCTCAGGACTAGCTTGCTGATGTATTCACTAAGGCTCTTTGTTCCACTCAGGACACACACACACACACACACACACACTCTCTCTCTCTCTCTCTCTCTCTCTCTTTCTCTCTCTCTGTCTCTCTGCTCATTCTGCATTCCCTTCTCTTCTCTTTCAATCGGTTTATGCTAGGTATTTATGTGATGACACCTTTTATTGTTTGTTTGCTTTGTTGTCTATGTACTTCGCTAGAGGGTTTCCTCACTGGGTTTGTTGTACCCTGATAGTCCATAGTATATACATGTTAAGATCATCCAACCTTCCCTGCAGGTACAATTTCTTCTCCCATTTGTTAGGAAACCATTTGTTTCACGCTATCTATATAAATTTTATGAGAAATAAAATCAATTATTTAAAGTGCAGATGGATACTTTTCATGGAAAACCACCTCAAACAGGTTTACACTTTAATGATAGTGGTAGCATGTTGATGTGGAAGACATGTGGTACGAAGTTCGATTGAAAGACAGTTGATATTATTGAGCTCATGGTTTTGTCGTATCACCTATTATTTGAGCTTTCTTGAACTTGCTTGGGCTTTCTAGATGTGATCTTGCATGATATAATCTTGAAGTTATTGTCTATATTTATGAGGTGGATTCACTTGACATGTCTTTTATAATTTTCAATTTTGGCTGTTTCAATTTATAAATGGTTTGTAGTTTCAGGAACGTCTGCCACACATTGTTCTCTTCACAAGATGGCATCTTCTCAACATGTTGAAATGGAGGCCGCCAAATTCTTGCACAAACTTATTCAGGAGTCGAAGGATGAGCCTACCAAACTGGCAACAAAACTCTACATGGTGTGTGGCACTTGCCTTTCATTGTAAATACTGAATGAGCTTAATATTCAATCCTTTGCCCATTTTTATTTTTCATTCTTTTGGTGTGTACCAGATATTGCAACATATGAAAGCAAGTGGGAAAGAGCAGTCTTTGCCTTATCAAGTAATATCCAGGTCTGCATTTGTAACTTCATATGGATTTCCCTACATTCTGATGGTATATAATCATGCAATGCATAGCGAACAAAGCTGGGCATGATCTTCTTTTAGTCAAGTTAGTTTATGTTTTGTTTCATTTGGATAAAAGTGACTCGTATTGTTTTTTCTTACCAGTAAGTAGCTCACATTGTTTAGATATTCATTTCCATTAATAATTTGAATATGCATGCATGTCCTGTGAGCTCTACATCAGGCTGTCTACATGTAAAAAGTTTTTGCTGGATGCAACTTTACTTTTCTAGATTCCGAGATGAAATTTATGAACATTGAATAATATGTTGCACTGTGATTGCTACAAATTTGCATTTGAATATTTGCATAAATTTCCTTTACGTTAGAAGATCAGGGATTTGTTCACTTTTTCTGTAATTCAGGTTTTAACTGGTCCGGTGTAAGAAGCACACTATCCTGTGTGTTAAAAGAGAGTAAGTTTAGTGAAGCATATACGTTACGTAAGCCAGCAGCGTTTTTTAATACTCACTATAGCTTTGTGCATGCAGTCACTAGTTGAACCTTAGAAGTGATTCTAGGATTTCACATATAGAGAAAGTAGAAAGTATGTTTTAGTCACCAAGGACCATGCATAACTAACTGGAATAGTAAATTAGGTCTCTAGTATGGGAAGCAGGAAAACTTTAGTTCTTCTTAATCATCATCATCATCATCATCATCTAAGCCTTATCCCAACTAATAGGGGGTCGGGCGCATGCATCCAATTCCACCATTCCACTCTATCAAGGGCCATATTTTTAGTTAGAACATAGGTCATCAAGTCTTATCTTACTACCTCCACCCACATCCTTTTGGGCCTTCCCCCTGTCCTTCTAGAGCCTTCAACTTGCAAACTCCTCCTAACCAGCATAGTTCCTGGTCTCTGTTGCACATGACGAAACCATCTAAGTTCACTTTCCCTAATCTTATTACCTATTGGTGCCACTCCTAAGTTCCCTCAAATGCATTCGTTCCTAATTCTATCATTCCTCATCTTGCCACTCATCCATCTGAACATCCTCATTTCAGCTACACATTCTATGAACATGTTCCTTAACTGCCCAACATTATGTTCCATACAGCATGACTGGTCTTATAGCTATCCTGTAAATTTCCCCTTTAGTTTGAGTGTTACATGACGATAAAAAAAAAAAACTCTCTACTCTCTAACCAACTTAAATTTTATGGGTGGCATCCTTTTCAATCTCTCTACTCATGAATTATCGACCTAATATATTTAATGTGGTTGCTTTGGGAAATTTCTTGGTGAGCAATCTTTACTAATTCGTCATTTCCACTCTTATTGTTACTACTAAAATTGCACTCCATGTACTTTGTTTTAGTTCTACTAATTTTAAATCTTTTTGATTCTATAGTACCCCTTCATAACTCTGTGTTTACGCCCTCCTAGTCTTGTCAATCAAAACTATGCCATCTTCAAACAACGTACAACATGGTATCTCTTTTTGCAATTGTCTTGTTAACTTGTCTACAATCAATGCGAAAAAGGGATGTGATCAATGCCGGCCCTTTGTGCAAGCCTACAATAATTGGGAACTCACATGTCTCTCCACTAGTGGTCCTCACATTTGTTACCACTTACTCTATATATATATATATATATATATATATATTCTTAATCATGTTAATATTTCATCTTGAAACTCCTTTCTCAACACTCACCAGATTAAGTCTCTAGTTACCCTATCATATGCTTTCACTAACTCAACAAAGATCATCTGGACATCATTCCTCCTTTCCCTATATTTCTCTATCAATTATTGTCTTGGTAGGAAAATAACTTCAATGGTAAACTTCTGTGGCATAAAACTAAATTGATTTTATGATATATTTGTCTCATGCCTCATTCCTTGCTCGATCACTCTCCTAGAGATTTATAGTATGGCTCATAAATTTAATCTGTCTCCTTTATTGTTATGAATAAGTACCGGTACTTTCTCAATTTGTTTGGCATTTTTTTTATTATCTTACAATTTTGTTGAACAACTTTGTCAACCAAAATAACCCAGTATCTCCCATGCACTTCAAAACGTCTATTGTTGGTCCGATCACCTTTCCTATTTTTATCTTTCTCAAAGCTTCTTTCACTTCACATGTCACAATCCTATGAAAGTATTTGTGGTCTTTGATGTCATTTGAGTTTCTCGTTCCTTTTATCTCTATGCTCTCAGAGTGGTTGTCATCTAACAAATTCTGCAAATAGCTTCTCCACCTTTCATTGATCTCATTGTCCTTGACTTGTATCCTCTGATCATCACTCTTAATATATCTAACGTGATCCATGTCCCTAACTTCCTTTCTCTCATGTTTGCAGATTTGAAGACATCTTTTTCTCCTTCTCTAGTCCCCAATCTATTGTAGAGATCATTATAAGACTTAAGTTTAGCCTCACTAAGCAATCTTTTTTAACGTTTCTATATTGTTCAAAATTTCCATAATTTTTAGTCCCTTGTCAGGCTTTGAAACATGAATGTTTCTTGTTAATAGCTTTTTGGACATCATGATTCCACCAAGTTTCCTCATATGAGCGGCTTTTCCCTCCATATACTCCTAAAACATCTATTTCAACCATCTTTTTTTTTTTTTTTTTTTTACTTTTATTTATTTATTTATTTATTTATTTTTTTGGATTACTTGTTAGTTACACACACTCCATGTTAGCCACCTGATCGATCAGACCTCCATATCTCGGTCGCCAATTGAGCTATGGATCTGGGTGTTCAACCATCTCATTTTACATGACGTTTCCTTCTTCCTCGATATTCCAGTTTCCTTCTATTAGTTTATTTTTTTCTCCAATGTTTTAAATATTGACGATATCGGCCGATATATCTTGTATCCCACTTGTGCGATACGAAACACACAGATAGTGATGATTTATCCCATATGTTCGATCTAGTGAGCATTTTCAATTTCCGATCTTTTTTTTTGGTTGAAATTATGTTAAATCAGTTTCAAATCCATTGGATCGTCTTGTTTTGCATGAAAAATCATGGAGTTGGAGCTTTGATTTCGATATCCACTAGTTCTTCATGTTCTCCATGTTTTTTTTTTTTTTTTTTCAAAATTTTCCTTCAACAAGCTGTCAATTGAGACTAATTTCGAAGTATTAGGAGTATTTGATGAAATGATTATCATTCGAAATATCGGTATCGCATTACGTATCGCACCCTTGGGATATGGATGCATATCGGTTATCGCATGAGATATATCAGTTGTATCGCATAATGTATCATTGTTGTTGGAAACACGGGGAAACATTGGAAATTGGTCGAAAATTTCAATGAAATTTCAGTGATTGTTAAAAAAGACATCAATACACTTACAAATCAAAACATTACAAAAAACAAGTGCATATAATAGGTTTTCTTTGTATGGGGTTCTAATCTATGTGTTGTTTAATTGAATTGATTCGAGTATATTCAAAGTTTATTCATATAATTTATAAATGTAAGAAGACGAGTGGAAACACAAGCAATACATTCAAAAGCAAAAGAAGAATCACTAAATCAGGTTACATGTTTGATTTTATGTTTGGACACAAAGATTGCAACTGATTTGCGAGAAATTGAGATTTTTTTTTTTTTTTTATTATAAAATTTCCGCAACTCGGCCCTTCTCATCCAAATCTCAAAATCGAAGCTCCCAATCCATCATTTTTCATGGAAAACATGAAAAAACATAGATTTGTAACAATTTGACACTGATTTAACATGATTTACAGAAAAAAAAAGGATCGAAAATAAAAAATGCTCACTAAATCGAACATGTGGGATATATCTCACTACTTGTGCGTTTCGTATCGCACATGTGGGATATAAGAAATATCATGGGATTTATCGGCCGATATCGTCGATATTTAAAACACTGCATACACTCTAATTTCGAATTTTGAATGTAGGTAGTCCGATTTGGGGAAAATTTGAAAATTCCCAAATTTCTCCCAAATTGCTTACAATGTTCCACTCCAAACATGAAATCAAGCATGTATGAGGGCTGATTTATTGATTTGTCAAGTCCTTATCAATTTTAGAAAAATAAAAATCAAGCATGTCTGAGGGCTGATCTATTGATTCGTCAAGTCCTTGTCAATTTTCGAAAAATAAAAATCATTTTAATTAAAAATTAATAATATATATATATGGAAATTTCATTCAACCAGCTGTCAATTAAGACTAGTTTCGAAGTATTTAGTGTGTTTGATGAAATGATTATCACATACACACTAAATGTTATGCATTCAATTTGAACATAGTTGCATTAGTTCAGTCAGACAACGCATAGCTTAGGACCTTATACAAAGAAACCTATTATGTGCACTTCTTTTTTGAGATGTTATGATTTAAAAGTGTGTATTAAGGTCTTAAAAAAAAAAAAAAATATTAAAATAGAACAATCCCTGAAGTGTCATTGAAAAATTCAACTATTTTTCCAATGTTTCCCCATGTTTCACAAAAAGCGTGATAAATTACCTGATACAAACGATATATCCCATGTGATAACCGATACATATTTGTATCCCAAGGATCTGATACGTAATTCTATATTGATATTTCGAACATTGTTTCTGACTAACATTATTTTCTCTCCTTTCAAATTCCACTACCTCGTTTTTAGAAAACTTATTAATTTTACTCCCTTTCATCATCATCGTCACCATTGTTGTCGTTGTCATCATCATCTAAGCCTTATCCCAACTAATTTGGGTCGGCTACATGAATCCTTACCATTTTGCTTTAAAGGGCCATAACTTTAGTACCATAGGTCATCAAGTCTTTTTGTTCTACCTCCACCCCCATCCTTTTGGGCCTTATGCTTGTCCTTTTAGAGCCTTCAACTTGTACCGACTCCTCTTGACCGTCATAGTTCTTGGTCTTTGTTGCACACGATGAAACCATTTAAGTCCGCATTTCTTAATCTTATTACCTATTGATGTTAATCCTAAGTTCCCTACAATGCATTCATTTCTAATTCTATCCTTGTCTTACCACTCATCCATCTCAACATCCTCATTTTATCTACACTCATCTGATTGTCATGTTGTTCCTCAACTACCCACCATTTTGTCCCATAAAGCATGGCTGGTCTCATTACCATCCTATAAAATTTCCTTTTTTGTTTGAGTGGTACATGACTATCACATGAAACTCAAGAGGCACATCTCCATTTCTTCCACCCCGCTTGAAATCTATGGGCAACATCCTTCCCAGTCTCTCCATTCTCATGAATTATCGACCAACGATATCGAAAGTAGTAATTTTGGGAAGCTTCTTGGCTAGCTATCTTAACTAATTCCTCGTTCCAACTCCTATTGTTACTAAAATTGCACTCCATATACTTTGTTTTAGTTCGGATAATTTTAAATCCTTTAGACCTAAAGCACCTCTCCATAAATCTAGCTTTGTATTTACGCCCTCCCTCATCTTGTCAATCAAAAGTATGTCATTTGTAACTGCACACACCATGGGATCTCTTCCTACAAATGCCTCAATGTGAGAAGGTACGGGTTTAATGTGAGAAGGTTCGGGTTCAATGTCGACCACTAGTGCAAGCCTGCAGTAATTGGGAATTCACTTGTCTCTCTACTAGTGGTTTTCACATTTGTTACTACTTTCGCATATACATATCTTTAATTATGTCAATATATCCTCTTGAAACTCCTTTCCCAACACCCATTGGATGAACTCTCTAGGGCCCTTATCTTAAGCTTTTTCTAAGTCAATAATGACCATCTACAGATCCTTCCTCCTCTCCTTATATTTCTCCATCAATAGTCTAAGACAATTGACTCCCTTTCTTGCATCTCTAAATGTAAATATCTATAATCATTAACTTATGTTGAACAATCAAACTCTCAAGTGGTATAACTAGAGCTGTACATGAGTCGAACCGAGTTGAGCTTGGCACAACTCGACTCGGCTCAGCTAATAGCTGACCCCAGCTCGAACTCGGCTCGGTCCTCGAGCTTGACTAGCCAACTCGACTCGGTTCGGTCAACAACTTGGGCCAGTTCGAGCCGAGTTCGAGCCTGTGCGGCATTTTTTCAAACACATGGAGTGCACCTTCAATTTCTCACATTATGCAAAACAACAGCAACAGTTTACAGGCAGTGTTCGAAATATCTGTATCGTGTTACGTATCGCACCCTTGGGATATGGATACGTATCGGTTATTGCATGGGATATATCGGTCGTATCGTGTAATGTATCGCTGTTGTTGGAAACATGGGGAAACATTGGAAATTGGTCGATTTTTTCAATGTAATTTTAGTGATTGTTAAAAAAGACATCAGTACATACTTAAAATTAAAACAATACAAAAAACAAGTGCGCATGATAGGTTTTCTTTATATGGGGTCCTAATCTATGTGTCGTCTAACTAAATTGATACAAGTATATTCAAAGTTTATTCATATAAATTTTAAATGTAAGAAGACGTAGGGAAACACAAGCAATATATTCAAAAACAAAAGAAGAATCACTAAATCAGATTACATACATGTTTGATTTTATGTTTGGACACAAAGATTGCAACCGATTTGCGAGAAATTGGGAAAATTTTAAAATTTTTAATAATTTTCCACAACTTAGTCATTCTCTTCCAAATCTCAAAATTGAAGCTCCCAATCCATGATTTTTCATGCAAAACATGAAAAAACATGGATTTGTGATAATTCGACACTTGTTTAACATGATTTACAGAAAAAAATGATCGAAAAAAATAAAAAATGCTCACTGAATTGAACATGTGGGATATATCCCATTATTTGTGTGTTTTGTATCGCACAGGTGGGATACAAGAAATATTGTGGGATATATTGGCCGATATTGTCGATATTTAAAACACTGTTTATAGGTATTTCATCAAACACTCTATAGGTAGCATCAAAATCAAAATATGAGGGTAGTTTTATAATGTAAAGTTTTTTTTTTTTTTTTTTTTTTTTTTTTTTTTTTGTAGTGATTTGTTTCGTATCCATACCTTCCTCGCCACCAGCCGATCCCACGGAGAATGTATGCCCCCGAAACAACACTTCGTTGAGTCATTTCATCAAACACTTGGTGAGCAACGTCAATATCAAAATAACTGAGTCACCTAATTGATTCGATCTGAATTTGATTCGAGTTGAAGTTCGATCCGAGCTCGGACAAGCTCGAACTTGGCTTGAAATTTTTTCGAGGTCCAAAAATCAGCTCGACTCGGCTCGAACTCAGTTTCGAACTGAGTCAAATCGAACTTTTTCGAGTTGAGTCGAGCGAGTTAACCGAGCAAACTCGGTTTGCGTACAACTCTAGGTATAACCTTGCAGTCCTTGCATATTTATCATTGTACAAAGAAATCTATTTGGCTTGTATATTATCCACTTTTAATAGTAATTAAGTATTCATCTCTCTTTTTAAAGTACATGTTTGCTATAGCTAGATTTTATATGCGATAACAAAATGAAGGATGGTATCCCCCATCTCATTTTTTCTCCCAAAACCATATCCTCCATGTCCTCATTCATATCCTCTACTCTCTTTTCCTACTTGATCATTTAAGTCTCTTCCTACAAATATCCTCTCTGTTTGAAATTCCTTTCATTAGTCCATCCATAGCCTCTTGGAATTGTCTCTTGATTCTATCATCTAACCCTACCTGTGGCACATATGCACTAATAACATGATTATCTCCTCTCATAACACAAGTTTTATTTATAAAATCCTATCACGTACTCTTTTGATGTTTATAATTTTATCTACGACTATCTCTACATTTCTATTATTGTCCTTCCATATATTTTTAAGCTTATATTCATCAATTTCTCTAGTTTTGGCTCCTTTCCACTTGGTTTCCTAAACGTAAGCTATGTTTTAGGGATTAATGAAAATAGGGGGAGAAATGCAAGTGTTACATGTATTGTTTGTATTGAATTATAAATAATTTGTAATTTGACATGTAATATTTATAGTTGTTTTGATATGCCATTGGTATATACCATGACATTGTCTAAGTTAGATTTTTATCACGTAATTGACAAATGGTGAGATTGTTAGTGCACTGATTTGTGCACCTTGTTCGACAATCACCAGTGTTCGAGTTGTTGCTATCGCTGCAAGTTTCGCTGGCCGGAGATAAAGATATTATATCGTTATCGCCGATAATATCGCTGATAACCAGAAATGCAGGAAAACGTGGGGGAAACATGGAAAAAATGGTGGAATTTTTTAGTGAAACTCCAGGACATGCCTAAATACACATATTTGCATATTTAGGAATTAAAAAATTACAAAATGAATACATTACATGATAAGTTTTCATTTAATGGAGCCCATTTTAATGTGTTGTATATCCATGTCCGTCGATCCATTTTTCTGGATCATTTTAATGCACAATCCTACTAATGAAGTTGATCCCAATCTTATGTGGACCATACCATAGGAAATAGTGGTGATTGACCATTGAAAACTTATGGTGGGCCACATAAGTTTTGGTTCAAACTGAATTTTTTTTTTTTTTTGTTCCTCCAAGTTTATGACACCTTATTGACGGTTCGAAACAAAACAATACAGTGGACTTAGCAAGTTTTTCAAGGATAGGGATGTGGGTGGAACCCTGACCATGGAGCCACCTCAATGTATGCGCTGTATATCTACACGGTCCATCCTTTTTGTCAACTCATTTGAGCGTACGGCCCAATAATGTAAGTAGATCCAAATCTCAGGTGGACCACACCGTGAGAAAAACATACACGTGAGCTTGATCCAAAACTTTTGTGGCCCCTGAGAGGTTTTCAGCACTGGGTAGTCGGTCCCCATTGTTTCCTATGATGTGGTTCACGTGGGCATTCAATCTGTCCCATTTTTGGGCTCATCACATAAAATGATTTTTCAAAATGGATGGACAGCGTGGATAAAAATTATACATCACGGTGGGCCCCATAGTTAGGTGTTGCCGGGGCTGTACCCAATCCGCTTCCCTTTGACAATTCGCAGGGATGCATATTGCTTATTGACGTTGCCAGTAAAGAGGTGCTACTGGTCAATGTTCCTTGGGCCCACCATGATATATGTGTTATATCCAAACCGTCCATCCATTTGGCGAGATCGTCTTAAGGCTTGGGACAAAAAATAAGACAGATCTAACTATCAAGTGGACCACACAACAAAAACCAGTGGGGGATTGAACATCTACCATTGAAACCCTTTTTGGGGTCACAGAAGTTTTGGATCAATATGAAATTTGTTTTACCTCTTCATTCAGGTATTTTTGACCTTATGAGCAGATTGGATGTAAAATAAACGTTATGGTGGGCCCTAAAAATTGTTTAACGGTGAAAATCATTATCTCCACTGCTATTTATGGTGTGGTACAGATGATCTTTGGATATGAATCATCTTTTGCATAATGCTCTAAAATGATATCTAAAAATAGATGAACGGTGTAGATATAATGAATACATCACTGTGGGGCCCATGTAACTTTGATCTCCTTGAACTGTTCGTACAACTCGGAGCTCGAGGAGCGTCAATGCTCGTCTTTGCACGACACGTACCTACAGCAGCTATATAGTTGGTGTGTGGTACACCAGCCAATCTGCTTCCTCGGTACGCAACCGCGTCATCTTCCCAGGCTCGAAGTTTTTTTTTTCAAAAAAAAAAAAACACGAAAATATTAGAGCGAGAGAATTTCTCGCTGAGGGGTTTTTGACCGAGGGTTTCGAAACTCTAAATCAGACCCCAATCGAGGGGAAATCCGGCAAAATTTCATATTTTTCGCCGAAATTGCGACATCGATATTCCAATCAGAAAAAGGGGGAAAATTTGTAGGTTTTTCTTACCTACCAGGGCTGTTGATTGAGGCCAAAAGGATTTTGTTCTCCCGAGTTCCGATCAGGTACGAAAATCGTGAAACTGAAGTTTTTTTTTTTTTTTTCCTTTATTTCAACCACACCACGCCGATATTCTCGGCGAGAACCCATTTTTATCGATGATATCGCCGAAAAATAGGTTGTCGCCGAAAATTTCGCCGATATTCTGTAGAGAAACTAAATAATGGGGTTTCGGTGTTGCCAGTGCAGCGATACCGATATTATCGGTGATATTTCGATAATATCGCTGATAATTTGAACACTGACAATCACATAAGCGTAATTTGAAAAGTGCTCAAATGACAATTCCAATCACAAGCATGTATAGTGGTTCGATTTTCCTACTCCACTCCCGGCAGAGATGTACTCTTTCTAAGTGTACTGGTATTCACTATCAGAGGTTTTAAATCAGGTTCACCTCTAACCTTTACAGTCCTACACATGGATCGCAGTCCTACACAAGAACCTAGTGTACACTCGCACTAGAGGCTCCCGTAAGAGACTTTAGTTATTTTTCTATTAGCTAACCAACAACCTTGGTCCTAGTCCGAGGACCTACGTTCACTCTCGACAGAGGCTTCCACAGAGACTAACACGTATACACCAATGTCCGATGATTTCGGCCTTACACAAGAGCTTAGGTCCTACACAAGAGCCTAGGTCCTATCGAGTTTGGCTTACAAACTCTTACCCTCAATCCTACACACGGAATGAGAGTATGGACTCATATATGACACTTGTCGAATTGAACCCCGTTGATACGTTGTTCTTGAGTTGCTTATTCAAAGCTCTCCCATGCTTGAATCTGCTCCTCAAATGCTCCCCTGATCATTGATGCCGATTCTTTGCCAATGCTTCAGCTCCAAGATTAAACACTTTGATTGTGATGCTTCATTGAGGTGACCAAGGTGATGATAGGTTAGGTGAATCTCCTACAACTCACGTGAATGTTGTAATTCCTAGGGGATTCACTTAGATGAGTGTTCTAGAGGATATAGACATTGATTTTACTATGGGTTCAAGTCTAATCTTTAGAACAAGCTGGAGATCAAGTTCATCTTCTTCATTGAGGTTGTAATCCTCTTTCAAGTGATGAATTACAAGGAATATGACTTAGATCTCATGGATTTATTGGCAAGGGATGTGGGATATGAGTGAGGAATCTCCTTTTGTCCAAGAACCGAATGCCCTTTTATAAGAAACCGATTTGCAACGATTATAAAACGGCTAGTTAATGGCTTTGTCGATCTGATCGAAAGTCTCTTCGATGGGATCGAAGGTCCTTAGATATGATTGAACAGACCATTGATCCCATCGAGAAAATCCAGGAATTTATCTGTTGGGTTGCTAGATTGATTTTTCGATCGAATTTAGTGGTCCTTTGTTCCATCAAGTCTTATCGACAACCTATCGATGGGATCGAGGACCATTTGAAAACTGCTGTTTTGGGCATATGATTTCACAGTAGCTTCGCACATCTTTTAACCTTATCTAGCATGACCTTACTTATCATGTTCCAATTAAGCTTCTAAGGCTATGAGATGATCAACAAGGTTTACCTATTAAGGTTATGATCATCTACAAGCTCAAGGGCTGTTTTGGGTTAAGATTAGGGTCACCAAGGCACCTCATATACCTGTTCTTCACTTCCTTGATGCTTCAGTCTTCATGTGTCTTCGATCTTCAGCTTCCAAGGGCTCAACCGACTCCCTAACACACAGACGCATATGATTGACAAACAAGGTGCACAAATCAGTGCAATAACAGTGTCTCCTTGATTTGATCATATCGACTAACTTCATACTCTTACCTTTTAGTGTCCATTGAAAGGTAATAGTATGAATTTAGTCGATATGAGTGATGTCTTGAATGTGGGGACCATCTTGGCACAATCCCAAAAATCAGGTAGATCTAAATCTCAGGTGGACAATAGTAAATTAGTGAGTGATGCCTTGAATGTGGGGCCCACCTCAACACATTTGTTGTATATCCATGCCGTCCATCCTTTATGTCAACTCATTTTAGGGCATGGTCCAAAAATGAGGCAGATCCAAATATTAGGTGGACCGCACAGTACAGATTGAATTCCCACCATTAAAAACTTCTTGGGACCAAAAGATTTTTGGATCAAGCTGCTATTTGTGTTTTCCCTTCATCCAGGTCTACGTGACCTTATCAATAGGTTTGATGGCATATAAACATTACAGTGGGCCCTAGGAAGATGACATAAAAACATTACAATGGGCCCTAGGAAGTTTTTAATTGTGGGCATTCAATCACTACTATGCGGTCTACTTGAGATTTGGATATGCTTCATTTTAGGGACCATGGCCTAAAATGAACCAATAAAGCTGATGGATCGCATGGATGTACAACACATAAATCAAGGTGGGCCCCATGCACCAAAACAGTGCATGTGCACTAAGCGGTGTACATCGCAGAGTATTTAAAAAACATAGCCACGTTGTCCATTCTCTCTCTCTCTAAGAGAGAGGCTGCACCATAGGGAAGTAAGAAGAACGAAGAAGTAGAAGAAGCTGCTGCAGCAGCCACAACAGCCCCGTAGTAGCACCGCAACAACCTCGAAGCAGTAGATGAAGAAGAAGAATAAAATAATCGGGTACATTTTTTTCTTTTTTCTTTTTTCTTTTTCATATTCTTTTAAGGTTACAGTGTGTAACGACTGTTGTGGGGATCGTAACGGCCGTTGCGGTTCATTTTTTCTAGACCCCACCATTTTAGCCCCGTATCGCGTAATGGTAACCGCCGTTACTGTTACGTATCAGCGGCCGTTGTAGTTCATTTTTTCTGGACCCCGCCGTTTTAGCCCCGTATCGCGCAACAGTAACCACCGTTGCTGTTACGTATCGGCCATTACGGCTGATATGTAACCGATTTGGGACACCTTGGACACTTTGTGGTTGCATCCAGAAATATGTGTTCGCATATGCAATAAGTATGCGATTTCGCCATCGCATACTTAGTATGCAATGGCGTAATCTCCCATCAAAATTATATCAATAAAATTTATAGTTTAAATTATCTTTGTTCAAAATCACATTGATAAAATTTCTATGTTGTTTTTTATCTCTTTCACATTTTTGAGCATGTGCATTCATTTGAGTACTTCTTAGTTGACTTGTTATAGTCTAATAGCCTAATAGATGTAATAAATAAAACTATAATGGACAATTACCTACACTTGTGGTATTTTTCCATAGTTTCTAAATATATATATATATATATATATATATATATTTGAATTTTCCTTTATTTTTAAAAATTTTATTTTTGGGGGCCGTGCATGGCATATGTGTTTGTGCAATCGTATATTGGGCACAACATACTTGGGTTGCATATGTCATTTGACAACAATGACTAAAACTAACAAAGCAATATTCTTGACTTCTCTTGCTTGTATGATTCTTTATTGGGCTTGGAAGGGTGAGGAAAAGGCATTAACTCATTTTCCTCTTTTGAAAATTGAGAAATGGGTTTTGAAAAGCATGAGGGAGGTGCTCTTCGTGTTAGTTCATGGATGGTTGCGTGGCGCTGGTCATGTCTAGGCCACTAGGCCATCCCCTAGTTGGACTGTTGTATGCCCATAATTCCGGGCAATCTCCTACTCCCATATAACCTAAGCCGCTTTGGCCTTGGCAATTGACCTAGTAGGTCTGATTGCCTTTACCCAGTGAAACACCTTGACTATACTGCAGCTGAAGAACGTGCAAGACATATATGGTGCATTCGTACCGTTGTAGGGAAAGAAAAACAGTAGTTGAAAACTCTAGAAAATATAGGAGGTCAGTTGTTAGCTTGCCGTGGTATTTTCTTCAATGTAAATCATCCTTGGAAGTGGTCGAGACAAAGTAACTGTGGAATATCTGATTGTTGCTCTTGACTAGATGTTTGGAACTCAGTTCAGGCCCTGAGGTAGCAAGCTGTGCTGTTTAGAAGGTCTTAAGGCTGACCCAATGAAGGTGCAATGTGCAAGTAATTATTGATTAGCCTATACTGACAAACATACACGAGGAATGCAGCAGCGTTCATGGTTTTTAGCTATGTTTAATTGGAACTTTATTATGATTATGACTCATATTATGGATGTCAGCAACCAATGCCTTTTGAGGAAATAAATGTCAAGATGACAGAAGTATCTATTTACTGACTTATAAACTTCAAGAAAATGTTCGAAGTTAAATGTGATGGTCTCATGAATGCATTGGTGGTGTTCTCAGTAAGGAAGGACATCCTGTTGCCTTCTTCATTGGGAAGCTCAAAGGCATGTGGAAAAGTATTCTACTTGCGATGTTGAATTTTATGGAGTTCCGTAGTCATCAATGGTGAGATTCTCATTCATTGGCAGTTTGTGCTATATTCTGAGTTTCTGACCGCCATGAAGCTCTACAGTAATTGAACACCCTGAAGAAGTTGACTGTGCTGCATGCTAAATGGAGCATTTACATCAAGGTATTCCATAATGGTAATGGTGGCTATAACGTCCACTGCTGTTACTGTTATGATATGGGCCAACAGCTGGCCATTACAAGATTTCTTTTTTCTTTTGTTAAAAAAAAAACCCCATTTCGGCCCTGTAACGGACCATTACGAGGCTGTTACGGGTCATTTTTTCTGTAATGGCCATTACAGCTCCATAACGTGAAGTGTTTACCACTGTTACTGTTGCATAACTGTTTTTTGAATACCTTGATCAAGATCAAGTCGTCCATGAGTTCATCTGTCATTGGAAGCATTGTGCAGGAGTAGACAATAAAGCGGCAGATGCTGTCAACTGCAATAAGCATCTTCTATCTGCACTTTCCTATCTGATCCTCCAGGCGAATAATTTCCTCTCTGCCTTTTTGGTAACAATGTCCCTAAGGTGCTTACTTGGCCTACCCATGCATAAAGAAGGCCAAGGTATGTGGATGAAGCTGCTTGGGCATATGTCCAAAAGCCTCTGCCAATTGACCCCTTCCCCAGAAAATCACCTTAGATTTGCCTTTTTGAACATTTATGTTCTCCTGAAATTGCTTTGAAACATCTCACTACCTTTATCATGTTTGAGATAGCGCATCTGTCTGCGCTGCAAAAGAAAATTTTATCATCTGAAGATTGTTCTTAGGCTACCTGGAAATTGTTGTGGTTCACCCAAGAATCCCCTTTAAAACCTTCTTCTCTGGCCTTCTCTATCATTCAGAGGGACACCGCTTGTTTTCAGAGAGACAAATGCCTTCTCGACCCCAATTTGTAGAGATTTTCATTTGCTTGCATTTTTATTCCGGGAAATGTCTTGTATCATACAGTGCTCGTTTCTGTTATTGGCTGGTTGACCCTTCTATTTTCTGCTCATTTTCTTGGATTCCTAGATGCTTGTATCAAGGTTACCTAAATGGTTAACTCCCTACTTATTCCATTCTGAATCATGCAATTCGATTTATGGGTCATCTGCGATCTGGATTGCTATTTTTACCGACCCAAGAGTTTTGTTCTATGCTCTTATTATTGATAAGTATTTAAGTTATAATGTAGATTTAGATTAGAATGTAGAGATTTATACTTTCAGTGATGCCATAACATGCATATAATACAATACTATGCATGTAGGATTTATAATAATAACATTCATTATATTGGATATAATCTACATATGAATTCTTACATAAAACTATATTGCATATACTTGGTGTATGTATTTGAGGTACACATGATCCTGCCCCTAGCTTAACATGTATTGGAGGAATCAGCTTAGTGCATTTCCATTCCCATAACATGTAGCAGAGTTTCCTGCGTTCCAGGTAACCTTATCCAATATTGATCTGATGTGGGAACGATGCTAATATTAGACAGTTGTTGGATATAGCTTACCATATCCTATAATTCTAGGAATAGTTGCTTGATTCATACTTGTTTGATGTAGCTGAATCATATCATATGGTTTGAGGAATAGTCGCTAGTTGGAGAAACGGATGTGGTAAATGATGTGAGAAATAGATACCAGATGCATGTCATTTTACAAATTTTTTTTTTCGAAAGGTAGCTGTAGCTGGGATTGAACTGTGGATCACTCACACACACTACACTCTCTCTACCAGCCCATCTAACGAGTGGGGGATTATTATTATTATTGTTATTATAACATTTGTTATAATAGTTGCACGAGTGCATGAAACTAATGCACAGAACAGGGAGCAATGAACCAGGTATTTTAAAGCGGGCTTTCCAGAAACTATGGTTCCAGGTTCCTTTTTTTGCCTGATCTCCTAAGCATTTTCATAGTCTAATAAAAGTAAGAGTGCCATACTACCATATAGAATCTTACTCTTGAATATTTTATGTTTACCAATAGCAAGGAATTAGTACATGATGGACTAAAATGATAATTTGATATAACTAAAATAATTACCACGGGCCATGGCATCAAAACTCTCTAGTAACATAATAAAATGGAATATGAATAGCATGTTATGGATAGAATATCTGTATCTGTATCTGGGTCCTGGATTCCGGATGTGTGAGTGCCACCCTGCACACTATACCTGTCTCTGCATCCGTGCCTGGGCATCCTGTCTTTGTTTTACAACTTCAATCCCTAGATTATTTCCTGAGATATATGAGAGTACTTATGCACCGTTTGAAATAATCACATGGAATCTGCATAGTTCTTCTATTTTTCTCATTGGAAACTGTTGTCAGTTGTATCGTCAAGTCATTGCAAATCATTTGACAGTAACCATTGGCCAGATATTCTTATCTGGCTTGGAATCAGTCTTCCGATTTCCTGGCTTGGCTTGGATAAATCAATGAAACATTTACTGGCAGGGTTTTCTAAAAGATTGTCTGGTCTCATATTGTTGCTTGGCCACATCAGGTTTTATCTGCGAGTTTTTGAAGATTGGAAAAAGAAAAAGAAAAAGAAAACTATGGTAGTTGTTATTTTCTTATAACTTTAACTGCCAATCTTAACATGATTTTCTCCTTATCAGGGCCATGGAAACTGTTGTCAGTCAGAATGGTCTTGATATTAATACTTTGAAGCCATCCCGTCTCCCTTTAGCTGGTGGATCTCAGCTTGGGGATCTCAGCCATGTAAGGTCTGACAATGATGCACCCGACAATTCATTGCCTCTAGGGGGCATTGACATGCCGCTTAAAGGTGGTCCTGTTAGTGGATGGAATGCTGCATCAAGTGGCAAGACAAAGGAAGATGAGCACGGCAGTTCGAGCCAGGGAGTCGGGTTGTTGAAAGATTCTAAAGCAACTTCAATCGAGAATGACAAAGCCAACCATGAGGCGATTATTTCGAACAGGCCACCCGCTGGGCCATTTATCATGGAAAGCACGGGACGTGGTGTTCATCAAGGACCCTTATCTCAAAGAAATGCTAAATCATCCGAGCATGAAAGTCCAACCAATCTGGGAATGGATGGTTCACGGTCCACAAACTCACAGGAAAGGCATGATACCACTGAACTTGGCAAGCAGGTACTGCAAAAGGACAATAAAAAAGGTGGTGCTAAGAGAAAGAAGGCAGAGCTTTCTGTGGCGATGCATCCTGACAATCTCCAGCAAGTGAATACTCCCGTTACTAGATTCAACGCAAAGAAGGGGAAGCTGATGCAAGAGAGTAATCCTAGTTCCCTTGAAAGGTCAGTGGATAAAACATATTTATCAAGGGATCCAAACAAGGAAGCAGATATTTCTTCTGCTCATGGTGCTTTTGGGCTACAGAAAGGAGGTTCATTACCATCCAAACACAGTGTATGGAATCAAACGAAAGTGGGGTCTTCATCCTCTGCTGACACAGAATCTATGGCATCTCTATCTACTGGAAAAGTCTTAGAGCATGCAGGCATTTCTCATACAGGAGTCAATACACATAAGATATTTCAGGTACCTTGTCTTCTCTTTTACATTTGTTTCATGATGCTTGGACGACTGCTGTTTAGTGTTAACCGGGCATTGCTGCTGCTTGCTTCTGGGTATTTTAGCTCCTTTCCCTTTTGTGTTGCTACTGTTATTTGCTGCCGCTTAACCCATAATGAAGTGTCTCATTTTTGCACCTGACCTTTTACATCTTCCTGTGCACTTCGGTTTCCCCCCCCATTTTTTTCTTCTGGAGTCTCTTTCAAGTTTAAATTTTGCTTGCTATATTACCAGGTTATGTCATCATAACAGGTTCACATTTTCGTCTGTCTTCTATGTTGTTATTGATATCATGGTACTCCGTAACGGCAATGGTGGCTGTAACGGCCACCACCATTACCATTACAATACAGGCCGTAACAGTTGTTATGCTCTCTCTCTCTGTTTATTTATTTATTTTTTGGGGGAAAAAACTGAATATATATATATATATATATATATATATATATAATGGGCCGTTACGGGTCATTTTTTCCATAATGACCACTACGGCCGTTATGACCCCATAATGTGTAACAGTTGGCACCATTACTGTTACATTGTAATGGCCATTATGGCACACCTTGATTGACGTAATTCTGGAAGGAAAAAGAAAACCTTTAATGGACACCTTGATGTACCAAATTTGATTTCTTTATTCTGGTATTCATACAGTTTTTGTTTGTCGACTCTATGGACCTTTACAGTCATTAGGAATGTTTCTCTTAGACATTGTTTTTTCCACATAAACTAAAGTTGTGGTTGTCACGTGACTCCTTATAGGGTTGGTTTTACTTTTTTCTCATTGTTGTGGTAGGGGCCTGCACGTCTTATGCTGCCATTTTACTTCTTGCTCTTTGGTTACATCATTTGTAAATTATGATGTTTGTACCATATTTGCATCTTTTTGCCTTTTTAAACTATGGACATTTGTAAACAGGGGAGTGGAACTCTGGGACCACTAAGCAATGCAAATGTTTCTGGGAAAAGTGAGATAATTGGCAGTGGGGATCAAGATTCTGCTAAAACCAAGTCAGAGGCCCTCCAAAAAGATACATCTGTTGACTCAAGCGGTAATGTAGAAATGAATCCACGAAGAAGTGTAACTCCTAACGATACAGGAAGTTCTATTTCTCAGGTTTCTGCCTCTCCGCGCTTTCCCTTTAAGGAACATCATTTGAGACAGCTCAGGGCTCAGTGCCTTGTCTTTCTAGCTTTCAGGCATGTCACGTATTTCTAGTGCCCTTCTCTACATCATAAATGAGCATGTTCTAAGTGAGGTATTACGCAATGCTCGGTTGAAAGAAACAGCACTTGTTTGACTCAGCAATGTGCAGATGGAGTTCACTGTGTGTAACCTAAGGTCCTAAAGCCGTTCATCTGGTGTGCCCTATATTCCATGGGCCATGCCCCAATGTCTCCTCAATTTTAAGCCATCTGATGAAAATGGACAATTACAAACAAGGTCCATATTAATGGGGCCCTAGTGGAAGGTTAGGATCATCCAAATGGACCTTGGGGCCCAACATATTAATGATTTGGGCCACCAAATGGTGGGCTACTTGGCACAGTTTGTTGGCAAAGCAAATGCTTGATCTAAGATTGTATATTTTCTTACTATAGGCATGCAAGCTTTAAAAAAAAGAAAGAAATGCAGCAGTATGATCATCTCCAATGCTTACCTTTGGCTCCTCTTTTACATGCAGAAACCGAATGGCACCTAGGAAGCTGCATCTTGACATTGCACTCGGAGAAAGCTACCCTAAAGAAGGCAAGTGTACTTCTCATTATTGATGCTATTTTTCCCCGTATCTATTGTTCTGTGCAACTGGTGAAGTAAAATCTCAACTGTCACTTGATGAATGATTTGTTCAATGATTGGTGGAATTACAGATGGAAATCGTGAAGGACCGAATGATCATAGAGAGATATCTTTAAAAGAGCCTGGTAACAGTCACGAGATCGCTGGTTTGTCAGGAAGGCCAAATGATGTTATGGAAGCTGAGAAGGAGATGTCAGTCACTGGAACCCCTACAGGTTCTTCATCTGGAGGAAGTCTAATGGTGACAGATGCCTCCTCAAAAAGCAAAGAGACAACAAAGAAAAAAGGAAAAAAAGCTCCAGCATCTGAAGGAAAACGACTTACAGCTGCAAAAAGAAAAGCTGAGGCGGAGAAGCAGACCCAGGAAGCTAATGTTTCACAGGCAGCGGCATCTATGCCAGTGGAGCCTGACTCTTCCATAAGTGGTGCAAGAACTTCATCTGAGAGTCATTACGAAAAGGATGATTATCAGCATGGCCATCAGCAAGTGGGCTGGGGGAACCAAGCGAGTTCTTCTGTTCCGGGAATAGGCAATCAGCTGGAGCCTGAGATAACTAGTTTGGCAGGAATTGGTGCTCCCAGTAATGCTGTAAAGGAAACATTCACACCTGCTATCTCTATGCATGAACATGTACCCCCAAAAGTAGATAATCCTTTTAACAAGGCGCAAGGTCTTAAAGAGAATGACAGAGTAAAAGAGCAGATTACACCCATTATGAGGAAAGATGTTGAACTTGGTTACTTCAAGCATATGATGAAACCTCCGAGGGATGTCAACACATTTTCCACACATGTTGGTCAGGCAGAGAATCCTTCAGCTGCTTCTGGATCGACAATCTCTAATGATGCTGATACTCCTGGATCAGATGGTCAGAGGGTTTCTAATATTCAAAAGCAATTTACTTTTGATGGGTTCAGGAACGTCACTTTCAATGACACTGTAAAATATGGGAACTTAGTTACCGTAGCAGACAAATCTGCAGAGCAAGAAGAGGTAGACAGGTCAGTTTCCAATGATGTGCCAGTCTCTCCTCCAAAATACGCCACCTCAGAGAAGTGGATTATGGACCATGCTATAAGAAAATTTCGTGAAGATGAAATGTGGGCATTGAAGCAGAGGAAGACAGAGGAAAGAATCATGGCACGTTTCGACAAGTTGAAGGTGTGATTTGAACATTTTACCATGATTCTTTATAATGCATTCTTTAATTTGAGATTTTTTACCATTGTTTATTTATTTATTTGAAGTTGTTGTGTGCTTCAAGCATGTAGTGGTGGGAGTAGGGCTGTCAACCGGCTGGGCCTGGGGTTGGCATCGGCCCTAATTTTGGACTGTTTGGGCTGGGCTTGATGGACGGACCTATTCAAAATTTTGATTTTGCCTAGCTTGAGCCTGGCCCATTGACAACCCTAAGTGGGAGAGTTTATTATTGGTTAGAAGATTGCCTTTGCTACATATTTTTATTACATATAGAGAAAGAAAGAGGAGTGCTTTTACCAGTAATCTTTAGTATGTTCTATTCTATATTCAAGCAAGCTAAGAGATCCCCACAACTATTGTCTTCTAACTGATAGTGGTGTCTGACATGTATATGGGGTGCCAGACATGGTTATAAGGTAATGGACATGACAACTTCTAGAAGCCAGATTCATGGACACGTTCGTGGAAGCATTTAAAATAATAATATTGTACTTTAAGAGTATATTGTAATGATCAATATTATATAAAGGCCTGTTTGATTTTCCTAATTGCGTTGTAAATGGCTGCAAATGGGCCATCATTATTTCTCACTCTTGTTTGGTTGGAGGAGTTGCTGCCTTGAAAACTGTGTGAATCCCATGTGAATTCAGAAGTGGATTGCGTACCGAGTAACTCAGTACGCGAAGCGTACTGAGTAAACTCTGTGGGGTCCACCGTGATTTATGTATTTTATCCAGTTTGTCCATCCATTTTACAAGATAATTTTAGGGCCTTAGATCAAAACCGAAGCATATACAAGGCTAAAATGGACCACACCACAGGAAACGGTGTGAATTGAATTTCTACCGTTGAAAAATTCTTGGGGGCCACAGAAGTTTTTTCCCTTCATCCATGTTTTTTATATCTTATGAACAGTTTGGATGACAAAGAAACATCACTGTGAGGCCTAGAAAGGTTTCAACGGTGGAAATCATTATTTCCACTGTTTCCCGTGGTATGGTCCACTTGAGATTTGTATAAGCTTAAATTTTGGGCTCAACGCCTAAAATGAGATGGAAAAATGGATGGAAGGTGTGGATAAACCACATAAATTCACAGTGGGCCCAACTAAGTTTACTCAGTACGATAAGAGCGTACTGAGTAACTTAGTACGCAATCCGATTTCTGTGAATTCCATGTGATTCTATACTCTTAAAAAACGTGGGACCCACTGTAATGAATATTTCATATCCATGCCGTCCATCTATTCCACAAGCTCATTTTAGGACATTGGTAAAAAAGTTAGGCAATTCCAAAGCTCAAGTGGACCACACCACATGAAATAGTGATTCTAATGGACCTCAACCGCTGAAAGCTAAAACCTTCATAGGGCCCACAATGATGTTTATTTGTCATCCAACTTGTTCATAAGGTCATAGAGACATGGAAAAAGGGAAAACATAAAAATCAACTTGATCCAAAACTTAAGTGGCCCCTAAGAAGCCATTATCGGGAGGTATTCAATTCCCACTATTTACTGTGATGTGGTTCTCTTGAGCTTTGGATCTGCCTCATTTTTGGGCTATGCCCTAATATAAACTAGCAGAACGGATGAACGACATGGATATGACATATATCACGGTGGCTCCCAGAGTTTTTGTGCCCAAAATATTTTCCTGCCTCTGTTTTGCGTGAAACCACTAGATCTGTCAACGCCAACTTTGGAATAAGAGCTATAATTACAAGTGTTAAGTAATTATGACTATTTTACAATGTATTTACAATGTAATTTGAAAATCAAATAGGCCTTAATTAGCTGCAATTCATGAAGTTGATTCGAAATAGTTGGGATAAGACTATGGTGGTGGGTGGGTCAAGATGGGAGTTCTCATCAGTTCGCGATTCGAAAGACCCAAATTTGGGGGGGATTTGCGAGCGGGGCTAGCGGCAAGGAAGTGGGGTTTTCCATGGTGCATACAGGGTGACTTTAATGTCACAATGTTCTCTCATGAAATGCGAGGTGCTAAGGTATTCCAAAACGGTTACGTAACCGCTGTTATGTAAAGTTAATTGTGGTAACCATGGCTGTTATGGAAAAATTTACCCGTACGGCCTGTAACAGTCATGTAGCAGCTGTAATGGGGCCGAAATAGGTTTTTTACAAAAAAATAAAAATAAATCGTAAATGGTGACAGCGGTGGCCGTTATGGCCACCATTACCTTTGTGGAATACCTTAGCGAGAAGAAAGTAATGTGGCAAGAAGTATGAGGAATTTATTAGATTGGATTCTCAAGAATGAGCTTATGGATGGTGCCTTTAGGGGTGCTTTCATCCGGACTAACAATCAAGCTAATCAAGCACAACAAGAATTGATATATTTCTCATTTTGGGTGAGTGAGACTCAGCATATCCTAAGGTTACTTGAATGGCTGGACCACATCATGTTTGTAATCACTGCCCCATTATTATTAATAAATTGGACCTCGGGGAGTCCAACTACTTTTAGATATGACATTGTGTAGATGGAAGAAAATGGCATTGTATACTATAGTGGGTGAAAGAGTGGTGGAGATAGTTCCAAGTGCATGGAGGTGCAAACCTAAAATTATTGAGGAACTTAGGTTGCTTAAAACTAAACTAAAGGAGTGGAATAAAGCTCACTATGGCAGAATTGGAGAGGTGATGGCTACAATCCTTTTTTCCTCCCTATCTATCTCCTAAATCTCATTTGGGATTATTATTACTATTTTTTCCGTATAAAAAAAAAAAAAATCCTAAATGAGATTTATGAGGTAGATTGGGGGGGGGGGGGGGTTGTCAATTGACCCAAAAGTGATAAATCTTGACTAGTTGAGCTTTAGAAGAAATACAAAAGAAAAGCAAAAGTAGAAGAGATCATGTAGTGCCAAAACTTTAGAGCTCTATGACTCATTTGGAGGGGAGGCACGGAGTTCTTCCATTCTACCGCTAGTGCGAGACGATGAATGAATTGCATATGGAGATTGGAAGTAGAGGGAGCGATATTTTTGCAGTGCTCGAGAAGATGCGATGTGATAATAGAGTTCTAGAACTTGGACAACCTTGAGTTCACCTAGATAAGTGTCAAAACAACTTATTTCCTAGAAAGGCTTATTTGAAGAGGAGGTTAAAGAGGCAATGGATTCATTGGGGGAGGACGTCAAAGGTAAAGACATCAAAGGTTATATTTCAAGTAATTTAGTGAAGACATCAAAGGAAAGGTAATAGATGAAATTTTATAAGAAGGGCACTATAGTGAAGAATATGAGCACCTCCTTTATTGCCCTTATCTTGAAGAAGTGTTTCTTGTTTGGACGACTTATGGCCTATTAGTTTGATAGGAAGCCCATATAAAATTCTTGTAGAAGTGTTGACTTCTCAATTTAGAAGAGTGCTTGACTTTATTATCTCTCCTTCCCAAGAGGCTTTCCTTGCGGGGAGTTAGATTTTGGTTGTATTTTGGTTCGTACATGAGTGCATAGAAATCAAGGCACAAGGTGCGAAACTAGGGAGTGTTATGTAAAACTTAGGAAAAGCTTAAAATCATGTTAATTGAGAGTTCCTAGATTACATGCTTAAAAGATGGGTTTTAAAGGGGGGTAGAAGGGATGAATGAGTGCATGTCGCTTAGTTGCATGATCCTTCTAACTAGGTGTTGCTCCAAGGTTCAATCCTTGGTAGTGTTACCTTTTAAAAAAAGGTGCCGCTCCAACTTTGCTTCCTATTTGTTTATGCGTGAAAACATTTTCATATTGATGCTTCCTTGCTCCTACACCTGAATTTGTTGTTGCGTCACGTTATGCCTTGTGCACAACTATAGTATGTTATCTGCAAAATACTCCATGCCGTGGAAGGATCACTCTGATGTCATTGGGTCCGTTCTTTGCCATTTAGTCTTTTCTTTGAATGCAACTCATTACTATAAAAAAGTTGTTTGTGTGCAAAGGAATCCAAAAGGTAAACAATAATATTGGACCTAAAAATCAATCATTGTATGTAAAAGGTATTTGAAGGTAAAGGATAGTAACAAAATTTAAACATAAAATATTAGTTGCTGGTATGAACCTCGTTAAGGGGTGTGGGACATTTTTTTCTTCTTCTGAAAGATAACTAATTTTTATTGAAAAGTGAAGACGACAAAAACTACACAACAAACATCCTATTAAGAGAACTATCCCAACACCTCAATCTTAACCGTCCTAAGCACATCCCTTGCCGACCCACCTGTTTTGTAAACACTGGTTGTTCTTCCCTAGACCAATCAAACCAAGCCACAAAATCACTCTCTCTTCCCTACACCTCTGACGCGCCAAGCCAGAAGGTGGTCTTCAAATTTCAATAGAGCTAGAGAATACCCACTCCATTAAAAATAAACCAAGAAAACTCTCCTAGACCTTCCAAGCAAAGGGGCAATGAATGAAGAAATGGTTAATTGATTCTTTGTTGTACATACACGACACATGTTAGGAAGCACCATCGACCTCTTTTGCAAATTATCAACAGTGAGAACCTTCTTTCTCCTTGCAAGTCACAGAAATGCCGCCAATATGGGAGGGGCTCCATAGGACTACACCTTGGCCGTGTGAACTTTCTAGTCATCCTTTAGATGCTTTCAAATCATGCCATAGAAGAATCAAACTATGAACCTTCCTAACTTGTCATTTTTCCACAGCAAAGAGTCCTTTTCCCTTGAGAATGGAAGACAACCTTGAAGCTTTCCTAGAACCCTCACCGTCTCCACTTCCTTGTCTTGCAAATTCCTCCATCATGGAGGTGACCAAATAACCACCCCACTACAATAAGAGAAACATCTTGCAACTGAAATATTAGCTTATGGGGACACACTAGCTAGATTGGGGAATTCTGACCTAAGCGAGCTTTCTCCGATCCACACATCCTCCCAAAAGCGGATACTCTTCCATTTCCCAAGCGAGAAGCAAACCCCTTCCGAAACCTCTCGGCCATACTTGAGATTGCCTTCCACAATCCTGACCCCTTATAAAAATAGTTCTTTACCCCACACCCTCCCTCTTGAAAGCCATTCTTTTTTGTAACCACCTCACACCAAAGACTTCCTCTGTATCAAACCTCCATAACCATTTGTCTAGTAAGGCTAAGTTAACACTTTCCATCTCCCTAATCCCTGCATCCCCTTCATCATAAGTCTTGGACACCTCGTCCCAATTGAGAAGAAGAAATTTCTGCTTCTCCCATTTCCCCTCCACAAAAACTCTCGCTGTAATCTTTTGATCTCTCTAACACCTACTTAGGACACTTGAAAAGTGGCATGAATTATGGAGGCATATTGGATAAGGCTGCTTCAATTAGGGTGATTCGACCCCTTAAAGACAAATACCACGACTTCCACCTACAGAGCTTCCTCTCCATTCTTTCAATGACACTCTCCCAAGTGGTGTGGGACATGTGGGCACAGAATGTTGACCCAACTGGCACACATGTCAAAAAATGTGCCCTTTACTTGTAAATAGCTTTTAACAAAGAAATTTATGTGGGGCAACATATTGGGCAACCTATGTAAGTGGATGCTCAGATAACTATTCATCAATGAAGAGGTAGATATTTGTCTCCATTGATATCTTATTTTTTTTAATAGTAACAGTATATGAAGAAAAATGGAAGTTGTGTTATTGAGGTCCTTGCATCAGGTAGGGCCATCTATTTTTTTGGTTATTTTAGGTTGCTTCTGTAGGTTTTTGCTTAGGATGCTGATCTTTTCAAAAAGCTTATTGCTCTTGCACCACATAGTGAGTTAATGTATAAGAGTGTTATTTCATAAGCCTGCACTATTTTGTGTGTTGAAGGTAGCTTAATAAAGCAGGCTTCTTTAACAAAAGAATCTTTAGGGAACACTTTATTTACTTCAGTTTTATATGCTTACATGTATGTATAATTATCCCTACTTTGTCTTTAGTTCATGCTTTCTTATCTTAAATTACTTCTCATGCAAATCCCAAAACATGTTGAATAACTGCTTAAATATTTGTATCAATAAATTGAAGGTAATAACTTTTAAAGTTTATGTAAGGTTTGACAAGAAAGGTTAGTAAGGAAACATTTTAATAGTCATGTTTTTCCCATGCAAATAATGATTGGCTTGCTTATCTTTATTGTACAATACAAATTATTTTATTTGTGCTAAATGTAGAGTTCGTAGTATCGATATTGTTACATGTATTGATGGCTGGGGATATGGAAACATGTATCGATATTGTTGGAAGCGTATCGCTAATTGAGGGAAACATGGGGAAAATGGTATAATTTCTCAACGAAACTTTAGGAGATGCTAAAATATACATATTTGCATATTTAGGAATCAAATAATTGCAAAAAAGACACATACATAATAAGTTTTCTTGGGGGCCTAAAAGCATGTAACATTGACTTGAGGAAACATGGGAAAATGGTGGAATTTTTCTATAATACTTCAACAAATGCTAAAATACACATATTTGCATATTTAGGACTCAAATAATGGCAAAAAAGATGCATATATAATAAGTTCTCCTTTTGGAGCCTAAAAAGCAAGAATCACTGACTTAGGAAAACATCGGGGAAACATGGGGAAATGGTGGATCCATCCAATGTTTTTAGTATCGTTATCGCATAATGTATCGAACCCTTGGGATATGGATACATATTGGTTATCTCATGGGATATATCAGTTGTATTGTGTAATGTATTGCTATTGTTGGAAAACATTGGGAAATTGGTCGAATTTTTCAATGAAAATTCAGTGATTGTTAAAAAAGACATCAATACACACTTCGAAATCAAAACATCGCAAAAAACAAGTGCACATAATAGGTTTCCTTTTGTATGGGATCCTAATCTATGCATTGTCTGACTGAACTGATGCAAGTATATTCAAAGTCTATTCATAATTTCATATAATTAATAAATATAAGAAGACGTGTGGTTGTGGCTCAAACCCACATAGAAGAAGTAGAAAACTAGAAATATACCTGTGAATAATGTGTGGTTGTGGCTCATACCCACATAGAACTGTGCGGTAGCTCAAAATCATCATCTCCATCTCGATGGGGTTGGGCATAGTGCTACTGCTCCACAAACCAACAATATTATGCGTAGGTCATAGTAGAATGATACTAGTGAAGATACACTTTAACATAACGCTGGAGCTCATCCTCTCTGATTTGAGAAAATTTTGATTTTTCCCCAAATTTTCGCAAATTGGCCAATCTTTCCCCAAAATCCCAAGATTAGTGTTTTTTTTCTTATAAGGCAACAATTTTATTGATAAACTGCAAAAAGCGGAAAAGAATACAAAGGAAAGTGAAAAAGAAAATTACAACCCCAAAAGGGCAATGAGGACGCATTCATATAAATCCTCAATGCCGGTGGCCCACTCAAGCACCCAATACATTGCTTTGCATGTGATGACCCCTTCGGAAACCAACTTGTTTTTGAAACATCGATATTCCTTTCTCCCCAAATGGCCCAAAGGCATGCCATTACTGTTAACTGCCAACTGCTATCCCTTCCTTCCCAACTCCTTCATGCCACGATGCCAAAAAAGGAAGGCATGGACGTCAACATAACCAAATAGATGTTGAGAATCGTTGGGAAAAAATTCCACACCTTCCTAGCAAAGGGGCAATGAATGAACAAATGAGCCATTGACTTGGCATCTGTCTTGCACATGATGAATATGTTTGGTAGAATCATTCCTTTTTTTACAAAGATTGTTGATGAAGGACACATGATTTAATGCTAGCATGCAACGTGAAGATTATGAAAGAGTCCATAAAGTAATTCAATTAACAACAGATGCTAACCTACCAATTAATTAATAGTAAACAATAAGAAATAAAATTTGATTTAACCTAAATCACATGCCTGCATGCTAAGAAATCACATAAATCAGTTAAAACTAGGACTGATGGAAGGATAGAATTCCAATTTAGCATAGGCACGTTCCACACTCAATGAACAGATTTGTAGGTTTTATGATTAGGGTTAGGAAGGGGAAAATCTGAAATATGGAGAATTAGGATTCTTAGAATTGAGAATTTTGGAAATTGGGGAAAATAGGAAATTGGAGATCTAGGATTTAGAAGGTTGTAATGGAAGGGAAACGACGAAGACAATATAAGAAGTGAATACCTTTCGAAGAAGAGGAAGATAAATGATGTACCTTAGAATCCACCACCAAACAAGCTTCTACCATTCCACAATTTAATTGGAAAAGAGGATTTTTTTTTCAAAAAAAAAAAAAAAAAAAAACCCTAGAAAATAAGGACGAAAATTCTTTCACACAAAAGAGCTTCTCTCTTTTTTCTTTCTTCTCAATAACACCACTAGGGTTGGAACTCCACTCCCCTTGTGGTTTTATAATTAAAAAATTCAGAATTAAAATTCAACATAATTATAACTATGCCACTCATTTAAGTAAAGTGGCCCATCATCCACAATAAGAAAACTAAAACTTATATTATCAATCTCAACCATTAAATAACTCCTAAAAATAACAACAAACATAAAGAAAGCAAGATTAGAGTCCAATGGGCCCAAATCTAAAAGATTTGGTGGCCCGATGGCCTGATCGACAAGATCCAATGGTCGGATCGATACAAAATAGAAATCCTGTGACTAAAATGATCTCTTAAGTAGCCCACATTCATCATCCCAAGGTGGGGTCTTCCTGATGCACGTCCAATGCATGTGGGGTCTTCAAAATGGCCTGGCGGGCCCCATCTGGAACTCGTCTCCCATCCACAAAGAAAGTTGCACTGATGTGGGTGGTTGTCTCCGTCTCTGGTACACCCGAGTATGTTCTCTGATGTCCCCATCAATTGTCTACCTTGAGTACTTTTTCCCTTCTTACTAACCAAATGAAAGCCGCAATCGTAAGGGGAGCTGCATTCTCCCAGAAGCGAAAGTTATGGAAAGAGGAATAGGGAGGGTGGGTAGGAATCTTATAAAAGGTGCTGACAGAGAATCTTCCTGAGCTGTGACCTTTCCAAACCAGTGTGTCCTTCGCCAAGACGTCTACCACAACACTTTTCAATTTATCCGAAAGGTTAAGGAGAGCCTCTACTTCCTCATTTGAAAGTCCTCTTCGGCCTGGGGGCGTCTACACAATCCATCCACCTTCGGAAGAGAAGCACCTAGCTACAGTGATGTTCCTATCAGGAGAAAACAAAGCCAAAGTAAGAAACACATCTTTCAACAGGCAATCGCCTATGCATAAGTCCTCCCAAAAGCGAACACGGGTGCGTTCACCCGTTGCAAATGACACCTTCTTTGAACTTAGCGGCCGCTGAGAGAATGGCCTTCCAAAGACCTTACAATTTATATTGCGAGGAATCTTTGATCCACCACCCCCATGGGACGGTACCATATTTTCTGGCGATTACCTCTCTTCATAAGCTACTACCCTCCGTGGTGAATTTCCATAGCCATTTCCCTAATAAAGCTTGATTCATATGCTCCAGGACCCTCAAACTAGCCCCTCCTTCAGATTGAGGCTTGCAAACATCCTCCCATTTCAAAGGATGAAACTTCTACTTCACCGCTTTATTGCTCCATAGGAAATCCTTGAAAATTTCAAGCCTCGCAAGAACCACATTTGGGCAATGGACGAGCGACATAAAAAATATAACTGCATTCTCGATCTATCCCCAATCGACATGGTCATAAGCCTTATCAAGATTGAGCTTGTACAACACCTGAGCTTTGCCTTATGTTTGGAGTCTATGCTTTCGTATGCCAACAAAACACAGTCCAATATCTGTCTTTAAGCTACAAAAGCACTTTGATTTTCCGAAATGATAGTCGTAATTACCTCTTGAAATCTAGTTGCAAGGACCTTCGCTAGAATTTTGATGATGATTTCGTCAAACACTCTTGAATACTTTGAAATGGGGGCCAATTGATTGCTGATCGAAGTGGAATTTCGAAAAAAAAAACATTTTTAATTATTATTTTTCTTCAAAAATCCCTAAATTACTAAGAATCACTGGATCAAGTTATATACCTGTTTTGATTTTGTGTTTGGACACAGATTGTAACCGATTTGCGAGAAATTGGGAAATTTTATTTTTTTTCGCAAATTTCCGCAACTCAGCCCATCTCCTCTAAATATCGAAATCGTAGCTCCAAATCCATGATTTTTTCATACAAATATAAAGAAACATGGATTTGTAACCATTTGACATTGATTGAACATGATTTATAGCAAAAAAAGGATCGAAAATCGAAAATGCTCATTGGATTGAACAGGTGGGATATCCGCACTACCTGTGCGTTTTCGCACAATCGGGATACAAGATATATTGTGGGATATATTGGCTGATATCGTCTATACTTAAAACCTTGGATCCATCCAATCATAAACCATTCATGCATGCGTGCACATACATACAAACACAGCATGATCCATCCATCAATACTCACATACATGCATCCATCCAACTATCCGTCCATCCATCCATGCATACATGTATGCACATACGTACATGTATTTAATCATACAACCATGCACCCATAAAAAATTTGAAATGGATTTAAAAAAAAAAAAAAAAAAAAATTTTAGATAATAAATTTTTGGTGATATTGATACATTGGCGATGTTATTGATGATATCACCGATACATTGGTGGTACAAGCAACATTTTTAATTTATACAGTTGAAAATATTGCGATACATTGGCAATACTTTGTGAAATATCGGCAATATATCACCCATACTTGGAATTTCTGATACTACCAGTGTTATGGGTGTTGCTGATTTAGCGATATCTATAATGTCGGTGATATTACCGATAATGTTGGCGATATTATTGATAATACAAGCAATAATACTCGGAACAATGTTTAAATGTAGAGTTTCCATCTGGTCTTTCATATTTTTGTTGCAATTGCGATTCCGTGCATATGAAAGAATGTAGGACAATTTGTTTTACATTCTTGCTTTTATTATAGTTGATTTGTTATATCATTATCTCGGAATCCTGGTAGGTTCTGACATCTTTTTTCTCCCCAGGAAAATGTGAGTTCATGTGAAGATATTTCTGTAAGAACAAGGAGTGTTATTGAGCTGAAAAAGCTTCAGCTACTCCATCTGCAACGTCGTTTGCGGAGGTACTTATCTGTTAGCGTGCATCTTATGAGGTTTTGTTTCTGCAGTTCAAGTTACACTGTTGTCTCATTTCATATTTTACACACACACGCACCCACACACGTACACACATACGTGTGTGTGTGTTGCTATTTATTTACATAAATATATACATATGAGACATGTTGACACTTGACAAACATATCTGTGTCTGTGTCTGTGTGTGTGCGTGTGTCATTATGTACACGGTATGTATATATTGGATGTGGTGTCCTACATTATTTCTTTTTCTCTGATCTTTTCTGAGACTGTCTGTATTGTGTGAATAGTGATTTTCTGCATGATTTCTTCAAACCTATCGCATCAGACATGGAGCGTTTGAAATCCATCAAGAAACATAGATATGGAAGGCGTATGAAACAGCTTGAAAAATTTGAACAGAAAATGAAGGAAGAGCGCCAAAAGAGAATTCGTGAGAGGCAGAAAGAGTTCTTCAGTGAAATAGAAGCTCACAAGTATGTATGATAATGGCCTGTTTTCCCCTTCTAGTTATTTGATACCCGTTCACTGTTTTATTGTTTTTCCTGGAATTGTTGTCCACAATTTGTTTGGCTATTGGCTTTTGTGACCTTTGATGCAATATGCACTTTTCTCAGTATGCACCCTTTTAGATGGTCTCATGTGCTTACCTGGCCCCACTGTGAGGATGTTTTGGTCTATAAATTAGGTTGGTCAACACATTAGGTGTGCAACATGTGTACGAAAACAATGGACAGTTTGTTGCTAGCTGTCCACATTCGTCTGATGAATTGTCCAGTATGATATTGGCACATGTGGCACACCTGATTGTACCAAAACAATGTCCTGCAGACAACAAGTTGGAATGTGAGGCTACTAATATAATTGTTGTCATTGAGCAAAACTACTTCATTTTGCTTGAGAATTGCACTTTATGTTATATGTACCATTTGGGGGTGCAATTTGGGTGGGTTGGGTCAGGTTGAGGGTCCACCTGAACTCAACCAACCTCAAGAGGACCCAACCTGCAACCCAACCTTGCCCGAATTCCCACCCATGGTTCTGAATGTCAGTATCGGTCAGCGTATCAGCCCAATAGAAAAGTGATATGATATGGAGTCGTGTATCGGTATCGGGGCTGTATTGGTCCGTATCGGTCAATTCTTATTTATTTATTTATTTATTTTTTTTAAGTACAAAAAATGAAAAAATAGGAACAAATGAGATATCCAAGAATCTATCTTCTTCTTCTTCTTCTTCTTCTTCTTTAAAAAAAAAAAAAAAAAAAAAAAAAAAAAAAAACCATGTATTATTCAAATGGTGTATTGGACCATCCTTGATGAGAATGTCATCTGTCGGTTTGACTTGTTGAAGGTCAACTAAATGGGCCCTGATTAAGCATGATTTGGTGAACTAGGGCCCATTACATTGAAATACAACAAAAAGAAGATGAAAATATAAAACAGAAAGTGAAGGTTTACCCTTCTTTCTGATTTTTCCCATGATGTTCCACTTCGCTTCGATTTGTCGAATCCCATTCAAATTATTTATTTTGATCCCAAAATAGGTCTAGATCTAGCCTAAAATGAGTTTTTAAGCTTTTTCCATGGTTTAAATGAGAAAAAAAAAAAAGAAGAGTCATGAGTGAAAAGAAAAGAAAGAAAATAAAATAAAATCAAAATTGGGCTTTTATGGGGCGTATCAGCCGATACGGTCACTTTTTTTTTTTGTTTTTTTTGTATTGGGCCAATACACCCCGTATTGCGTATCAGCTGATACGATACTAATATTCAAATATATGTTACCACTCAAGGTGCGCAACTTGAACTGATGGGGACATCTCACGCACATGCCTGCCCCCCTAAGCACGTACGTACAAAAGAGGGCCCCACCGTCGATCTGGCTCGATGACGACGTCCAGGGAGTGCCTCCTTGTTAGAAGACGGAGTTTTGATTCAAGGAGTCGGCCCGATAGTCAAGAAAAGCCCATCATGGGATCTCATGATCATGGCCCACTAATCGGATTAAGTTCATACTTTAGGTTTTGCTTATTTATATTATTTAGAACATCATGAATGCTTTAGATTTCTTTTATTGGTTTTTATTTTAGTTTACTTCATCGCTAAGTAATAGGTTGCACACATGACGTAAGTTTTGTGGTATAGGGTTTTCCCTATAAATAGGCACCCCTCGTAGTTCTTTTAATTTATTGAAGTTTAATAAAAATTTCTGCAAGTTTTTTTTCTACTCTCTGAGTTTCTGAGTTGTGGAAAAATTTAAGTGGGTGCGAAACCCTCCCCTTTTGAAGGACTAACTATCGTGGTGCGAGCCACATCTATCCCCATCCGTCTCTACCCTCTTCCATCCATATAGCTCACCTTTTTCCATCCATATTTCTCCTCCTACAAGCATTCCATCTGCAAATCCATCAATAGTTGTAGCTGTTTTTCTCTCTACAGCAAGTATCCAGAATCTGGCCCTGCAGGAGGGCTGAAACTTCGGCGAAGCACCACGCACAAACCGTACATCGGATTGAGCTGAGATTTGGGAGATTTGGATTCCATCCCTCTGGCCGACCAGGGTCAAGGTGGCTTTTTTCTGAATAGTAGGCCCCACACACGTGCGTCTGTGATCACACGCACGTACGTTTGGGCCATTGTTGCTATCTGCACGCGGGAACTGTCTTCCAGTTCAGGTTTTCTTCTTATTTTACCCTCTCATGCCATTTTTTCATAAACCCTAACCCTAGATTGCATTATCCTTAATTTATTTGCCCATTTTCTCATCCTAGGGTTCCTTGAGTTGAAATTAGTGAATCCTTTGGATTAGGGACTGATTACTGTGCATGTGTGGATGATTATTTCTTATCTTTGAGTATCGTTTGGTTCATAATTTTTATTAATCCAGCCCTAACATGTGTAGGCCTGGACCCGCATAGATTCCCCTTAATTGAATATTTGGACTTTCATGTGAGATATGGAATTTGTGTAATTGTTTCTGAACTAACGTGATCTTAAGCCTGAAATCTTGCACATCATATTTGAATTTTATTTCGCCAGTGGCAAAATCTTCGCAGTCGGAGAGAATTGACAGGGACATCTCACGCACATGCCCGCCCCTCCTATGCATGTACGTAAGAAGGAGGGCCCCATCGTCGATCTGGCTCGATGACGAAGTCCAGGGAGGGCCTCCTAGTTAGAAGATGAAGTTTTGATTCAAAAAGTGGGCCCGATAGTCAAGAAAAGTCCATCATGGGATCTCATGATCGTGGCCCACTAGTCGGATTAAGTTCATACTTTAGGTTTTACTTATTTATATTATTTAGAATATCATGAACGCTTTAAATTTCTTTGATTCGTTTTTATTTTAGTTTACTTCATTGCCAAGTAATAGGTTGCATATATGGCGCGAGTTTTGGGGTATAGAGTTTTTCCTATAAATAGGCATCCCTTGTAGTTCTTTTGATTCAATGAAGATTAATAAAAATTGCTGCGTTTTGCTGCTCCTTTCTGAGTTATGAAAACTTAATTGGGTGCAAAGCCCTCCCTTCTTCGAAGGGCTAACTACCGTGGTGCGAAGCCACATCTATCCTGATTCGCCCCCACCTTCTATCCATATTTCTCTTCTCCTACAAGCATTTCATCTGCAAATCCATCAATAGTTGCAGATGTTTTTCTCTCTATAGCAGATTTCCAGAATCTGGCCCTACAGGAGGGTTGAAACTTCGACAGAGCAGCACGTACAAACCGTGCATCGGATCGAGCTGAGATTTGAGGGTTTTGGAGTCCATCCCTGATCGATCAGGGCCAAGGTGGCCTTTTTCTGAATGGTGGGCCCTACAACGTGCGTCTGGGCCATTGTTGCTATTCGCACGCGGGAACTGTCTTCCAGTTCAGGTTTTCTTCTTATTTTACCCTCTCATACAATTTTTTCATAAACCCTAACCCTAGATTGCATTATCCTTAATTTATTTGCCCATTTTCTCACCCTAGGGTTCCTTGAGTTGAAATTAGTGAATCTTTTGGATTAGGGACTGATTACTGTGCATGTGTGGATGATTATTTCTTATCTTTGAGTATTGTTTGGTTCATAATTTTTATTAATCCAACCCTAACGTGTGTAAGCTTGGACCCGCATAGATTCCCCTTAATTGAATGTTTGGACTTTTATGTGGGATATGGAATTTGTGCAATTGTTTCTGAACTAACGTGATCTTAAGCCTGAAATCTTGCACATCATATCTGAATTTTATATTTCACCAGTGGCGAAATCTTCGCAGCCGGAGAGAATTGACGGGGACATCTCACGCACATGCCCGCCCCCCCTACGCATGTACGTACGAAGGAGGGCCCCATCGTCGATCTGGCTCGATGACGACGTCCAGGGAGGGCCTCCTAGTTAGAAGACGAAGTTTTGATTCAAAGAGTGGGCCCGATAGTCAAGAAAAGCCCATCATGGGATCTCATGATCGTGGCCCACTAGTCGGATTAAGTTCATACTTTCAGTTTACTTATTTATATTATTTAGAACATCATGAACGCTTTAGATTTCTTTGATTGGTTTTTAATTTTAGTTTACTTCATCGCCAAGTAATAGGTTGCACACATGATGCGAGTTTTGGGGTATAGGGTTTTCCTTATAAATAGGCATCCCTTGTAGTTCTTTTGATTCAATGAAGATTAATAAAAATTGTTGCGTTTTGCTTCTCCTTTATGAGTTATGAACTTAATTGGGTGCGAAGCCCTCCCTTCTTCGAAGGGCTAACTACCGTGGTGCGAAGCCACATCTATCCCGATTCACCCCCACCTTCTTCCATCCATATTTCTCTTCTCCTACAAGCATTCCATCTGCAAATCCATCAATAGTTGCAGACGTTTTTCTCTCTACAGCAGATTTCCAGAATCTGGCCCTGCAGGAGGGCTGAAACTTCGGCGGAGCAGCACGTACAAACCGTGCATCGGATCGAGCTGAGATTTGGGGGTTTTGGAGTCCATCCCTGACCGACTAGGGCCACTTTTTGAATATTGGGCTCCACATACGTGCGATCTTGATCACACGCACGTGAGTCTGTGTCATTGTTGCTGTCCGCGCCCGGGAATTGTCTTCTGGTTTAGGTTTTCTTCTTATTTTACTCTCTCATACCAGTTTTTCATAAACTCTAACCCTAAATTGCATTATCCTTAATTTATTTGCCCATTTTCTCACCCTAGGGTTCATTGAATTGAAATTGGTGAATCCCTTGTATTAGGGACTGATTGTTGTGCATGCGTGGATGATTACTGCTTATCTTTGAGCATCGTTTGGTTTATAATTTTAACAGATCCAGCCCTAACCTGTGTAGGCCTAAACCCGTGCAGATTCCCCTTGAATTTTTGATCTTTTGTGTAGGATGTGGAATTAATATGAATTGTTTTGAATTAGTATGATCTAAAGCCTGAGATCTTGCATATCACATTTAATTTTCCATGTCTTGCATCATGAACCCAAAGCAAATTCCTCTTTATTCAAGCCAACCCTATGTCCCTACCCAACCCACTTAACCTCACTCAAATACAAGTAATCAGTCCCAACCAACCTAACCCGACCCGAATTTGTTCTACCCAAACCCAACCCAAATTTAAATCAGGATGCTGTTTTCTAACCCAAACCCAACTTGAGGACCTTGACAACCCGACCTGAAATCAAGTTGGATCAATTGGGTTCGGTTTGATCTGAACCCCAAGTTGCAGCCCTACTACCATTTGGAATTAGCTTTTTAATTATTTAAGAAATTATAGTTGCTGGGAATCATGAGAACTAGAGGGGGCAGTTTTTGGCATTGGGGAGGTTGCTTCCAGAACTAGAGGGGGGCAGCATTGGAGGTTTCCAGAAAGGCGAAGTCAGATGTTGCGGATTGGGCTTCAAACTCCAAGGGTCTTTTTGAGTGTTTCTTTTCTTGTTTGATAAGGCTTGTGCTGTTGTTGTTTAATCACCTTCAAAAGAAAAAAAGAATGTTGGGAATCATGGGCATGCTTTTCAGGGAGAAACTGGAAGACTGCTTCAAGATCAAGAGAGAACGCTGGAGGGGTTTAAATAAGTATGTAAAGGAGTTCCATAAAAGAAAAGAGAAGGTACACAGGGAGAAGGTTGACAGAATTCAGCGTGAGAAGATCAACCTGTTAAAGAACAATGACGTGGAGGGGTACCTACGCATGGTTCAGGTATTCTTTTAAATCCCCTCCTATTAAAACGTGGTTTATGTTGGTGTGATGCTTTGCCTTCTTTCATATTGACACTCGATAACTATGTAGGATGCAAAATCAGATCGTGTTAAGCAGCTCCTCAAGGAGACTGAAAAATATCTTCAGCAGCTGGGCACCAAAGTGCTGGAATCAAAGGCCATGACAAGGCATTTTGAGATGGAAATGGATGAAAATCGAGCAGTAAATGTTGTCGAGAAAAATGAAATTATCATCAATAATGAAGATGAAAGCGACCAGGCACAGGCAAGCATCATCTCTTGTGCATGACTTGAAGTTACCTATTGTTCTCCATCTGATCTTATAAATTCTCTTTTGCAGCATTACCTGTCAAACAATGAGAAGTACTATCAAATGGCTCATAGGTATTGATGTTATATCTCAGAAAGTGTTTTGGCATTTTGGTTAGCGGAATGGTTTGATTTGCACGTGTTCACTACTGGTGGCTATTAAGTGGCAGCTTTTAAAGTAGAATGCTTCAGTAGTGGAAATTGGTTTAGGCCATCACTTTCTGTTTTCCTGGGAAATTCCTCTCATGGTTCTTTGTTTTCACCAATTATATTCATGAACACGCATGCATAAATACATACCTTCACGTACATACAATATGTATGCTACTTGTGCTTTCATCTTTATTGTTGGGAATTCATATTACAAACATTGTTTTCTGCAGTGTGAAAGAAAGCATAGATGAGCAGCCATCTTATCTTCAGGGTGGGAAATTGAGAGAGTGAGTTGGATATTTATAATTTTCAGTTTTCCACAACTGAACTTTTTTTTCGAAAGAAGAATGTACCCTCTTTTTTTTCTTACCTGGGAGTTTATTCTTAATTCATTGTTGTGGAATGGAAGAACGGGGTTCGTGTAGCTGACCTTATTAATTAGGATAAGGCTTAGATGATGATAATGATGCAATGTTATGCAGATGGACCCTTTTCTCTAAATCAAGCTTTGAATTTATTTGATATCTGTTTTTACTTTACAGGTACCAAATGAATGGTCTGCGATGGTTGGTTTCATTATACAACAATCATTTGAATGGCATTCTTGCTGATGAAATGGGTCTTGGTAAAACTGTCCAGGTATGGCTGAGTGGGATGTGAAATTGCATTAATTCAATACGAGGCTGTTTGTGCACATGCATGTCAATGATCTGATGGCCCCCTATCTTGGATGGACCATAACCCAAACTGAAAGATTCAAGCTAACTGATTTATAGTCTTTATGTTATTTAATGACTCATGGCATATATTTTCTTAATCATCAATTTGCTGTCCAGTAATTGAAGAATTAGGACTGCTTGTGTGCGATAAGAAAATTCTCTGTTAGTCATTGAAGTTCTAATGCAGGGGCATTTTCACACCGGGCATGAGTGGAGTTGCCTGTGGGATGCAAGGGCACACTCGGGGTGGGCGGCCTGTGTGAGGCGGGCCCCACTCGTGGGAAGCAGAACCCATGTGAAGTGGGGCCCACGAGGGGGGTTCGCCTGAGGTTCTAACCCATGGGATGTGAGGCCTGGGCTATGAGATAGATGGATTTATTCGCCATGCTCTATCATTTTGAGCTTTTAGAGCAAGTGGTTAATTGTCCTACATCAAAGTGGTATTAGAGCGAGATGTCCCGTGTTCGAGAATCCTCACCGGGGGTGATTAATGCAGGGGACATTTTCACATCGGACTTGAGTGGGGTTGCCTGTGGGATGCAGGGGCACACTCGGGGTGGGCAGCCCATGTGAGGCGGGCCCCATCCGTGTGAAGCGGGTGGCTCATGTGAAGCTGAACCCATGCGAAGTGGGGCCCACAAGGGGGTTCGGCCGAGGTCCTAACCCATGGGATGTGGGGCTTGGGCTATTAGATAAATGGATTAATTCGCCATGCTCTATCAGTTCGAGCTTTTAGAGCAAGTGGTTAATTGTCCTACATTAAGTTCCCTATTAGTCACTGATAGATGATTCTATATAGGCATACACGTGTGTGTTTGTCTACAGTCCACACACACACTCACTGATATGGACTATACCATCACAATCCACAACTTGTGGTTTCATGGGCTGCTGTGGGCCCCACATCATCTGTGCATCATATCCACCCCGTCAATCTTGTTCTCCCCCTCATGCTCACCGTAGTAACCAAGCACCAGGCCGATTCAAAACTAGGTGGACCATGATGCAGGGAACAACGTAAAATCATGACAAAGACCTCTAAATTCACATGGTGTGGCTCACTTGGGTTTTGGATTGGCCTGATTTTGGGTGTCCCTTGATCCTAGCTGGATGCAGTCGATGAATGGATTAGATGGCAGATACCAAAACAGTGCGCCCCACAAACAGTGGGGAAGGTTTTATTGGTTGGGCGTCCCTGCCCAACTGTTCCTTGTGAGGTGGTTCACTTGAGTTTCCGTTTGGGATGATTTTTGTCCCCATGGCCTAAGATCGAAGGGTGCATCTAATTGATGGGGTAGATCTGATACACAGTTGATGTGGCCCCCCACAATACGACAACAAGTATTGGTGGTACCTGTACCATATGAGCGTGCACGTAGACATGCATGCACACATCATTATGATATTGGACTCTCACACAAACACACATTGTGATGATGAATAGTGGACACATGCATGTACACATACACATATTGATGATGAATGGTGGTGAAAGCACACATACATGCATGCACACACATACATACTTACCATGGCGATGAATGGTGGTGAAACAAAACATCTGATAAGCGGTCTTTTTGCAGGTTATTTCTCTAATCTGTTACCTGATGGAATCAAAAAATGACAGAGGACCATTTCTGGTAGTCGTGCCATCCTCTGTTCTAGCAGGATGGGAGTCTGAAATTTCCCTCTGGGCCCCTGGCATAAACAAAATCACATATGCTGGCCCTCCTGAAGAGAGGCGCAAGTTATTCAGGTAATGGCAAGTCAATGTGAAATTATTTGCTTTATCATTTTGTTAGTTATGTGAAGAACGGATTAATTATCATTCCTTTCTGCAGGGAAAGGATCGGTCATCAGAAATTCAATATCCTTTTGACAACATATGAATATTTAATGAACAAACATGATAGACTAAGACTCAGCAAAATCCATTGGCACTATATAATAATTGATGAAGGCCATCGCATAAAGAATGCATCTTGCAAGTTGAATGCGGACCTGAAGCATTATCAGAGTTCTCATCGCTTGCTGTTGACTGGAACACCTCTACAGGTCAACCAAAATTCTCCCTCTCTGCTAGTACAAATTGAGTTCCATTCCAATAAGTGTGATATATTTCCTTTCTTTTACTCATTTATTTATTTATTTATTGTGTGTTTAAACCCCATCATTTCCCTTTCCCTATCAGTATCCATGTTTTCTTTGTTTTGTTGCGGGGTTTATCTTCGCTTAAATGTTGTTTCAAGTGTCTGTTTAGAGGTACTGGTTGAAGGGTTGCGATCTTCCGATCTTAGAGATCTCTGGGACATCTCTCATCCATGTTCGTTTCCATCAGATTAACCGTCTGGATCACCAAACCATGTCCTTTCACCTATATGGAATGGGGGCATTTGGGCACTATTTATGTTTTGATTCGCCAGCACCTTATAATTCCTCTCCCATGTTTCAATTCCATCCTTCATATCTTGTGTCATTAGCATTTTATTTCCACATTGGAACTAAATTATATTTATTTTGTTTCTTTCTTTGCAATATCTATGTATACATTTTGATTTATTAAGATTTTTCTTGAAGTGTCTGCTTGAATAATTTGAATTTTCTTTCTTTTTAGATAATGAATATAACTATCTCTTTATTTACACAGAACAATCTTGAGGAGCTATGGGTGTTACTGAACTTCTTATTACCAAACATATTCAATTCATCAGAGGATTTCTCCCAATGGTTCAACAAACCTCTTGAGAGTGGCGACGATAGTTCACCTGATGCAGTAAGTGTTGGGATTTTGTTATCTATATAAAATGCAGCATTTTTGTTTCTTTCTAATCTGAAGTGAGAACATTTTCTAGGATCTTTGTACCATTGTTGATACTTATGATCTAACAGGCTTTGCTATCTGAGGAGGAGAATCTTTTGGTTATAAACCGTCTTCACCAAGTCCTTCGACCCTTTGTTCTTCGGAGGCTGAAACACAAGGTCTGCGATCTAAATCCTTCTTGCTTTTGATAATTTAAATTATCTTGAATTTTGTTTGATACCCGAAAATTTCAGAACTTCACAAATGATTCTAGTTTGTTGGAAGCAGTGACATCTTGAACAAAATGCTAGAATAATCTTTTAACGATAAAAAAGAAAAAAGAAAAAGAAAAGAAAAGAATGGTATACATGTCTGTCATACATTGCCTTTTATGTTGGGATTGAGTAGTTTTTTTTTTTTTTTTTTTTTTTTTTTTGAGGGAGCATTTGGAGAATCAATGGTTATTAGGGCTGTAAACAGGTTGGATATTGCAATATATCTGTATTTGATATCCAACTTAGATTTCAGATGTGGATACAGATTCAGATATTAACCAAGAAGTTGGATATATGTTGGATAAGGATATAATCCAAAACTTAAAAATATCTAAATCGGATAAGGATATACCAAGGAGTTGTATAGTCGGGTAATTGGATATCCGACTAATATCTAATTAAAAAAACTAAAAAAATCAAATACCTAATAAAATTAGCAAACATGTCAAAAATAGAAAAAAAATCAACATCCTTGAATACCTAATAAACTAGTAAAAAATAGCGATTTCCGTAACATAATTACATACTATCATGCTACAGTTCTTTGATCATTTAAATAAAAACTGACTTTGACAAAAAAGTCAATCGTGATTCATCAAGAATCATCATATCAACCTCATCATCCATGTAAATATCAATCAACATTGTAGAATTTAATATGATATTTATGTTTAATATTTTAGTTAGAAATATTATTAGTTGGTTAAATTGTGGAAATGGCCTCAGGTAATCATGTAAGCAAATATGGATATCCGTATCTGACCTGCTTAGAAGTCGGATAATCGGCTGAAACTTTTTGAATTGGGTAAAAATTCCATATCCGTGTCCGATTTTCTCGAGTCGGATATGTCAGGTAAGTTGGTAAATGGATATACATTGCCAACCCTAGTAGTTAGTCTGGCTCTGGTCCACTTCTTTTATATTGATATGTATGAGTTCATCCTTTATCCACTTATGCAATCAGCTTTACAACAACTGCACATCTCTCCACTGTTTATGCATAGTGTCATAGTTGTCACGCTGCACATGCTGGCTACCCACCTGGGCATGAGCCCTTGTTGGCCTGGCAGCCTAGTGGTCAAAGGTAGGTTTACTCAAGTAGATACGTAAATATGCTATATATACTTATGTATATGCTTTTTTTAATGAGTGGAAATTAATTTTATTAAAGGTTAGAAAAAAAAAAAGAAGCAAAACAAACAAGGCTAGCAAGCCCTGGAACACAAAACTAAGCAGATTACAATCAGTATTCCTAATATCGATACTATCGGACGATATATTGGCCGATATTATTGTTATCGCTGACCAGCGAGACGAAACCCATCCGAGACCTTCGAAAATTTTAAAAAAATCAGAATTCTTTTTATCGTGCGATATATATATCGCACGATTTTTTTGCGAAATCGTCGATATTGGTGATACTATCTTGTTGTATTTGCAGATTTACCAGAAAATTGAAAAAAAAAAAGAGGGAAAATCTTTCAATCCATGTAAGAGGGGATTCCGGTACCTGTGGGAGAAGATTGCGTGATCGGAAACTGAATTTGGTGGGCCACTCGATCGAGAACTAGCGGTCTACCAAAAATCGTGGAGATTTGGGGAATTTTTTAGAGACATTTTAGGATTGTAGGGTTTCGGAATGACCGAAACCCTATCTCTGTTGCGACTGCGAAAATGGCTTCAGAATCCCTTTTTTTGAAGACGCGGTTTGCGTCCTATCCCTGCCAGTTGGGAACAGGCAGTAGATTTGAGTGGCCACATGATGTATGGGTCTTATCCACACCGTCCATCCGTTTTTTCGTATCATTTTAGTATATAAACCCCAAAATAGGCAGATCCAAGGCTCAAGCAGACTACACATTGGGGATTAAACTCTTATCGTTGAAAACTTCTCGAGGGCCACAAAAGCTTTGGATGGACCTGATATTTGTGTTTTCTCTTCATCCAGGTGTATGTAACTTTATGAATAGATTGGATGGTAAATAAACATCACGGCGGGCCCTAGAAAAGTTTTAACGGTGAGAATCATTATCACCGCTGCTTCCTGTGGTGTGGTCCACTTGGGCCTTGGATCTTCCTCATTTTTTAGCTTAGACCCTAAAATGATATGAAAAATTGGATGGACAGTGTGGATAAGACCCATAAATCACGGTGGCCATTCAAAGCTGCTGTACATTCCTAGTTGGAGATGGGCGAGGTTGGACGCAATTCGCGTACTTTTTTTAATGAATGTGGTAGATACATACAGTCTGTCACGGACTCTGTGGGATTCACCTTAATGTATATGTTTTATCCAGGCCATTCATACGTTTTTTCATATCATTTAAGGACTTTATGATAAAACTTAATAAGATCCAGATCTCAGGTGGACCACACTAGAAAAAGTGGTGAATGACCCTTAAAAGTATTTTATAGGCCACAAAAGTTTTGGTTTAAGCTAATATTTGTATAATCCCTTCATCCAGTTCTGATTGACCATATCAAAGGGTTGGATGACAAATAAACATTACGGATCTACTTAAAATAGGCCTTGATATGTTTTTAATGGTGAATGTTCAATCATCACCGTTTCGTGTGGCCTAGTCCACCTGAGATTTGGATGTACTTAATGTTTGGGACAATGTACTAAAATGATCTGTAAAAACGAATGGACGGAGTGGATATACAACATATCATCAAAGGTGGGCCCTATAGTAAGGTTAACACCCGCTGAGTAGTTACCTGCGTAACACCTAATCCACACCCCTTAGTGCGACTTGGCTGCACTAAAGATGGTGTGGCCTTTACGCCGGGCCCACATAGATGTATGTATTGAATATCCATTCTGTTCATCCATTTGGAGATATTATTTTAGGTCATAAGACAAATGATGGGTCAAATCCAAAGCTCAAGTGGACCCCACCACACAAAACAGTGAGGATTGAACTCCTACCATTAAAAACCTTGTGAGGGCCACATAAGTTTTCAATCAAGCTGATATTTGTGTTTTACCTTGGCCCATATTTGTATGAACTTATGAACAGGTTGGATCTCAAATAAACATTATGTGGACCCATAGAAGTGGTTTCAATTTTCAACGGTGGGTGTCATTACCCCATCGTTATCTGTGGTAGGGTCCACTTGAGCTTTGGATAGGCCTAACTCTATGGCTCAGCCCATAAAATGATCTCTCCAAATGGATGGACGGTGTGGATACAACACATACATACTGGTTAGGGCAATAGTCAGGTCCCACGCACCTTGTTGGTTCCGTAGTAGGCCCGGACGCGAAAATGGTGGGATGGATAACCCCTTTTGCAGGAAGTTCCTAGGGATGCTAGGTGGGGCCCACCATGATGTTTCTGAAAAATCCACACTGTCCATCCGTTTTTCCAGATTATTTTAGGACATGAGACCAAAAATCAGGTGGATTCAAAACTCAAGACGGCCATAGGAGAAGGAAAACTAGATAAAGTTTCATACCACTGAAACCTTCCTGGCGTCCACCTTGATGTTTATATGCCATCCAAACCGTTTATAAGATCATTTCCACTGGGATGAAGTGAAAAAACAAAAAAACTTAGCCTGATACGAAACTTTTGTGGCCATACGAATGTTTAAATGGTGGTCACTGAATCTCCACTCTTGCCTCTCGTGCAGCCCACTTGAGTTTTGTATCCACCTTATTTTTGGTCTCTTGTCCTAAAATGATCTGGAAAAACAGATGGACGGCGTGGAATTTCCAAAAACATCATGGTGGGCCCCACCTAACATCTTAGCGTAGGAACTTCCTATCGTTCACGGGAACTCAAGGACGTGGATTGCCTACTAACGCTGTCTGTACTAGTACTGGCCGATGCCTGTGGGCCCCACCATAATGTATGTGTTTTATCCGCGCCGTCCATCCATTTTTTCAGATCATTTTAGGCATTAGCCAAAAATGAGGTAGATCAAAATCTCATGTGGACGACACTAATGGAAACAATGGTGATTGAAGTCTCAACATTAAAAACTTCATGAGGGCCACAAAAGTTTGGGATGAAGCTAATATTTGTGTTTTCCCTTCATCTATGTTTGTGTGACCTAATTAATAGGTTTGATGCAAAATAAACATTATGGTGGGCCCTACGAAGTTTTTAATGGGGAATGTTTAATCACCACTGTTTTCCTGTAGTGTGGTCCACTTGAGATTTAGACCTGTTTCAATTTTGGCCACATACTCTAAAATGACCTAAAAAAATAGATGGACCATGCGGATAAAACAAATATCATGGTGGGGCTCACAGAACATTATCCAGTAGCCACCTCGCTACTAGCAACTTCAATACACAACCCACGACAACATCACTCGGTGGATCCCTTAACTATAGGGGCCACTGTAGGGTATGTGCCTTACATCAACATTGTCCATCCATTTTGAAAGCTCATCCAGGTATGTGTGACCTTATGAACAAGTTGGATCTCAAATAAACATCATGGTGGGCCCTAGGAAGGTTTCAACGGTGGGCGTCATTGTCCCCACTGTTTTTTTTTTTTTTTTGGTGGTGGGACCCACTTGGGTTTTTATACATGTTTTGATACATTTATAAATGTTATGCATTATATTTGAATATAATTGTGTTAGTTCAATCAAACAGTGTGTATGGCTTATGGCCCTATACAAAGGAAACCTGTGTGAGCCACCCGTCTCACACAAGCCACTTGCCTCACAAGGGCCACCCACCCCGAGTGTGCCCCTGCATCCCACAGGAAACCCCACTTGGGCCCGGTGTGAAAATGCCCCTGCATTATGTGTTGTGTTGGGCATGATTGTGTTGGTACATGAGTGGGAGTTGGTAAACATCTATTGGCACCTACCTGCTATTCCCTGCATGTGGCCAAGTACTCGAGCATGCCTAATCCTCTTTACATCAACCATTCATGAAGTTCACTGTGCACGCAATAGTTGTGTTAAGGCATGGGGCTTGACTGTGCTGGCATCTGAATTGGGATGGTTACTGGTTGGTGCCTTGCTATTTAAGCAGCCAACTACTTGAGCATGACCTTTGATGCGGGTGGGTGCTTTGTGCTTAGTGGTTTGCCTTGCAATTGCCCGTCCATGACCCCATGTTGCCTGCTCGCCCCTTGGGGCATGCATGTTATAGGTGGATTGGCAGTCCTCACTGGTTGGGATCATGTTGTCATGTGAGTGTTCTCAATGTTAGCCACTGTCATGTCTTGTCCGAAGAGCCCATCTGAAAAAGGGTTGATGTTAGGTGAGCAGCTGACTCTCGAACTTTTGCCAATCTACCATTTAATAGCAATCCCATATTGCTGTGTGGAAGGCTAGGTTGCTGATTATGGTTGCAATGGTTTCTCAAAATTGTTATTAAGTTATAATTTTGTTCAATTGGGCTATGGCCCACCCCCAAAATAGCTGGGACAAGGCTATGGTGATAATGATGATGCATGTTGGTTGTTCTTACGTTCCTATTTTCTGGTAGGTTGCAAATGAATTGCCTGGGAAGATCGAGAGACTGGTAAGATGTGAGGCTTCTGCTTATCAAAAGATTTTGATGAAGAGGGTGGGAGATAATCTTGGCTCCTTGGGAGCTTCAAAGGTATTTTATGCTCTCTCTTTCCTTTTCTCTTCTCCTCTTCCAAGTTTTCTACTAGTGAAATTCTATTAGTACTTTTATGGTTTCTTTTTGTGATTGTCCAAGTCTTACCAGTTTCTATACCTAATGTGATTCCCCATGGTTAGGGCCGCCCGGTTCACAATACTGTGATGGAATTACGTAATATATGCAATCATCCATATCTAAGCCAACTGCATGCAGAGGAGGTATGTCTCATTGTCACTTTCTCAACATTCTATTTCTATGTTAATCGCAAGTTTGGAATCTACAATACCCAGATATGGATACTGAAACAGGCATAATATGGAAATGGAATTGCAATTGTCCATTTATAGAAAATGCATGATATAAATATGGATAAGGGTATACTGTTTGTAGCATGCTATTCATGTTTAGTTTACATTTTTTACAAGATCAGTATGTCGTATTCTTTTGATTGTAGTATTAATAAACTAGCTTTTGTTTCTTAATCCTTATTGCTTAACAAATTTAAAGAAAATTGTTATTTATTTATATTGTTGAATGGCTAGTTTACAACTGTTATGGTATTTATATATCATAAATAAGAATATAGAATGAAAAAAATTTGTCACAGTTTAAAAAAATATCGAATCTAATACAATCTGATTCAGTTAAAACATTTCCTAGAAGTATCCTATAAGTACGGTATCGTGTCCCGTACAACACGATACATTGAACATAGTCAAGTATCTGGGCATCGAAGATTGAAGTGTCCATGAAATATGGATGGGCATGTGCATCCCCACCGCATCAAATGAGAATGTAATGATAATGGTGTCTGATCCTTTACTATTGCATTCTCATTTTGGTTGATTTTAAAGATGGGGGCATCTAGAGCATCCTGCTATCTGCATTTTGTGGGTTGCACCAAATGCCTGTGCCTTTTGCAAACTGTGCTTGGGCGAGGCCACATTCAATCCCATTGTCATTCCAAGTTGCATTAAAATAGGCCTTTAATCTTCTGCATTATTTGCTTACTCTTGCTTTACTTTCATCACAACTCTGGTTGTTCTTGTGCCTATAGGTTGATAATTTAATACCTAAACATTATCTGCCACCAATTGTGAGACTTTGTGGGAAGCTAGAGATGTTAGATCGTTTACTACCCAAGCTGAAGGCGACTGATCATCGGGTATGTGACAATATTTGTATGTGTTTATCTGATTTGCGGATGTTGCCAATGATATGATTTGTCTTGTTTTTGGACACGGTGAATTCTTGTTTGATACTTCATTTTGTAAATCTATACATAGTGTTTGAATTATCTCCGATATTATCAAAATATCTCCGATATTCTCTCTATCTCCAGCTCAGCGATACCGATAACACTGGTAGCGATACCGGTAACGCTAGTAGTATAAAAAATTTCAGGTATTAGCAATGTATCGCTAAGTATCGCCAACGTATCAATATCGCTAATGTAATCGCCAATATTTTCAACTATGTAAATTCCAAGTGTTGCTTGTATTGCTAATGCATCAATATCGCCAATATTTTTTACTATGTAAATTTTAGGTAATGCTTGTATCATAAGTCTATTGATGATATTTCAATAATATCGCCAACGTATTGATATCATCAAATTTTTGTTTATTAGAAAAAATTTTATTTCATTTTTTATGGGCACATGGTTGTATGTAGTGTTTAATTTGTCATTGATAATATTGATAATATCTCGATATTATCGATATCGCAACATGCACGATATTGAGACCACAATCTTTCGTTTCCTTTCCAATTGTTGATGATTTCTTGGTGAAATATCATGTGTTGTTGATATTTTGCAATATCAATGGATGTTTGGATGGAATGTTGCCGAATGGGATGGTTGGACTGATTTCTTACAACAACACATGCTTTTAAGGCCCCATTAAATGGAAACTTGTTATTATATGCATTCTTTTTGCATTTAAAAAAATAATAATAATAATTAATTTCTAAATATGCAAATATGTACATTTTAACATCTCTTGAAGTTTTGCCGAAAATTCCATCATTTTCACATGTTTCTCTGCATTTCCGGTTATTAGCGATATTATCGGCGATATCGATATTGTTTCCGTATCCTTGGCCAGCAAAACTTGTAGCAATGCTGATACTTTGAACACAACATGACAATGCTGTGAATGGAGTTTTCTGCGATGTTGGTGGCTTGGTCATTAAGCTCTGTAGGTTGTTTATCTTTTTGTTTTTGTTTTTTTTTTTTTTTTTTTTTTTTTTTTTTTTGGATTTGTGCAGATAGCGTAATTTAGTCATTTTGTCATTATGAGGTAAAGATAAGCATCTATTTTAGTTTTCTTTGCTATCAAGGTTTGATAGTGGGGTGGAGAGTTCGTCGCTGATAAGTAAAATATGGAAGTTTGCTTCTCCACCTAGGGTGATTGGCTGACTGCTTTTTGTTTGCTTGTTGGAAAAAGATAACGTGCTAACAACCATCTCTAATTCTCCAAAAGAATTGATGCATGTACTGAGAATGCCAGTTTCAGGGATATGTTTGCACAAAATTCTTCACACAGCGAATTGGTTTTGCACAAAATGGTTTTCTTAAGTATGAATAGAGAAGACCGTGACCGATGGTTGGAACCCAAAGGCCGACAAAGGGAACTTGATAAGGTTATTCTCGATGGCTCTCTTGGATGTGGGCTAGTGGTTGCGACCAAAGACTCTAGAGAATAGCACATGGAGTTCTACAACCAGGAGGACGGGCTAGTACCTCGTCCTCATCCAGACTCTAAGCAGCCTAAAGGAAGAAGCTCCCTCCATTTTCATGGCAGTCACATCAGAATTCTTGGTAAAGCTTCGGAAAGTGGGGGAATACATGTTGTCCCAAGTCTTCCGGAAAGTGGGGGAAATAAAAGAAATCGTCTTGCTTTGCAGAAAAGGGATGGTTAGGGGTTTGTGTTTATTCACATGGGTTCTTTGGAAGACGCCTTTGCAGTGATTACTACCCTCCACAACGCAAGGTTCAACAGACATCACATTGCGGTTCAAAAAGCCCGATTTGGGCCTCCGATCGGATCAGGGGGACGCCGATTTCCATTCAACTCCCTCCTCTCCGAACCCCCCCCCCCCCCCAGTCACACTCATCGTAAATGTATTCCTCCATCTTCGACGAAGGTCCGATAATCTCAGTTGACTACTTATGATTGCAGAGGTGGAGCAGTTGTTTGCTCACAACCTAGTTATCTAATCCTCATGCAGTGGATCCCTTTCTAACTTTTAGCAATGGTTGAGATCTAGATGTAACCTTTCTGTTGGATCTTACAGCCTCAAACCCTCCTCAAAGACTGAGTTCGTCCTCAATATGCAACCAGGAGCAAGCATAGACCACATCATGTCAGAACTCTTCACCTAGACACCCTCGTGACCTCCATAAAAAAATGGGTGAACTTCTTCCCCTTTGGTTCCAGTGATGCCTAGTTTCTCTTCACTAGCATTCCGATAAAGCTCTGGAATCTGGAATTTTTGCTAGCCCTCTGCTCTTGCATCAGAGACGTTGTGTTTCAACCTGGCAACAAAATTGGTGTGGGAGCTCAGATTAGCCCGTATCAAGATCCAAAAGAAAATTCTTGTTCTCGCTCCACCCTTGATATTCATCAAATCGGGTTTTGTTAAGCTCAAAATTTCAGTGTTGTCGGAGTTTGTCAGCGAAAATCTTGCCAGAAATCATGGCGAGCAATTCCATCCAACGATCTCCCATGATGGAGCACACCCCCTTGCGTGCTTTGCGGGTGCACCAAATGTGTCATGCAACTCCTCTGCCCAAATACACGTCCTTTCAACGTGTCAATCATCCCTCTATCATGTGTAATAGCCTCGCACACAAGCATTCCTCAATCCCAACGAACTCCTATCGAAATGTCAAGGGACAAGTGTCCCCTTTCACTGCCATAGATCCCACCCTTCCATCAGCAAAATCCCTACTGGAGATCATCTATAATAAGAGCCTAGTGTGATCGACGAAGGTAATTCGAGGGATGGCACTGACAATACCACATGCAAGCTCCACTCCTTTACTCTTTGCCAGGTGGCCTTACGAGAGGGCCTGACGATGGGCTCAAGATATCTATTACGCTGGATTTTCAGATGCTTGCATCACCAATGTCGACTTTCTCCCCTCCCTTTGCCCTTGACGCATGTCTCAATGATGTCAGGATCAAACCTCTCGCCATCATTCTCTCCTGCCGATTCTGACGATGAGAACCTCGAGGGAGAGGTAGGGAGTGACATGGACTCGTCTCCTCGCTCCATGTCCTCCACCCCTATCTCAATTATTCTTTTCTTGCCACTTATGCCCCTCGAAATGGCCCCCACTTCTCTAGCTCCCCCCCGACACTTGGCCTCTGGAACTCCTGGTCACTCTCATTTCAATCTTCCCTCCCCCTCTTGCAAACTCCAAGTTTCCATTATCCCCTTTCAAAGGAATGGGCCATGGTTCATGTTCACTGTTTTCTCTCTCCTAACTCTTTCGTTATGGATATTCCTCCCATTCAAATTATCACAGGAGTCTTGTTGGCTTCATCGAATCCTTAGCCCGTTAGCCTTGCCACCCTATGGGATCCGAAATCAATCTTGGCTAAATGTAAGGATCCCCTAAAGGTAAAGGAAGGGCTAGTGGACTTTGGAACCTCAACAAGCTTATCTTTTGGTGATAAGGAGGAGGATTACATAGCCTTGATGCAGTTTTTTGAGGAATGTGAGGCCAAAGCTTTGGCGGAAGTTAGAAAGACCTCAACATCTCCTAGGGATTTGAGAGAACTGATTAGTCTTGAATCCTCAATCAACTACTATGGTGGTTCAAGCTCGTGTTGGGCTAAATCTGGCCGAAAGGGTAAGTCAGTTTCAATGAAGATAATTTCTTAACATGTCAGAGGCTTGGCAACAGCCCAAAACATGCCCAGATTAAATATATTCTCCCGAAGTTCAAAGGTAGTATCATTACCCTCCAGGAAACAAAGCTCTCCGAGGTAAGTCAAGCCACTCTCAATTCTATCTGGAGCCTTCCTCATAAAGAGTGGTTCTCCATGGAGGCTGTAGGAACTTTGGAGGGGATTCTATTTGCCTAGGACTCTTGTTCCTGGACCATAGAAGACTCCTTGAAAGGCTCATTCCTAGCCTCCGTTGTTTTTAGAAGCCTCTCCTCCAGATTCAAATGGATCTTTCTTCTATCTATGGTTCGTTCTCCTCTTCTTGTAGACATCTCCTTTGGGATGATCTAAACTCCATCAGATCCAAACGGGACTTCCTTTGGTGTATCGGAGGAGACTTTAATGTTACTCGTTTTTCTTTTGAAAAATCTAATAGTTCTTGAATCTCCAGAAGTATGAGACATTTTTCAAAGTGGGTGGGCTGAAAAAATTTAATTGATCTAGCTCTCTTAGATGTTAAGTTTACTTGGTCGAATGGTCAATCCCCCTTATTGTATCTTGTACTGATAGATTACTTGTTTCTTCGGATTGGCTAGAGTCCTTCCCCTTGGTCTCCTAGTAAGGCCTTCCCTGCCCCTTCTCTGACCACTGCCCAATTCTTGTTGAGTTAGCGGAGGAGAGATGGGGCCCCAAGCCTTTCAAATTCGAAATTTCCTGGTTCCACTTAGAGGGATTCTTTGACCTTATATCTTCCTAGTGGAACTCCTTTCAGACAGCTTGAGTTTCATTCCGAGTCGCAAATTGAAAAAGCTTAAATCCAACTTGATTAAGTGGAGAAAGGAGACTCAGGTGGACGTCGATGCTATGGCTTCTAACTCCCTCTCTGTTATTCAACTTTTGGATATTCGAGCTGAATCTTCTCCCTTATCTGAAGAGGACAGAGCCTTAAGGGAGATCCATAAAGAGGACTTTGTGAGAGTTTCTCTCCAACAAGAGATAAAATGGAGTTAACAATCCAGGGCTATGTGGCTGAAAGTAAGAGATAGAAACACAATCGTCTTCCATACCATCGCAAGCATCAGAGCTAGCTTCGACAAGATAAGTTCTATTTCAATTAATGGTACTAAGTTAGAAGGGTAGAGCCAGGTATCAAGATTCAAATCACATCGTCTCCTTCTACTCATCTTTGCTTGCTTCTAAAAAGTGGTCAAGGCCCAATCTATATAACCTGGAGATTCCCCAGCTTTTTGCCGACATCTTCTCAGGCCTTGAAAATGCTTTTTCTGAAGAAATTAAACAAGTTGTTTTTGAAGAAATTAAACAAGTTGTTTTCTCCTTGGCCAGCGCCAAATCTCCAAATCTAGATGGCTTCCCCCTCGCCTTTTTTTGCAGAAATCTGGATATTAGTTAAAAAAATATTATTGCTTTCATTTATGAATTCCATTCCATGAGGAAGGTTTCACGTGATATGGGAGCCTCTTTCATTGCTTTCATTCCTAAAATTAAAGGGACTTCTGACCTTAAACACTTTCAGCCTATAAGTCTTCTGGGAGCCCCCTATAAAATCTTGGCAAGCTGCTAGAGTCTAGATTGCGCCCTGTTCTATCCAGTGTTCGAAATATCGGTATCGCGCAATGTATCGCACCCTTGGGATACAAATACGTATCGGTTATTGCACGGGATATATCGTTTGTATCGCATAATTTATCGCACTTTTTGGAAAACATGGGGAAGCATTGGGAAAATGGTTGAATTTTTCAATGAAACTTCAGGGATTATTAAAAAAGATCTTAATACACATTTTTCAATCATAAAGTCTCAAAAAAGAAGTGCACATACTAGGTTTCCATTGTATATGGTCCTAAGCTATGCATTGTTCGATTGAACTAATACAACTATATTCAAGATCCACCCCCCGTCCATCCATTTTTCCATTTCATTTCAAGACATTATGCAAAAAATAAAGTAGATCCAATAATCAGGTAGACCATACCATAGGAAACAATGGTGATTGAACATTAGTGGTCCACAAAAGTTTTGCACTTCAATACGCTCTTATAGTATTGAATAAACTTTGTTGGGCCCACCGTGAATGTACATGGTTTATCCACGTCGTCCATCCATTTTTCTAGCTCATTCTAGTGGTCGAGCACAAATTTGAAACATATCCAAAGCTCAAATGGACCACACAAAACAGTAGGAATAATGATTTCCACCGTTGAAACCTTCCTAGGACCTACAATGATGTTTATTTTTCATCTAACCTGTTCATAAGATCACAAAGACATGGATGAAGGAAAAGAACAAATATCAGCTTGATTCGAAACTTCTTTGGCCCCAAGGATTTGTTAACGGTAAATGGTCATTTTGCACTGTTTTCTATGGTGTGGTCCACTTGAGCTTTGGATATGCTTCATTTTTAGGCTAAAACCATAAAATTATCTGGTAAAATGGATGGATGGAGTGGATAAAATACATGAATTATAATGGGCCCTACAAAGTTTACATGAATTATAATGGCCCCACTAATATTTCAAGTGTTAACGTTCAATCCTCACGTTTTCAGCACACTTGAGTATCAGATCCTGCTCATTTTTGACCCCATGTCCTAAAATGATCTCACAAAACAGATCGACGGAGTGGATTCCTCGCAAACATCACAGTGGGCCCCACCTAAGGTTCAAATAGCAGGAACTTACTTGGAAAGGCTTTAACAGGAAATCCGCTTCAATGTTACATGGCCCCACAATAATGTATTTATTCTATCTATACTGTTCATGCATTTGGAGAAATCATTTTATATCATGAAATAAAAAATGAGTCATATCCAAAGCTCAAGTGGACCACACCACAAATAACAATGGGGACTGATCGTCACCATTAAAACATTTGTAGGGCCCACCATAATGTTTATTTTCCATCCAATCTATTAATTTGGTCACACAGACTTGGATGAAGAGGAAAAATAAATATCATTTTGATCCAAAACTTCTGTGACCCCCAAAAGGGTTTCAATGGTAGACGTTCAATCTCCCACTGCTGTTTGCAGTGTGGTCCACTTGTAATTTGGATCTGAATTATTTTTCGGCTCAAGCCATACGAAGAGCTCGCCAAATGGAAGAACGGTCTAGATATAACACATAGCTCATGGTGGGACCCCCAAAACTTTGTGACGTCAACACACCAGCTCAGTCGTGTGTGGTACAATAATACCCTTTTCCTTAAAAAGGGCTCGAGCACTCTTTTTTTTTTTTTTTTTAAAAAAAAATTTATTTTAAACAGAGAGGGTTCCGGAAGGCCGAAACCCTAAAATTTCTCCCATATCTCAAGTATCGGCGAGGATTTCGACAGATTTTTCTTCAAAATCGGAGATTTTATCTGCGGTAACCTACTTCGATTTGAATGGCCCACCAAATGGAAGCTTCCGATCATTGCGATCTCTTCCACAGGTATCGAAATCCATCATCTATATATATATATATTTTTATTTTTATTTTTCTGATTTTTTCGGATAATGACACTATCCCGAACGATATTTGGCCTTTTAAAAAAAAAAAAAAAAAAAACTTTTTGGTATCTTTCGAAGGATATCGTATTGCTGGACTGCGATACCGATAATATCGGCCGATAGTATCGATATTTCGAACAATGGTTCTATCCTCGATCATCTTTGAACCTCAGGGGGCTTTTCCCACTAATAGAAAAATATTGGAATGTGCCTGGTTGGCCCATGAATGTAATGATTCTCGGCACAAATCTGGGGAAGGGGGAATTGTCTGCAAATTAGATTTAGAAAAGGCTTTTGACCATGTAGGTTGAAATTACCTCGATTCATGCTATGTAGATTTGCCTTTGGTAGGAAATGGAGGGGATGGATTTCAGACAGTCTCTCCTCAGCTGCCTTCTCTGTTTTGGTTAATGGCTCTCCTAATGGCTTCTTTCAAGCATTCAGGTGCCTCATACAAGGGAACCCCCTCTCCACAACCCTCTTTGTCATAGCTACTGATGGTCTTAGTCGTATGTTGTCTAAAGGGGTCTCTATTGGTTACTTCAAGGGCTTCGGTTTAGCCACTTCCTATCCCCTATCTCCCACATTCAATTTGCAGACGACACTTTTACTTTTCTGTGAAGCTTCTAAATCTGTTGTTCTTAGTTTACGTATGGTCATAAGATGTTTTGAAGCCATCTCGGGTCGCAAGGTTATCCTTTATAAAAGTGAGATACCGAGCATTAACATCACCAACGATTCCCTCTCATCCCTTGCAGAAATCTTTGGATGCAAAATTTGATCCTTACCTTCCAAATATTTGTGCTTTCCTCTCTGCATTGGGAAACCTGCCAAACATCTCTGGGATGTTGTTCTAGAGAGAATGGACAGGAAACTTGCCCCATGGAAAAGTAGATACTTATCCTTAGGAGGATGCCTTACTCTTATCAAAATTTCCCTCTCCAATCTTCCCCCATTGTTGTCCCTTTTCTGTTTCCCTAGATCCATTATCTTAAAGATTGAAAAAACTATAAGAGATTTTCTTTAGAATGGAAGCTCCCAACATTGCAAATTTTACCTTCCCAACTGGTCTGAGGTCTGTAGACCATATACTGAAGGAGGGGCTGGGGTCAGAATCCTTGCAGATGTTAATTCTGCCCTGTTGGGAAAATGGCGATGGCGTTTTGGAACCAAGGCAGGGAGTAAGTGGAGGGAAGCCATTGCTGTCAAGTACGATGTTGAGGAGGGTGGTTGGTTCACTAAACTCGCCTCTCTACAGGGACTCCTTTAGAGAGGGAGTTGCTTTCAACTTGGGAAATGGTAGAAACATTAGATTTTGGCTCGACAACTGGGTTTCAAACAGGCCTCTTGATGACGCCCTTCCCAATCTGGCTAGCATCTCCTCTAACATCTCCATTTCTGTTGCTAATTGCTACTCTCCCATTGGTTTAGGAGCCTGTTGCCACCCCGAGAAGAAACCTCACTAAGACGGAAACCGAAGTTGTACTCTCTCTCCTTCACCTCTTACAAAGGGATTCAGCCCTCTCCAGTGCATGATGACATCCTTTCATGGACCCTTTCCTCGTCTGGGACCTTCTCAACAAAGACTTTCTACAGTCGCATCTTAGCCTCTTCCACTCCTCAAGTTCAGTCATTTCCCTCCTTTTAAAGTTATAGTCCCCCGAAAGTCGTTGCCTTCACCTGGTTGCAAGCTAGAGGGAGAGCTCTGACTATGGATAACCTTCAGAGACGTGGAATGATCTTACCTAGTGTCCGCTCTCTCTGCCCAAAGGATGCAAAGTCTCTCCATCACCTCTTCTCCACTACCCTTTCTCGTCAGCTGTCTAGATCGATATTTGTTCGAAGTTCTTTGTGGCCTGGGTGATGCCAGGGTGCATCCTCTCCCTCCTGGATGTGTGGCATAATCCAAGCCTTGACAAGGACTCCTTTGCTCTATCGATACTCTCCAGGTTGTCTTCCTTGTGGGCAATACGGTGCGAAAGGAATTTGCATTGCCTCCACAGCTCTTCCAGCCCGCCCTCTTCTATAGCTGCTCACATTGTCAGGGAAGTTCGAGAGTGGCCCATTAGTCATTCCCTCAAAGACATATCCATTCTCTCAAATTTCCTAGCCTAATGTCACTTTGCTTTCAGCTTCCAATTTCCAGCTTCTTGCCAACCCCTGTTTTGAGTTGTATAGGTTTTTCTTAAGTTGTTTTTCTCTTTTCTTTTCTTATCTTTCTTTTTTTGCTTTTGTTTTGCCTTGGTTTTGCTCCTCTTGGGACCCTATGTTTTGTGTTTCTGTTTGTTTTCTTTTTAATAATATTCATCCTTTAAAAAAATGGTAAGCATCTTTTTTTTTTTTTTTTTCCATTTTTTAAAACAGTGCACCCTTGTTTTTCTTGTTGAGAAAGGCAAATTTCTTGGGTCACCTAGATACTCATATGTTTGGCTTACCACTCTGCAATACACAAACCCTTCATATGGGCACTAAAAGGCTGGACTTTGTGAAGTAATTCCAACCAACATACTGTTGAAATGTCATATATCTGCTGCAATATGGTAGAATAGCTAAAAGGGATCCAAAAGGGTTTGAAAACATCATAACACTGGTTATAAAGGTAATGGTCACTTGCTCGTATCATGTAACAAAAATGCTTGTTAAATATTGGCCGTCATTTTCACAATAATCACAACTATGCAATGGGAAAAGCTGTTTTGTACTGATTTCTAGACCATAAAAGTTTTGCGTTTTGGATTATAAAATCCATTCTTCATGAAAAGCCCATTATTTTGCCGAGGCTGGATGCTTTCCATTTTCACTATTTTTTTATTTTTTATTTTTTTAATCTTGTTCATTTATGGTAATGGCCCTTAACATTCCATAATGGTATTGCCTTAAAAAAATCCATAATGATATTACTAGTTATGGGGTCATAACACAACTTTTTAGACCTTGATTCAGAGCCTCTAGTTTGTAATGTAACTATTCATTAAACATTTTTTTTTTTTTTTCTATTACCTGCCAATTGTGCTTTTTAATTTGAAAACCTCAATAGTAATCTTGGGACCTGAATAAGTTGACTCGAGCTGGTCATTTTTAGGTAACTAGGTTGAGTGAAACATATCTTATCTAGGTTCTGAGAGGAGCCAACCTGGGTTTACTATGTCAAAAAGGAACTTCCTTGACTTGTCTAGTTGAAAAAAAAAGTCGATTAAATTTTATTTGCAAGGCCAAACCAAGTAGGTAGGAGGTAGGAGTTTTGGGTTGAGCTCAATTTTATCCGCGCCAGATTTGTATTCCCATGGACCATTGGGGGCGACTTCAACATAATGAGGTTCACCTTCAAGAAATCTAGTGGAGGCAGAATCACTTGAAGTGTGAAAGATTTTTCAGAATGGGTTGGCATGCATGAGTTGGTAGATAAAGTTGTGTCGACTTATTGGGCAGAAATCCTATGATCTCTTTGAGAGCGCTGCTCAAACTTGTCTCTGATCATTACCTTATTATGTTGGACGCTGAAGTGGAGAGTTGGGGCGCAAAACCTTTTAGGTTCGAACTTGCTTGGCTCGAGGTAGAAGCCTTATCAATTTAGTTAAGGAATGGTGGCAATTGTTCCATGTGGAGGGTTTTGCAGGATTTAAATTAAGTCAAAATCGTAAGCTCCTAAAAGGTAATCTAAACTCTTGGAAGAGGGAGGTGTTGGGGAACCCAGAGGAAGAAATTGGCGACATTTTGAAGGGTATTTTGTTATTAAAAGGGAAATGGAGCTATAAGAAGCTCTCCCAAGACTATGCAAATCACATTTGAATAATCTTGAGTTTAGTAGCATTAAGATCGATAGTTTGTGACTTTGTGGTCAACTTTTATAGCTCTCTTATCTAATGAGTGGGATAGGCCTTTGTTGAATAATCTTGAGTTTAGTAGCATTATCAATATTGAGGCTGCCTCCCTTAAGAGTCTGTTTTCAGAGGAGTTCAAAACCACAATTGTCTTTGGGGAGTGATAAGGCTTCGGCTCCCGATGATTTCCCCATAGCATTTTTTCAAGAATTTTGGGAGGTAGTAAAAGGTGACGTTATGGGTTTTATGATTGAGTTGGGGCCGGTTGTCTTCTATAGGGCTTCCTTCATTGCTAGTGTTATTTCAAAAATGCATTTATCGCTGGAAGAAAGATTTACATACCTTTTTACTTCATGTCTCTCGTTAAATGCCAAAAGTTGGTTTTGGCTAGGTAGGAGTGTCTAGGACGAGGCTTTTCGTGAAGCGGCAAAGAAATTTGTCAAAGGTGGAAGTGGAGGACTTCGTTAGACTTGTTGATTTGCTCCAGTGCTTCTCTCCTGCAAGTGGATTGGGATAGTATGATTTGGCTTAAGGATAAATCAGGATGATGCTCGGTCCAATCTTTTTTCAATTCTCTTCGGTCCTCGTATGAGGTCACCCTTTACCTTTATAGCCATACGGCTCATGTGTGGCATTACAGGGCTTCTGCAAAAGTTGTGGCCTTTGGATGGGTTGTTGGAAGAAATAGTACTCACCCTTGACACTCTCTAAAGAATTGCTATGGTGATTCCCAATGTGTGCGTGATGTGCATGGCAGATGCTAGGTCCATAGATCACATCTTCATCCATTGCTCGTTTGCTATGCAGTTGTGAAGTAGCCTTCATAAGCTATTTGATTTGATGTGGGTTATGCCAGCTTTGATGGGATCTCTACTCTCAGTTTGGCAGGGGGTTGAGCTTGGTAGGCAAAAGGAAATTTTATGGAGATTGACTCTTCTAGCCACCTTGTGGGAAATTTGGGGAGAGAAATTGCAAACACCAATAGGCTAGCTGCCTAACTATAAGCAAGGACTAACTGCCCTAGCAGCTTTCTTCCTTGCCTTGCTAGCCTTAGCTAGCCTGTAGCGAGCTCTTGCTCTTTTTGAGAAAGATATGCTTATCTGTCGTAAACAGCTGACACCGACATCGTAACTAGCTGAATGCCTTGCTTCCCAAAACTAGCTGACAACCGTCGATTCATAATAAGGCTAAGGAAGATAACAACTAATAAGCTTGATTAAGGAGAACACCTCTGTTAGCTTTAGCTTTTGTTGAAAAAAAAATCTCCCTTTTGAAACAAATACGACTACCGACACTGAATGAATCTACTAGGGTTGTAGTTTTTGCACCATCTCGACGCTCGACTGGTAAATTCATATTATCCTTTAAAATCGTTATATATATAGGGAAAAGGTACTATGCGCTCGAGCGTAAAGCGGTCGTCCGTGAGGTCGAGCTGGGTGGGCCCCACCGTGATGCCTTTCGAACATCAACACTGTCCACCAAATGTACCATTCCATGGTGGGCCTGGACGGCCCAAAATCAATGAATCCGTGACTCAGTTGGGCCACACCATCTAAAACCATAAGTATACATGCAAAAAACATATAAAAGCACTGGTGGGACCCACCTGAGTTTTCCATGCATCTGAAACTTGGTCTGAACCCTCATTCAAGTGGGACACACATAATGATGGTCTGGATTTGCAAAACACATCTCGGTGGGCCCTCAAAAATGGTTATGAATGTTTTAATGGTGCACGGCCCCCCTACGTATGTGGTGTGGCACTAAAGTCACTGATTGACTTGATTTGGTGTGGCCCACATGGAATGGTACATCTCGTGGGCGGTGTTATATATATATATATATATATATACCTTTTCCCATTATATATATATATATATATATATATATATATATTTGTCGGAAGTATTGCTAAAGGTTGAGGGCATTTTGTGCATAATAGCATTTTAAATGGCTTCGCTATGTAGCATGTAGTTTACGCTACGTAGCGTAGCTTAGCCTTAATGCTATGTAGCTCATGAAAATAGCTCAAGTTGCATGTAGAGAACACTACATGCAAATTTGCACATGTTGCATGCTATGTAGCCTTATAGTACATGCCACGTAGCTTACACTATAAGTTACTTTCACGAAAGCATTAAAATCAATTAATGTTTTCAATAATTTGTTATATTTTACAATTTTCAATAAAAATTACTTTATTTTTTATAATTAAGCTTGAGGATTAAGCTTCATCACTGCTGCGTAAGCTACACACTTCTTCTAGATTTTTAATTAAGGTTGTGCTTGGGTGATTTTTAATTAATGCTCTGCTTGGTTGCACCCAGTGTTCGTAGTATCAGCATCATTACAAGTTTCATTGTTATTGGCATCATGATTTTTTTTATTCAAAAAATTATTACCAGTTTTGATAGCTGGGGATATGGAAACAAGTAGCAATATCGCCAACAATATTGCCTATTCTTGGAAATGTATCACTAACTGAGGGAAATATTGAGAAAACATGGGGAAAATGGAGAAGTTTAATGAGGGCCTAAAAGCATTTATTGTTGTAAGAAATAATTGCAATAGTAACAAAATGAATTTATATAGTACAAATGCAAGTGCCAAACAATAAGACATCTAAAAAGTAAAGGAACTCAAAAACATACCTACCAGCGATCTCTCATACTCCACATGGAGTTATGAGGTGGCTCAAAGTCATCATTTCCATCCCTATTATTTGTTGTGATACTGCTACTTAATTTTTTGACAGTACTGTGCCCAGGTCATCGTTTACTCGTACCAATTGACTTACTCTCTCATGTATCTCTGATAGTCATCCTCTGCGAACCGTACGAGTATGCTCAGACGTGGGTACACATGATGAACATCGATTGTGGCTGAGTAGGGTCCTGAGGCTACAGTACCCCAACTCCTGGATAGTATTGGGTCCAATCATATGACGAGTACCTAGAATATCCCCCTTCCATGCCCATAATTGGTATTGTTATCTGTCAGCTGCACACAGTGTTTTAAATAGCTACGCTATGTAGCGTGTAGCTTACGCTACGTAGCATAGCATAGCCTTAACGCTACGTAGCTCATGAAAATAGCTCAAGTCGCATGTAGCCTACACTACATAATTTGCATACGCTACATGTAACTCACATGATGTTTTCAATGATTTGTTACATTTTTCCATTTCCAATAAAAATTAGTTAACCTTTTTAATGCTTTCAGTCAAATAATCTAAATAACAATATTAAATCAGTTTCATTGCTCTTTCTTTACCTTTATACTTAATCATTTTTATTTTTTTTTGAAAGATGACTTTATATTAAAAGGAAAAAGAAAACAAGGGAAGGAGAGAGGGGCTGCTGAGGCAGCAGACCCAACTAAACTCCTACAAACATAAGATCACAGTCCTTTAACAAATCTACATGAGTAGCCCACTCAATCAAGAGATGCTTTGCCTTAGAGATAACAATTGTTGTAGAGTTGGAAACGTCCGTGAAGCATCTCCGATTTCTTTCTTCCCAGACAGACCACCAAACTGCGAGAATAACCATCCTCCAAAGCCTGGTCCTTTTCTTTCCTATATTGACACTGTGCCAATCTTGAAGAAGTTGATCCACAGTCCCAGGAGCACACCAGCTGACATTGAAACGCAGACAAAACTCTGACCAAATTGCAGAAATGAAGGGGCAGTGAAGAAGGAGGTGATTGACGGTTTCTTCGTTGGTCATACAGCAGAGGCAGACGTTAGCAATGGCCATCCCTCTTTTTTCAGATTGTCGAGGGTCAGAATTTTCAATTGCCAACAAGTCAACCGAAGACCACAAGGGGGGGGGGGATATTTCCAAATCTGACATGGCCGCTGGGCAGGAGTAAACGCCTGGTTGCTATGGAGCAAATTGTACAGAGATTTCACAGAAAATCTGCCTGATTTGTCCTTTTCTCCAGCTTAAGGAATCTTCGGAAGATTGGCATGGAGAAATAGAGTGGATGCAATCCAGCAGGTCTGCATAGACGTTAATTTCCCAGTCTTCCAGACTTCTACAAATCAGGTTCCAGACTATTTTGCCCCCAGAAACGGAATAGCAATCCGCCACATGGATATCTTTGATAGGAGCAAAACGATATATGGATGGGAATCTGTCTTTGAGAGGGATGTTGCCTACCCAGATATCAGCCCAAAACCTGATCTTGGAGCCCTTACCAAGATCAAAGGCAACACCTTTGAGAACCTCCCTTTTCATCTTAAAAATGCCTTTCCAAATAGCCGAATCCTTATAGGATGAGGAGTCTTTAGTCCACCAGCCACCCGCAGATTTTCCGTATTTACCTTTAATGATAGCATTCCAGAGGTTCCCGTCTTCCGTTCCTAATCTCCAAATCCACTTCCCGAGGAGGGCCCGATTCATAGTCTTCAGATCTTAACTCCGGCTCCGCCCTCTCGAATATGAGTACACACCTCTTTCCAATTTAAGAGATGAAATTTCTTCTTCTCTTCCCTGCCATGCCATAGAAAATCACGTCTTAAAGTTTTCAAGAATAGTTACGACCGATCTCGGACATCTGAAAAGAGACATGAAGTAGAGTGGCAAATTGGACAGGGTGGCCTTGATGAGGGTGAGGCGACCTCCCAGAGACAAGTAGCGACATTTCCATCTCGCCAGGTATTTTTGAAAACTGGCGATGACCTTTTCCCATAGATAATTTGGAGGGGAGCCGATGCATAAGGGGAGACCGACGAAAGAAGACGGGAGAGAGACCAGAGAACAATGGAAGGCTTTGGCAAAAGAGTTTAGCTCCTCGGATTCCATGTTGAGACCAATCATCTTAGATTTTGCTAAATTAACTCTTAGCCCAGACACAACCTCGAAATAGCGAATCGTGGTTCGAAGATTATCCACCAACTCTGGAGTAGCCTCGGAAAAAATCAACGTATGATCTGCAAATTGAATATGCGAGATCCGGCTGCTCATACCTGTCATTTCAATGCCACGAAGAATGCCTTCGGATTAACCTTTGTGAAGAAGTCTGGATAAGGCCTCGCCCATGATGAGGAAGAGAAAAGGAGATAAGGGGTCACCTTGCCGCAAGCCTCTCCAACTCTTGAAGAATCCTTTAGGGGATCCGTTGAGGAGAATCGAAAAATAAGCCGAGCCAATGCATTCACCCATCCAAGCCTTCCATTTACCCCCAAATCCCATCCGCTTCATCATATATTCCAAGAAGACCCAGTCCACATGATCATAGGCTTTTTCGATATCCAATTTACAAACAATAGTCTTCACCCTGGACCTATGGCAGAAATCCATACATTCATTAGCTATTAGGGCGCAATCAGTTATCTGTCTCCCTAGGATAAAGGCACTCTGGTTACCCGAGATTACTTTTCCTAAAACCTTCTTCAGACAGGAAGCTAGCACTTTTGCCAGAGTTTTGTAAGGCCCCCCCACCAAGCTGATTGGCCTGAAATCTTTGAACATAGAGGCTCCTAAGATTTTGGGAATAAGGGCTATAAAGGAAGCCCCTAAGCCTTTCGACAATTTACCTCTATCGTGAAATTCGTGGATGAAGTTCATTATGTCCACATGGATGACGTCCCAAAAGCTTTGAAAGAAAATGATTGGAAACCCGTCAGGGCCTGGGGCCTTATCGTTGCCTAGGGCGTCAATGCGATCTTTACTTCTTCCGCGGAAAAGGGGGCTTCCAGTTGCATGGCTTTTGTAGGAGAGACGCTGTCCATTTGAAGGTTGTCCAACCTGGGTCTCTACCAAACATCTTCCTTGAGGATTGAGCTGAAGTGGGCAATCGCCTCCGCCTCTATGCTATCTTTGTCTTCGATTCGAGTACCGTTCACTACGATGCTGTTGATTTTGTTGATTCTGGAATGCATGTTGGCTAAAATATGAAAATAGATAGTATTCTTATCTCCCTCCTTGATCCATTTCGCCCGAGATTTTTGTTTCCACGAGATTTCCTTTTCGAAAGTCCTCGTAGAAATAGATTGGATCAGCTGGATGCTTCTGGCCATGGTAGCAGTGAACATGGGGATAGACTCAGCTTCTGCGTCGATACTTTGAAGCTCTGATAGGAGAGTCCATTTCCAGTTCCTTATCACGAAATTTCTTTTGTTTCCACTTCTTTAGTTTTTCTTTTAGGAGTTTTAGTTTGGAGGATAATTTGTAGCCTGCGAAGCCCTCAACTTGAAAACCGGCCCACCATTCTGAGATAAACTAATGAAAGCCTTCAATTCTAAGCCACGAAGAGTCGAATCTGAAAGGCTTCGGTCTCCAGTTTTGATCGTCGCTCAAGAGGAGGATAGGACAGTGGTCCGACGTGACTCTAGGGAGGGCAGACGAGAATACGGATGGACACAGTTCTAGACAGTCGTTGGTGACCAGAAATCTGTCTAGCCGAGAGAGAATTGGGACCGCCCTCCCATTAGTTCAAGTAAATCTGGAGCTAAGGAGAGGGAGGTCCACAAGCTCCTGATCCTCAATCCACTGCGAAAAGGAAGCCATCGCTTGAGAGATTTTGTTCCCATGAGATTTTTCTTCGACATATCTGGTGACGTTGAAATCACCTACGATATAGGAAGGACCAGCAAAGCTCCGTCTGATGGAACTCAATTCCTCCCAGAAATCTTTTCGATTGGCATCTTGAGTAGGCCCATAGACAGAAGCAATGAGATAGGAAAGGCCGGAAGATAACTCTTGCAAAATGACCGAGACTGCGAAAGAACCACCCAGCTGCTTTGTAAGGTCCACCGAGATGATTTCCAAGCCACCAAAATACCTCTCCAATGGAATCAAGCACCTCCCAACTCGCGTCTCTGGCCTTCCAGAGAGTTCTCATCAGCTTATCATCGAAATGTTTGACTTTGGTTTCCTGGAAATAGATAACCTCGGGATTATTTCTACTACAGAGGTCTTTGATTAGTCTTCTTTTTGGCTTAGACCCCACTCCCCTAACATTCCAGGAAATAATTTTCATTGGGCAACTGACCTGCCCCGAGAACCCAGGTTACCTTTCAGCCCACCAATGAGGGGCGCAGGATGTTGTAACTCTATATAACTGTCGGATCTCGATAGACGACGTCTAGGGGATTTCGAGGCGGACAGAGGTCTACCGCGTGACTCGATGCATTGAAATAGGGCAATGTAGTCCTCAGGGCAATCCCCGAAGGATAGGCCTAAAGATCTACCTATATGGCCAACTGCATCCCTGATCCATTTTTTCCTCTGAATAATGTCCATCATGTTAGCTTTGTGGTCCGCCTCAGTGTTCTTCTGGGTATACTCTTCATCTCTGGATGGGACAGAACCGATGCAGAACTGGAGTGGTTCGGCTACTATGACTTGGACTCCATTGTCTTCCTGGAATAGCATGAGCAGACCTTGGTGAGCCCGATCGCTGGACGCATAAGAGGGGAAGATGGAATGAAGGTAGGGGTGGGCAGGTTGTCCAACTGCGATGAGACATTATCAAATTCAACACGTTCATCACCTTCTCATGACCGAGGTGGGGGAGCAAACTGGAGTTCTTGAGTGGACATGCAATCTGTTCGAAGAGTTGGGAGAATCAGCTGCTGGAGAGCTTGAAGCAGAAGAGGAGACTCCATACTTGGAATACTGGGATGGGGAATTAGACTGCGATCGAAGTCCGGGTCTGGATAGAATGGGATATTAAGGTTAATATCTGTATAACTATGACCCGCATCGCTGGACTCGATGGGGTTCAAAACTGCAGCAACTTGAAAGTTAGCAGGGTCAGATTCGGGTCTCGCTTTATCTCCTGCATAGCTATGATCTAATCGTCCACGTGTTTCATACTGCAGCCCTCTGTTGTTGACTGCTGGCTTTATCGAAGAGGGAGAACCAACAGGTTGACATAGTGAAATCTCGACCGAACAGGGAGCGATATCGCTGCCACGTGTTGCATCTACTTCTAGGGAGCAGACCGAGACTCTGTCGACTACACCACGTATATCGTCGAGATCGATTTGGGAGGCATGAGGCGTGATATCGCCGACACGCGTCTCTTGATGCAACTGGCTTCTGACTCGTTCATTTAATGCTACAACTGGAAATGGCGGTGAGGAGTTCGGCGAAACGTGAGAGCATGTAATCTGTGCTCCTAGGCTGCGTCTCTAGACAAGGGAGGGGGAGGAGCCGCCTTAGATCTCCAGAGATCACCCCATCTTGGGGCTGAATCGTCTTTTTCTTCTCTTTGAATCGGTAGCTTGATAGACCTTCCTGCTACAAAAACTTGAATGTGGGTCAGGAGAGGATTTCCTTTATCTCTGCGAACTCGAACCCTGGCAACGGCCATCTCGTCCCCGTTCTTGGTCATGGGATCTATTTCGATGAAAGATCCTAGAGAAGATGCTGTCAAGATGAAAAATTCGTTGTACCAGAGTTCTAAGGGAATCCACCAGATAAGAATACAGACGTCTTACTTACCGAAGATAGAGAACTCTTCCCAAGATTGAACTTTAATCACCGGTCCGTCCTTGTGAACGGCCCCTGCCATTATCAATATATCCGGATTAAATCCAGAGTACACCTTAACCCATAACTCGTTGTAGCCGATGGGTTTAATGGAGTATTGCTCTGGCCTGATTCTACAACAACAGTCAATCCAGCCTCTAACTTGAGAGATGGATGCCCCCTCTTTGGTGGTTTTCACTAACGAATCCTACAGTTCCTTTTTCAAGAGGTCTAGACGATCTTGATTAATATGTAAAACTTTGTTTGATTCTGTGTCTTCTGAACCCTTTCCTTCATTTTGCATTAGCCTTCTGGTCTCTGTACTGGAGTGTTGATTTGGGGCGAGAGGCTTAAATGTTTTTGATGATTCGGAGGGATGAAATAGGGCTTCTTTGAAGGAGAGGGGCTTGGAACGAAAGGGACCAGCCTGAGAAGGTTTCCTTCGCGCTTCCGAGTATTCCTTGGAGACTAAGGGAACATGTTTCCTAGGTTGTTGTTCTGGACCAAACCTAGCTCTCTGAACCAGCAGAGGATTCTCGCCAAAGCTCTCACCGTGGAGCATAAACACAGCTCTGGATAGTTCTTCCTCTGAGCTCATCCTAACTAGAGCGAAGCCTCTGAACTGGCCATTAGCTTTGTCCCTTGGCATAACAACGTCCATCACCGCGTCTGCTCTGCCAAAAACCCGCGAGAGATTGATCGGGAGCCACCCAGTTGGGTAACCTCTAACGAAGAGTGTGGGATAGTTTGCCATACTCTCCGCCTTTCTGTCCATAACTTTCCTTTTGTCTTTGTTTCGCGTCACTTCTATCCATTCTCCTGAAAAATCCTTACTAGACTGGCTGTCTAGATCTTCCGAACTCTCTACATCCTGGCTGGGGCCAACAACTACATCCCTGGATCGTTCTGCTATTTTTGGTTTCGTGTTCGTCGTTGTTGCCGTCGTCGTCGCTGTCTTCATCGTGTAATCATTTCCCTTTCCTATTACTTTAGGTTGCATTTTATTGTACCAAATATCATGAAATTTTGTTAAATTTCATTATTAATCAGTCTAATCTGGTATAAAATATCATGACATTGGTGCAACCAAGCACCTTGATTAAAAATCCAAAAGTTGTGTGTAGCTTACACTACACGCTATGTAACTTACGCCTCACGCTTCAAAGGGGTGAACACTATGCTACACGCTATTCGCATTTAAAACACTGGCTGCACATACTTGTAGGTGACGGAAGTGACCGAGTGTCGGAGCTGCCATATCCATAACGTTGATATCCTCCATGCGCATGGAACGGAAGTGGAGCTTCCCTGCTATGAATCGATATCCATGGATGACAAGCCGTGTAGAGACTCCTTGGCGCATGCCACTTTGTTCCGATGTTGGAAATGCTGACTGGGTGGCGTTGCTCTCACTGAGGATGATAGATGAGATCCATGGTTTTCGTCATGAGTGATATAGTCAAAGTAGGTGATGTAGGACAACCAACCACTTACTCTAAAAGCTTGAACTAATAGAGCATAGCGAATCAATCCCTTTGTCTCATAGCCCAGGCCCCACATCCCATGGGTTAAGGTCCTCGGCTGAACCTCCCGTGGGCCACACATCACATGGGTTCCGCCTCACACGGGTGGGGCCCGCCTCACACAGGCCACCCACCGCGAGTGTGCCCCTACATCCTACTGTCCCTCATGCCATCATGCCACCCCACTCAAGCTCGGTGTGAAAATGCCCTTGCATTAATCACCCCCGATGAGGAGTCTCAAACATGAGACCTCCTGCTCTATTACCACCTTAATGCAGGACAACTAACCACTTGCTCTAAAAGCTCGAACTGATAGAGTATGGCGAATCAATTCACCCCCCCCCCCCCCTCGGCCGTCACATGGGTTTCACCTCACACAGACCACCCACCCCAAGTGTGCCCTTGCATCCCATAGGCCACCCCCACTTGAGCCCGGTGTGAAAATGTCACTGCATTAGTAAGCCTTCTTAGTGAATTGGCCAATAGATCGTTGATTCTGACCTGTCGTATACCCTCCATTATTACTGCCTCCACCCTCGCCGTTACCACCTACATCGGTGCTAGTGTCACCACTGCCCCCACTAGACTGGCCTCCATCCCCTCCCTCACCATCGTCATTGTTATCTTTATCCCCGCCACCACCATTAAATTGGGATAAAGTCTCATCATTGCACGACCTGACAATAGGAGGGGGCTGTGAATGTACCTTGCCACTCCCATAAAGATGTATTGGACTCCTCATCGAAGCATCAAAGGAGTTTGCCTCAACCCTCTACTCACCGACTACTTGATCGATACCTATACCAAGAGACGTTTGATGCATGACAATTAACCACTTGCTCTAAAAGCTCGAACTGTTAGAGTATGGCGAATTAATCCTTTTATCTCATAGCCCAGGCCGCACATCTCATGGGTTTTTAGGACCTCGGCCGAACCCTCTTCGTGGGCCCCAAATCACATGGGCCGCCCACCCCGAGTGTGTCCCCGCATCCCACGGGCTACCCCACTCGAGCCCGGTGTGAAATGCGCATTAATCATCCCTAGTGAGGAGTCTCGAACACAAGACCTTCTCCACGGGCCACACCCACCCCGAGTGTGCCCCTGCATCCCACTAGCGACCCCACTCGAGCCTAGTGTGAAAATGCCCCTGCATTAACGTTGCTCCCTCGCCTATGTCTGGAGCAGGGCCTCTCTCACCATTATCAAAATCATCTAACTTGACCCACTCATAAAGTTGGTCCTTAGCATCATCCCTTAATTGTGCCATTGTGCCTATCGACAATAGGTCAAGCGAGTCATGATGCCCCTCCATATCTTGATCTGCTTGTAATTGTCTTTCTTTCAAGTTTCAACTTCATATTATAATGGCAGTATGTGAGCTTTTGCAACCTTTCATATCCTAGGATGTTCCTCTTGTCGGTGTGTATAAGTGACCACGTGCTCCAATTCCTCTCGCATGGTGAAGAGTAGATAATTTAGGCGAGAACAAGGATGGTCAATAGCCATAGCACAGGTACATAGCCTCCATACATCTCCCACCACTCGTCTGCATATCTATCAAAAGCATGTTTTAGTTTAAACAGAGAATGTAGTTAATTATAAACCATATTACTTAATTAAAATAATAAATATATTCGCATAGCATCATCGTTTCTCATGGTGCTTTTGCAGCTGCAATTAAGAACGCACTCCTAGCATCTCTAAAATGCAGTAACTATTAATACAAATTCACAAATCACCATTATTAATCACCCACATTTGTAGACACTATAAGAAAGTAAATACATTTTACCCAAGGTATTCAAAATCGATTACATAACGGCCGTTACGTAACGGTAACAATCATAACCATTATGCGTTACGGGGTCTAAACGGCCGTTACAGAAAAACGGGTCGTAACGGTCCTGTAATGGCCCCGTAACAGTCCAGTAACAGCATTTTTCAAAAAATAAAAAACGGCCATAACGGCCGATATGAGGGCTGTAACGGCCATTACGACCACCGTTACCATTTTGGAACACCTTGATTTTACCATTACCAAAATTTGTTCAATTTGCATTACCTAACCTAGTTCTTAGAATTTGCTTTTTTGTTCAAGTTAGGGAATGATGTTTCATAGACCTGGTGGACAGTCATTGTTAATCTGTTATCCTCCCATAACCGACCTTTGTAATGGAACTTGGAGTTCAGGTAGTATGCTAAAATACAAATAATATGTAGTTGGTTACATTAACATATAAACAAAAGTAATACTCAAAGTGCAAGTGTAAGTGATAAATAAATAATGTTAAACATGACAAACTTACTAGCCTGGTATAGTGAATGTTCAAGGGTCCTAGTCCGTCTATCATCGATGATCTAGAGCACCCATCGATGCAAACTAGGGGATGCAACCCGTATTCCCTCTCGTCAATCTCATAAGCTCGTACATGGAGTCCATCGAAGGTCACGTCTCATTATCTATGGCACTAAGGTCGCCATAAATCAACTGCAGGATGGCATCGACATCATGAGCTCTGTCTTAGGAGGAATCACTATAAACCACATCCCCTCAACTCTCTGTGTAGTTTAGGTCTGTCTTTGATTACACATGAAATATCTCTCAGATTTGAACAAACTCATAAGCTCCACTCTGAGCTTGTACAAGCTGTCTAGTGCGATAAAGTTCATGGCAAGCCATGTCGCACCCGGCTAGACGATATCCTCCCTGACAAGGCCAGTGCATCGTTGCTAACAATCAGGAGTGACTATATATTAACTTTGTCACCCTCCTCGTTGCTTTGATGGTGTTCATGCTTGTCTCTCTCTAGCCTATCACTTCAACAATCAAGTTAATTGAATTAGTACGCACGAGGTCTGGTAAATACTGTACTTTTTTATCAACTTCTTCCTTGCCTTGTTGAGCATACGACTGTTGTCTGTCAGAAATTGCACCACATTCTTTGATCCCACTTCTCTAATTGCTCTCTTTTAGAGGTTGTATATAGGAGTGATTTTTTAACGTGGGCAGATGCATTAACAGATCGTAGAAAAAGAGGCTATCCTCTATAATACACCATAAAGATGATAATGGACAACTTTGTGGGTCCAGTCCACCAACTGCACATTACTGTCACCCCGATCTCTTTGTTTGGCTTGAGTTTATGTACCCAAGCCTGCATCTACTTGTACTCACGATCGAGGTAAACCCCCAATATCTCTTTTGGCATTGAAGGCTTGACACCTATTCCAACATGCTACAAGGTGACGATCATATTATGAGAATAAGGGTTGGTTGCTGCATTTGTTGGTATGTGGCTTGAAATGAACCACTTAGTTACGATGCTCCCCATAGTCTCCTTGAAACCCTTCTTGCTCTGCTTTGCACCCACAATGGGTGCATCTATAATATGGGCGCTTTGGGTGTGTTGTAGGCCAAGCTTGCCTGAACCAACACCTCTACTGCCTCTTTCACGCCCCACTACTACCCTCACCTCTCCTACTACTCCCACCAATCTCCTGTCTAGAGCTCCCAAAGCAAAGGTCTACTCTCCTCAATTCTTCTCCTCTGCACCCTATCCTACCCCGATGCTAAGGACCCACGCATTGCCTATCTACACTCCCTCTTATCTCGCTTAGTAACACAGTCCTCGGATATGCTAACACCTCATCATCGTCATCATGCTCCTTATCAACAATCCCTAGGCCATGTCTACGAACTAGTAACTCCTCCCCTTGATATCCTTTGCCCTTGCCCGATGTTGTTGCCTATGTGTCTTAGTTTATTCCATATTTATTCACCTCCATTAGACGTCCATGTTTTCGCCCAATGTCCTTTGCTCCTTTTCTCGACGATGTTGTACTTCCTGCTACCTGCAAACAAATACAACGAATAATAACATCCATTGATAACACAATAATCACTTAAATGTATCACAACAAAGTAATTAACAAGTAATACATCAATCCATGCATGCATTCATACATTACACATCCATGCACAAATAAGCACAAACATAATACACATGCATTCGATCCAACCATCCCATCCATCCATGTAACCATCCAACCTACCAAGCACCCATGCATGCATGCAAACATATACGAACGTATGCATGATGATCCATCCACCCGTGCATGCACGTATACAAACATACATAAACACAAGCATGATGATCCATCCATCAATCCCTCCATTCAATCATCCATCCATCCATCCATTTATGGATGGGTTTTGGTAGTGGGCAAGCATTTGTTTAGCAAGCCTAAACAACTAGGAAGCAGGGGTAGGAGTGTGAAATGAATTAGCAAGCATAACTTAAAACCTAGCCCTAGTTTGCATCATGGTATACAAAACGGTTGTGTAACGGAGGGCCAAAACAGTCGTTACAAAAAAAAAAATTTTTAAAAATGCCGTAACGGTCTCTATCACACCCCAAAAATGGTGTCCGGGCCCCTAGCTCTGCTCTTGAGGTGTGAATTGGGGAGGTTTTTTATGTATGGTTGGTTCGGTAGTGTCTCCCCTTACAATGATATGACAACATCCAAAACAAGATATGTGCATTTGTTTGAAGTATCCCTCATATAATCCGTATCTCCAACTTGGCGATACACTGATAACACTGGCAATATCAGATTCCACGTATCGGTGATGTATTGCTAAGTATCACCAATGGATCGATATTGCCAATATTTTTTACTGTAAATTCCAAGTGTCGCTTGTATCTCCAGCGTATAGGCGATATTTCAACAATATCACTGATGTATCGATATCACAAAAAATTATTTATTAAAAAACAATCCATTTCAAAAAATTTCTATGTTCACATGGTTGTATGCAGTGTTCAATTTGTTGATGATGATATCGATGATATTGCGACATGAGCAATATCGATACCACAATCTTTCGTTTCCTTTTCAGTTGTCAACAATTTCTCAGTGAAATATTGTATTGTCAGTATTTTGAAATATTGATGGATGTTTAAATGGAAGGTTGGATGGATGGTTAGAGGGATAAATGGGTTGGTTGGATGGTTGGATGGATGGTTAGAGGGATTGATGGGATGGTTGGATGGATAGATGGGATAGATGGGATGGTTGGACTAATTTTTTACAACAACACATTCTTTTAAGCTCCTGTCAAATGAAAACTTATTATGTATGCATCATTTTTGTAATTTTTTATTCCTAAACATGCAAATATGTGTATTTTAGCATCTCTGGAAGTTTCATTGATAAAATCCACTGTTTTCCCCGTGTTTCCCCGCATTTCTAGTTATCAATGATATCGATATTGTTTCTGTATCCCTGGCCAACAAAACTTGTAGCGATACCAATACTTTGAACACTGGATATGGGAACATCCAAAATACAATATGACATCATCCAAAATATATATTGTTCCATTCCCAAATAAAGGCCAAGTAAAAAGTTGAAAATGTAATCCTCTATTCACCCAGCTACCTTGATTGACCGTGGTTCCCAAAAGGTTAAACAACAACTGGGGTGAGCTTTATAAGCCTAGTGGGCACATCTCTAATTACAACGAATGATAGAATCACAACGAGCATAATAATCAGAATGTACGAGAAGGTAAATACAAATATCATGATACTAATAATCAATGAGGTGGGATTATGAATGCGATGCGTATGAGAGTCATCTCCACCACCTCCCAATACTGTCAATCGGAATGAACAACCGACCATACCTGCTCAAGTGGCCTATCTCTTTTGCCAATAGTCGGCCTCGTCAAATGAGCGACATTGGTATACTCGGACATTGGTCTTCATGTGCACATCATTAGTGTGCATTTCATCAGTCTAATATTGCCTTAAGAGTGTGCTTGAACATGGGTTCTTGTGCATGCTCTCTAGGATACATCTCATAAGTCAAATATGTTGTGTTCCCCACATGTGCAAGCATCATCTCTAAGCGTCGTTGATCAAGTTCAAGTAGAGTAGTTTAGCCCTTAGCGCACGCTCAAGTAAACTAGCCAAGGCTTAACAATCACAAGAACAAGCCACTAAGTTGCATGCCATTCTTGTGATTAAACATTAAATCATAATCACTATAATAAGCATCATGTTTCTGACTTGCGGCTTTACACCTCGCATGAACCATAAGTGGACCCTGTCGCCCCCGAACTTACACTATATGGTGGGCCTCACAGCACATAGATACACCACGAGGTGGGCCCCACGGTCTTGTGGGCTTGACAGCATACACAAAGACAACACGATGGGCTCCACAGCCTTGCAGGCCTCACAAGGAGTTGTATATCCAAGAGTATGCAATCCTTTTCTAATTGGGTGGGGGCTAATGGTTTGATCAATTTACCTCTTTGGATGTTAAATACACTTCAACCAATAACCAGAATCCCCCCACCCTTTCCAGACTTGACAGATTTCTTGTCTCTCCCACTTAGCTCTAAGCCTTCCCAACTGTCCTTCAATGTTGTCTCCCTAGGCCTATCTCAAACCATTGTCCCATTCTTCTCAATTTGATGGAAGATAGTTGGGACCCCAAACCATTTCGGTTTGAGCTTTCCTGGTTTGAGATAGAAGGTTCTCGGATCTAGTTTCTAATTGGTAGTCTTCATACGAATGCGGAGGATCCCCTAGCTTTATCCTAAGTCGCAAACTCCACTTCCTCAAATTAGACATAATCAAATGGAGGTCTGAGACTTAGGATGATTTGGAGGTTGTTGCTTCTAAGTTCTAATCCCTTTCAGCTATTCAAATTCTAGATGTACTGAAGGAGTCTGGTCCACTCTCAGAGGAAGATGGAACCCTCAAAGAATCTCACAGGGTGGCTTATGCTTCCTCGATCAAGCAAATGGAAATAAATGGAGGTAGAGGTCTAGATCCATATGTGTAAAAGCTGGTGGCAAGAACACTCGTTTTTTCCAAGCCATTGCCAGCTCTAGAACCAGGTCTAATAAGTTCAATACACCTCAATGGATCTATCTTAGAAGACAAGCTTCAGGTATGTGATCACATCACCTCTTTCTACTCTTCTTTGTCAGACATAGGCTAGACAACCTTGATTTTGATTAGATATCGTCCAAGGAAAAGTCTGCTTTAGATTCCCCCTTCTCTGAAGAGGAAATCAAAATGGCGGTCTTCTCCTTAGGTTGTGATAAATCTCATAGGCCCAATGGCTTCCCTCTTGCCTTCTTTTAGCACTTTTATGAGATTCTGAAAAAAGATGTCGCTGATTTCGGTTTCGAATTCTTCCAGAGGAGCAAGATCTCCAGGACTTTGGGGCCTTCCTTCATCACCTTGATTCCAAAAGTTGAGGGAGTTGTCGAGTGCAAGGAATTCTGTCCTATCAGTTTGTTTGGCTCTCCTCACAAAATTCTTACTAAAATCTTAGCCTCTTGGTTCAATCTTGTGCTCTTCAGAACCCTCTCTGAGTCCCAAGGGGCTTTCTTAGCCAACATGCAAATTCTCGACTATGCCTTTGTTGCCCATGAGTATTTAGACTCTCGCCATAGGGAAGGCTTTGTTGGTTTGGTATGTAAACTTGATATTGAGAAGGTGCTTGACCATGTCGATTGGGAGTACCTGGACTATGTCCTTGGTCGTCTCTACTTATGTTTGAAATGATGTGGCTGGATTTCCTCATGCATATCCTCTGCCCACTTCTTTGTTCTTGTCAATGGCTCCCCCAAAAGCTTCTTCAAAGCCTCTAGGAGGCTTAGGCAAGGTGACCCCCTTTCCCCTTTCTTATTCCTCAACGCTGCAAAGAGTCTTGGCCAAATGCTGAGGAAAGGGGAATCCATTGGTCTCTTTAGTGGATTCAGGGTGGCCCCTTCCAGCTCTTCAGTCACCCATATCCAATTTGCGGAATACACCCTGCTCTTTTGTGAAGCCTCTAACATCGTTGTAGCCAGTGTTTACCGTATCAATATCACGTTAAGTAACGTATCACACCCTTGGGATACAAATATGTATCGGTTATCACATGGGATATATCGTTTATATTTGGTAATGTATCACACTTTTTGGGTAACATGTGGAAACATTGGGAATTTGGTCAAACTTTTCAATGAAACTTTGAGGATTGTTAAGAAAGATATTAATACACACTTTTAAATCATAACATCACAAAAAAATAGTACACAATAGGTTTCCTTTGTATAGGGTCTTAAGCTATGCATTGTCTAATTGAATTGATGCAACTATATTCAAAGTGAATTCATAACATTTATAAATGTAAGAAGTCAATTCAACACTTATATAAAAATAAAAATAAAAAATCATCAACCACCCTTAAATGCCCTAAAAATGCAGTCAATTGATCGTTGATACAAAAAGAAATTTTGAAAAAGAAATTATTTTTTAATAATAAAAAAATTAATTAAAAAATATTTTTCTTTTCAAAAAATCACCAGAACTATGCGAATCAGTAGATTAGGCTTCATACATGTTTGATTTCGTGTTTGGACAGTAAGACTGCAACCAATGTTCAAAATATCGGTATCGTGCTACCTATCGCACCCTTGGGATATAGATACATGTCGGTTATCGCACGGGATATATCGTTTGTATCTGGTATTTATCGCACTTTTTGGGAAACATTGGGAAAATGGTTGATTTTTTCAATGAAACTTTAAGGATTGTTAAAAAAGACCTTAATACACACTTTCAAATCACAACATCTCAAAAAAGAAGTACACAATAGGTTTCCTTTGTATAAGGTCCTAAGTTATGCGTTGTTTGATAGCACTAATGCAACTATATTCAAATTGAATGCATAACATTTAGAGTGTATGTGATGATCATTTCATCAAACACTCCTAATTAAATAATTCAAAATTAATCTCAATTGACAGCCAGTTGAAGGGGAATTTGGAAAAAATATATATATATTTTATTAATTTTTAATTAAAAATGATTTTTTTTTTAAACGAAAATTGACAAGGACTTAAAAAATTAGTAGATCAACCCTCATACATGCTTAATTTCATGTTTGTAGTGCAACATTGCAAGCAATTTGGGAGAAATTGAGGAAATTTTGAATTTTCCCCAAATCGGACCACCTATGCTCAAATTTCGAAATTAGAGTGTTTGTGACGATCATTCCATCAAGTACTCCTAAATACTTCGAAATTTGTCTCGATTGAGAGTTGCTTGAAGAAAAATTTTGAAAAAAAAATGGAGAACATGAAGAACTAATGGATATTGAAATCAAAGCTCCAACTCCATGATGTTTCTTGCAAAACATAAATAATAAAAAAAAACAATAGATTTATAACCATTAGGCACTCATTTAACATAATTTCAACAAAAAAAAAAGGGATCAGAAATTGAAAATGCTCACCTGATTAAACATATGGGATATATCAGCACTACCTGTGCATTTCATATCGCACAGGTGGGATACAAGGTATATCGTGGGATATACCGGTCGATATTGTCAATATTTTAAACATTGACTGCAAAGAATTTGGGAGAAATTGCAGAGAATTCAACATGTTCCCAATTTCCCCCAAATTGGACCAACTACCCTCAAATCTTGAAATTGAAAGTTCAAAGCCCTAATTTTCCATGCAAAACATGAAGAATCAATAATTTTTAATCATTTAGCACTGATTTTGTATTATTTAAACAAAAAAAAAATGACAGAAATGCAAAATCACTTACCAAATGAAAAACGGCCCCAAATCTGCAAAATAAAAATTATTCCAGTTTGAAATCTCCATTTTTTCTCCCAAAAGATTGCAGAGGATGAACTGAAATCCACCCGCAATGTGTTTAGATTAGAGAAGAAAGAAGGAAAATGACAGAAAAATGAAGTTAGGACAGTTTTTTGAAAGAGGGTTGCAGTTCCTGTTGGTGTCGACCATATCTGTCGATACCAAGTAAATTTACTAAAGAAAAAGCACGATATCATGCGATACGTTGCATGATGCCAAGGATTTTTTGTACTCTAGGTTAGTTTTATGTCGCTGACCTGCGATACCGATAATATCGGCCAATATTATCGATACTGCAATCATTGGCTGTAGCCAACCTCTGTAAAATTATCCGCTGTTTTGAGGCCGTCTTTGGTCTTAAAATAATCTATTCAAAATCAAATTGTTAGGTATTAACATCTCTGAAGAATCTCTCTCCTCTTATGCAAAAATCATTTGGTTGCAACCCTGGATCTTTCCCCTCCACCTACCTTGGCTTGCCGCTCTGCATCGGCAAGCCTAGCAACCACCTCTGGGACTCTGTCATCGAAAGAATTGAAAGGAAGCTCTCCCCCTGGAAAGCCTGTTACTTATCCTTTGGGGGACGAATCACTCTCATCAAAACAGTCTTAATTAACCTCCCCTTTTACCTCTCCTTATTTCAGTGCCCCAAGACTATTATTAATAGAATTGATTAGCTGAGAAGAGATTTTCTTTAGTTCAGTAACTCTGATAGCAACAATGTTCACCTCCTCTCTTGGTCTAAAGTTTGCAAGCCATACATAGTGGGTCGCATTTTGCTAGGGAGGCTGGATCTCCAAACCTTCCTCCTTGTATAGAGCTTTTGCTATTTGGAAAGTTATCTCTCACCTCAGTATGGGGGACAGATCTAGAATTAGATTCTGGCAAGACCGGTGGATTCTTGACACTTCTGGTCCTATCTAGGCCAGCCAAAAGTTGCCACTTTTCTTTGGATCCTTGCCAGGGGAAGAACTCTTTCAGTTCACAATCTGCAGCATAGAGGGCTGATCCTTCAAAACATTTGCATCCTTTGTTTCAACAGTTTTGAGTCTATCAGCCACTATTTTCTCCATTCCCCTTCGCTTGAGACGTCTGGACCTCGATCCTGTACAAATTCCAAGTCCATTGGGTGATGCCCAACTTAGTGACCAGTATGCTCTTTGCTTGGCACACTTGCAGCATCAGTGATGGGCAAGGAGAGAAATAATTGATGTGTCCGCGACATCTCTACTTTCTTCGCCTTGGTAGCTCGCTTGGTGTCCCGCGATATCACAGACTGGGAGTCTGCTCTTTTCACCCATCACCCCTGCTGATCCTGCTGCTGTTGCTACTGATCCTTGCTGATACCTCATCAGTTGGATCAGCTTTGGGTGTTCGGTCTGTTTCTCTTTCAGTTTCGGGGTTCAGTTTCGAGTTGTATAGCCTCTTTTAGGTGTTTTCCCTTTCTGTTGCTGTGCTTTAGAGTTGTTTGGCTTCTCTTTAGGTTTTCGGTTTTTGCTTTTTCCTGTTTTTCTGCTTTTGTTTCTGTTTCTGGGCTGCTTTTGCCCCTTAATAGAAGCATCAATCTTCAAAACAATATTGTTAAAAATCAACCAAGGACATGTGTAGTACTGTTTGAAATATAATATGTTAGAATCAATTGGGTCACTTAAAATGCTGTAGATTCATTGACTCGAAGAAAAAGAGGACTAAGAAGCCTTACCCTGTTTTTTTATTTTTTTTTTCAATTAAAAGTCTATGCTGTTGGCCAAGCTGGTTGGCACACTATGTCTTGGATTGCATGGTGAGATGGCTGGTCTGGATTTTGGTTTCCTAGCAATGGTTCTTTTACAGCATAGTCTGTTATAGGCGTATCTTAGCCTGTGTTTCATGCCAATTAATCACTATAGCTAAAATTTCACACACATGAAAGTTGTCAGGCATATTGTAGCTTCTTATGTAATGATACAAAAATGTATAACAAATATGAGTGTAGGGGATTGGTTGCTACGGTTATTACTTGCTATCTAATTGATGGTAAGTTGTAAGAGCTAAGTAACATATAGTTCTACACCATTATTCCTTTTGTGCATCTTTAAAATGTGTTGAGAGATGAAATAGGGTCAGAGAAACAGCGTGAATAAAATGTCATCAATGATGAGAAACATATCTTCTTGAAGTTCCTGTTTCCATTTGTTAGCTCCCTTGATTAGAAACTCATCTGGGACAACTCTAGAAAACCAGATTGTTGTATGGTTTTATCATCATCATCGTCATCGTCAACATCTAAGCCTTTTTGGTCTGAACATTAACAATTTTATTGAAAGAAGGCCAAAACCAGCCCAAAGAAATACATTCCTCAAGGGAACCTAACAATTCATAAGCTTCTGACTGACATCTCCGGTCAAAATCGCCCCCCTAATCCCTAACATCCACCCTGACCCTCCTAAAAACCTCCAGTGCTTCCCTACTAATGTTCCGGAGACGACGATGATTCCATTCCCCCCATAACTCCCAAAAACATGCCAAAAGAACCACCCTCCAACATCCTTTGCCTTTCTTGGCCAATGCCCCCTCCCCCCCAACATCATAGCCTTATCCTAACTAATTGGGCTCAGCTACACGAATCCTGTGCCGCCATTCCACTCTATCAGGGGCCATATCCCCAATGAAACTATAGGCCATCAAGTCCTTACTACCTCCAACCACGTTCTTTTGGTCCTTTCCCTTTCCCTTTTAGAGCTTTCAACTTGAACCATGCAATGGTAATTACTTGCCCTAAAATCATTTAAATCTGACATTATAAATCTTATGAGTCTTTGTTAGAGCTAGCCAACGTCAAAAGGCTTGTTAGAGATGCTGTTCTTGTATGCAACGTCTCTCCATCTCATCAGCTATTCTTGTTGAATCAAGCTAAGCAACCATTTTCAATGCTTTGAAGAATCAGCTAGGTTGATCTGGGATAATTATGCTGCAGGTGCTTCTCTTCTCCACAATGACTAGACTGCTCGATATTATGGAGGAATATCTTACCTGGAAACGTTACAAGTACCTTCGATTGGATGGACATACTTCAGGAAATGAACGTGGTGCCCTTATTGAAGAATTCAATCGGCCAGATTCTCCTACTTTTATTTTTCTGCTCAGGTAAATTTGTGTGTTTTCTGTAGCTTTCACACATTGAAAGAAAATAAGGCACCTATTTCATTTATCTGGTCGACAGACACTAGGTGTAATATAAAAAGTTATACTATCTTCTCTGCATGTGATGGTAGTATTCGGGCTGGCGGTGTTGGAGTGAATCTACAAGCTGCTGATACAGTCATCATATTTGACACCGACTGGAATCCCCAGGTAATTTAAAAAATAATGTCCTTTTTGGGTTCTAATTCTGCACGACTTGTTGCACACTTGTTCTCATGGAGACATGGCAGAGATGTACTAATTTGGAACACTCGTCTATTGGCCCTAAGCATATATTGGGGATGGCCCAAAAAATCAGTCAGGTTATCTTAACCTCTTGATTTGAGATATAAAGCAGTAAGCTCCCATTTTCTCGGCTCTGTTTGGTCAAGCACTTTGTATTTTATGATATTTCTGATTTTTTGGGTCGTGGCCATATGCGGTGTGGTCCACCATAGAAGTCTACAGATCATGCTCCACTTGTCCTATTGGGACTCGTGCATTCTAATGCTTGCAATTGGCAACCCTCGGGTAGTCAGTTTTCATGCATTTTGAGTTCATTATTAAGCTTGTTGCTTCTGGGTGCTAATTCAGGTGGATCTGCAAGCGCAAGCGAGGGCTCACAGGCTTGGTCAAAAGAAGGATGTGCTTGTTCTTCGATTAGAGACGGTGGATTTTATACTCTCTACTTCAATTACTTGTTCCCTATATATGCTGCCACTACATTTTTTTTCTTGGCTATGTTTCTTATAAAGCCTGTTTGGATTGGGGGTATACTAGGGCAATGCAATGGAAAGCAAAATTATGACATAAGTGGATGGTAAACTGACATCAGCATTAGGGGAAGCAAACCCTTTGCACTTGTTTGTTTTTGCTATTGAAAAGTCCTGGAAAATGCTTTTCCTTTTCTTTAGAAAGTGTTTGGATTGCAGTCCCACAAAGGGAAACCTCTTTTTCCTCCAATTTTGCCATCTAAAATGTCATATCATAGGAAAACACTTTTCCCATCATTTGACTTATTCAAAAATAAAAAAAGATTCTATTGCCTTGTTGAGGTGGAAAAGGCAAAGGCAGGCGGTTTGCCACCACTTCCTCTTATTCCCAGACAAGCAAAAATGTCTTGTTCACATAAACCGAATGCTTCCCCTAGTTTTCCCCCAATCCAAACAGGCCCTTAGGAGAATCATGCCCAGTGATTTATTTGTTTCTCATATTTCATGCTAGAAACCTTTATTGCTTGCATATTTCTTTTCCATGCACAGTACTTAGGCTAAATTGTAGTGTGGGGCATGTCAGTATGTGAGTGGTGTTTGGTAAACATGTATAATTGGGCTCCATGCTATTCCTTGCAGCCAACTGCTTGAGCATGACCTTTCATGTGTTGCGTGCTCAGCAGTCTCATCTTGCTCCTCATATGCTCTACACATCACCAGTCTCCTTTTTGGGTAGTGTCCAATAGTTATTCTAAGGTGCAGAGATGAAGCCTTTGGGTAATCATCATCGGTGTGTTCCCTGCTCTTTTATGGACCCAACTACCTGAACACAACCTTTTCTTTCTGTTGATGCTTCATGCTTAGTGGTTTGCCTTGACTGCCTCTCATGGCCCTACCTGTGGTTGCTTGTGCTTTGGGGTGTGCATTTAGTAGTTGGGTGGTGGTCAATTCATGGTGGGACTGTGTTGGCATGTGAGAGGTGTTTAATTGACCCTTGACACGGCCAGTTACAAGAGCTTGGGTGAAAGAGGCATAGTGATGTCTGGTGGGCAGGTGGTGATACAACTTTTGCAAATCTACCATTTAACAGCCAACCATAATTTGCTGGACAAGGCTAAGATGAAGATGATGATGAACTGATGATCCATGGCCATCTTAGCAGCCCATGGATGGACTTCACCCTTCAGATATTTTCAGTTATTTTATTATTTGATTGTTTTAAATCTTTCTTTTGCTTCCTATTTTCCGTGAATTTTTCTACTCATTTTTTTTCTTCTTTTTTTTTGGAAATTGTGTTATTTTAGGATTTGCCATTTATTTTTTCGATGCACAAATTTATAGGCGGCTTGCTTATGTTTTCTTATTATCAAAGGTCAGATGTTCTTCATAAAATTCATATTTACTCAATATGTAGTATTAAATGCAAGTTCTGGAGTTCTCCATTATTAAGGGAAATTTTATAGGATGGCTATAAAACCAGCCATGCTTTATGGGAGGGAATGTTGGACAGTTACGGAACAACGTTCATAGGATGATTGTAGCTGAAATGAGAATGTTGAGATGGATGAGTGGCAAGACAAGTAAGGATAGAATTAGAAATGAATGCATTCAAGGGAATTTAGGAGTTCACCAATGGGTAATAAGATGAGGGGAGGTAGACTTGAATGGTTTGGTCATCTCATGTGTAACGGAGACCAAGAACTAAGCCGGTTAGGAGTTGGTACAAGTTGAAGGCTCTAAAAGGACAAAGGGAAAGTCCAAAAGGACGTAGGTGGAGGTAGAAAAGACTTGATGACCTATTGTCTAACTAAAGTTATGGCCCTTGATAGAGTGGAATGGCAAAAAAGGATTCGTGTAGTTGACCCCAATTAGTTGGGATAAGGCTTAGATAATTACGATGATGGTGGTGGTGGTGAAATTGATCCACGATGAACAAAATCGTCGACATGCTTGCTTTGTCAATCCGATTCATTTCTCTCGGGGGGGGGGTGGCGGTGACCGTTACACTCCTTTAACAATCAGGTTTGGCTTCTTCTTCTTCTTCTCCAAAAATAAAAAGAAAAATAAATCCAAAAAATATGGAAAAAAATCCCAAGTATTTTAAAGGTTCCAAATATGTATTTTTTATTTTATTTTATTTTTTTAAACATGTTTATGATAGTGTAACGGTCCACCCTTTGGTAGGAATGTTGTCTTGGCCAATGTTGTCAAATCGCATATGCGATTGCATGCGATCAGCATATGCTATTCGCATATGTAATCGCACAATCGCATATGCCATGGCATTTTTTTTTTTTCAAAAAAAAAAAAGAGGGAAAAACTCGTCTAATTAGTACACATGATTGGATTGGGTTATTTTACTTATTTCATTATAGTTTGAGTGTTTCATTAAGTGATATATTTAATTACTTATATTATATTATATAAATTTTAACAAAACAATCAACAAGCTACATTAAAAGATAACTAATTATTATAAACTTCGAACAAAGAAATTTTAATAATAAATGGATAACTTGAAACAACTTACAAGTTATAACTTACAGCTCAATTTACAAAAAGTAAGCACAACTTATAAAATACAAAAAATAAACATAATTAAAATAATTGTAGAGAGATTAGAGTAAGAAAGAAAGAGGTGTAAGAGAGAAAGAGTAAGAGATTTAGAGCTTTGGAGTAAAGAATCGTGAAAATGGAGGGGATATGAGTGCCTAATTATAGGCAAAACTTCTCCAATTTGAAAAAATAAAAAAATAAAAATAAAAATCTTCCGCTCTTGGCTATTGGGAAATATGCAATCGCACACTCGCATATGCGATCGCATATGTATCGCATATAAAAGTATGCCATGGCATACTTGCCAAGATCGCATATGCCATCATGGCATATACAATTTGATCAAAAGTATGTGCATATGCGATCGCATTTGATAACAATGGTCTTGGCTTGTTTGATGGTTTTTTGAACTTGATAGGCTTGGATTGATGCCAAAATTCCTAAAATTAATTTTCCAAATATCTAATATCAATGATCAGATTATTTTAGCATGAATGTGATATTAATAATGAGATAATTAATTATTTATATTTATATAACCATGGACAATGTGTCAAAAGACTCATAACATTAGTGATAAGTCATAAAATAATGCCACTTAAAAGGTTTAGAGCTCGATGTACAAAAATATTGCAAGTGTACAATTTATACATACCAATTGTATTTGTGTCACCACTCTAGTCAATCACCATCGGGATGAAAATCGTGCTGCTCGTGGTTGGTCGACCTCCACATCCTCGTCATCATCCGGTTGTTGTTGTGGTCCCTGCGGAATAGGTGTTGCATATCAATAATAACCAAAGCCGAAAGGAAATCATGTCAATGAAGCCCAAGGATGTGTAATCTCGGTCCTGATTAGGCATTTGCTATGTCAACTTCGAGTAAGAATATCCACTAGTGTTAGACGAAGACCCATAGCCATAGTCATAGTCACCAGGCCAACCGCCATAGTTGCACTTGTATTGCAACTGCCCCTGCTACCTATACTGTGCTCATACTCATATTGCATAGAGTGAGATTACAAATAACTCGGCTTTGGATCCGGATACGTGTGCCCCCATATCAACCTACTCCAAATGGATCAAAGCGACGACCGGGAGTAGCCCAACATGAAAGTGGCTCAACAAGTCCGTATATTGTCCATAGTCCTATCCGTATCCATATTTGTAAGCAATCTATTGTCCTGGATCTCCCACTGCTCCGTGTCCTGAAGAGTCACTAGTACCAACCTCCCCATGATGCTCTCCCCTAGCTAGTCATATTGTGACTCGGTATGTTTGTAAGTTCGGCCTCGTCTACTCCGTCGATCCTCATCAACATCATGATTTGTTGCCGGTTGTACTCCCGTGTGCTAAGCAATACTAGAGGCAAATGCATCATCATCATCGTCGTCATGATCATCCGTCTCAGTTTAGTTGCTCTTGTTAGTACACCTTTCGTTGGGTTAAATTAATCCTCTAGGTCCAAGACAGTTGCATGCAAGGTATCCCGTATCGGTATCGGTTGGCGTAACGGTGCCCACCGATACTGATACGGATACAGGGGTGTATCGGCGAGACGGGGGCGTAACGTTGCAAATTTTTTTTTTTGCCAAAAAAATATGAAAAAATATGGATTAAATCCGGAATATTCTAAGCATTCCAAATATGCACTCATTTATAAATTGGAACATGTTTACGGTGGTGTAACGGTCCACCCTTTGGTGAGAAGTTGTATCCGTATTAGGAAAAACTGATGGGTGGCATGGATATATAATACAACACATAAATCAAGGTGGGCCACATGCACTAAAACAATGCAAGTGCATATTGGGCCTTCAATCTTACTGTGCGGTCCAGTTGAGATCTGGATCTGCTTCATTTTAGGGACCATACCTTGAAATGATCAGGAAAAACTGATGGGTGGCATGGATATATAATACAATACATAAATCAAGGTGGGCCACGTGCACTAAAACAATGCAAGTGCACTAAGTGGCGTGCGCCGCAAACCACTTAAAAAAAAGGTGCATGGTTGTTTTATAGCCACGCCACCCGTTCATTTTTTCGAGACGAAGAGAGAGGGAGAGAAATGAGAGTTAAAAAAGAAAAAAAATGAGAGGGAAAGAAAGGGAAAATGAGAAAGAGGAAGAAAATGAGAGGGAAAGAAAGAGAAAACGAGAGAAGAAGAAGGAGAAAACGAGAGAGGGGGGGGGGGTGGGCGATCGCGACCCACAAACCAAGGAGGAAAAAAAGGTATGGTTTTTTTTTTTTTTTTTCTATTTTCTTTAGGCCCGTAATGTGACATTACTGATCCTGAGAATGGGGGGGGGGGGTGGGGGGTGCACGTTTCGGCCTCGTATCATGTAACGGCCTGGGCCGTTACCGTTACGTATCGGCCGTATCGTAACGGATACGGGACACCCTTGCATGCCTCTTCCTATCGCGCACGTATCATCGGGTCATGCACCTCGACTTCTTTATGCTGCATTCCATAATCTCTGCTTCACGTTGTAGCTGCAATCTATTCTTATTCTTGGAATAGATGAGTTCGAAACAACTTCAATTTTCTCTCAACTTGTAGCTGCCCTTATCTACCTATTTAAGTTGTGCTCTAATACTTTATTATGTTCTTCAGCCTGACACGAACCTCATCATCCTTAAGAAATGAAACTACGTATCTGTATCTCGGGTTTAGATAGCATCCTACAATACAAAGATGAAAACAAAGACTTTAATGATTACACGATAAAAATAATTGACTATAACAACAAGTTCATACTAACAAAGAGTTTAGCTGCCACATGAAGATCGTGGTGAAGTTGGTTTGTCCAACGTGTTTCAATCTTCTAGTAATCTATATAATGTGTACAATCACGCGAATGGCTAGCTTCAATTTATCCATAACATCATAAAGGAAACCTATCTCATCGGATTCTATAAGACGAAAGACTTTCATTAGCGGTTTGATGGGGACATCACGCACACATGCACGCCCCCTACGCACGTACGCAAGGAGGGCCCCACCATCGATCTGGATCGATGACGACATCCAGAGAGTGCCTCCTACTTAGAGGACTGCGTTTTGGTTCATTGGAGTGAACTCGATAGCCATGTGAATCCCACCATGGGTTCTCATAGTTGTGGCCCACTATTCTAATTAATTTAGTACTTTGGGTTTCGCTTATTATTGTTATTAGGAGTATCATGGACGGTTTAGATTGCTTTAATTAGTTGTTATTTTTTATTACTTCGTCGCCAAGTAATAGGTTGCACACATGGCGCGAGTTTTAGGGGTATAGGGTTTTATTATAAATAAGCACCCCTTATAGTATTTTTTATTTACTGAAGATTAATAAAATTTCAGCGTTTTTCTGCTCTAAATTTCTAAGTTGTGGAGATTCAATTGGGTGTGAAACCCTCCCTTCCTCAAAGGGCCAACTACCGTGGTGCAAAGCCACACTTATCCCGATTCACCCCCACCTTCCATCCATATTTCTCCTCCTACAATCATCTACGCTTCAAATCCATCCCCTATTGCAGCCGCTTTTCTCTCTGCAACAGATTTTCAGAATCTGGCCCTGCAGGAGGGCTGAAACTTCGGCGGAGCACCACACACAAACCGTGCATCGGATCGAGCTGATATTTGGGGGGTTTAGAGTCCACCCCTGGCCGACCGGGGCCAAGCTGGCCTTTTTCTCAACACACGCGTGCGGTCGGGATCACACGCACATCCATCTGGGCCATTGCTGTTGTCCACACAAGCGGTACTTCTCTGGTTCGTCTCTCTCCTCTCTTTCACTCTTTCACCCAAAATTCCTAAACTTAACCCTAAATTATTCAAATCTCCAATTTTATGCCCTTTCTTCAACCTTAGGGTTCCCCGAATTGAAATTTCTGAATCCCTTGGATTGAGGGAATTATTTCTGTGCATGTGTAGATGAATTTACCCTCCTTTAATTCTTGTTTGGTCTATAATTTTGATTGATCCGTCCCTAGCATGTGTAAGCCTAGATCCGCATAAGATTCCCATTGATTGAGTGTTTGAACTTTTGTGTGGGATGTGGAATTTTGTGTAATTGTTTCTGAACTAGTGTGATCTAAAGCCTGAAAATCTTGCACATCATATATGAATTTCATGTCCTGCATCACGATTCCATCATCCTAAGGATGTTTACAACCTTCTTCTAATATTTGTTGTCCTTGATGATCGCTATAACCTCAACCATCATACATGATATCTTTTGCCCATGTCTCGTGTTGAGTCGCTTCTGGGAAGCAAATATCTTACTCAACTCTCCCCAAGGTTGATACAAGCTTTCAAGGGCTAAAAAGTTTGTCGCAAATGTAGTCGCCGGAGGCCTAAATAGCTCTCTCCCATTCTTGAACCTCCTCAATATGGTGATTAGTTGGTTATGGTTGTAGAGGAATATCGTCACTTCCAACCAATTTTGCGATACTCTTTTTCTTTCCAATATCTTTCAATACGAGATCGATGTAATGTGCGACACATGGTGGCAAGGTATCCTGTATCGGTATCGGTTGGCGTAACGGTGCCCACCGATATCGATACGGATACGGGTGTATCGGCGATACGGGGGTGTAACGGTGCAATTTTTTTTTTTTTTTGCCAAAAAAAATATGGATTAAATCCGGAATGTTCTAAGCATTCCAAATATGCATTCATTTATAAATTGGAACATGTTTATGGTGGTGTAACGGTCCACTCTTTGGTGAGAAGTTGTATCGGACTATCTGATGAATTTGTGAACCAGACAACTTGGTATTGGCTATAGATATTTTATATTTAATTATGTAACTATGTAATGTCAATATGAATTAATTAGAATGAATCTAATACCAAAATATCTCATATTTGTAGGTATTGGTGTATTACATACCTTGTGACTTGTGTACATTTTATTTCAACATACAATATAGGGACTTTTATGTCCAATTATATAATTCATATATCTAACAAATTAATATAATTTTTCCCAAAAATCTTAAGAAAAATTTGAAATTATATTTAAGTAAATATTGTTGTCGATTTAGAGCAGATTTGGTGGACCATTTGATGCCCCAAATCAACGTTAAATTCATGCAATCTATTAGCACTTATCTCACTAATGGATTGGTGGATATTAATTGAACAGTGATGAATGAAAAATATCAAATGATCCTATTTCAGAAAAACAAGTGTTTACAAATTAACAATGAAAATCATTTAAATAATTTAATTTTGGAATTGTGACATGGCAACAATAGTGTCATAATTTAATTTATTAATTTTGAGTTAATGTATGCCTCATGAACAATTTTTACGGCCATGTACATAGGGCCCACCACGATGTATGTATTGTATATCCATGTTGTCCATCCTTTTTGCCAACTTATTTTAGGGCATGGTCCAAAAAATGAGACAAATCCAAATCTTTGGTGGACCACACAGTAGGGATTGAATTCCCACAATTAAAACTTTTATTATTATTATTATTATTATTATTATTATTATTATTATTATATTTTTTTATTTTTAAGTTGCGACTTTTGTTTTTCTTAATCCAAGTCCATGCAACCTTATTAGTAGTTTCAATGGTAAATAAACATTACAGTGGCCCATAATAAGTTTTTAACAATGGGCATTCAATCCTATTGTGCGGTCCACTTGAGATCTGGATCTCATCATTTTAGGGACCGTGCCTTGAAATGATCAGGAAAAACCGATGGGTGGCATGGATATATAATACAACACATAAATCAAGGTGGGCCACATGCACTAAAACCATGCAAGTGCACAGTGGGCCTTCAATCCTACTGTGCGGTCCACTTGAGATATGGATCTGCTTCATTTTAGGGACCATACCTTGAAATGATTAGGAAAAACTGATGGGTGGCATGGATATATAATACAATACATAAATCAAGGTGGGCCGCGTGAACTAAAACAGTGCAAGTGCACTAAGCAGTGTGCGCCGCAAACCACTTTAAAAAGAGGTGCGTGGCTGTTTTCTAGCTACGCCACCCATTCATTTTTTCGAGACCAAGAGAGGGAGAGAGAAATGAGAGGGAAAAAGAAAAAAATGAGTGGGAAAGAAAGGGAAAATGAGAAAGAGGAAGAAAACGAGAGGGAAAGAAAGAGAAAACGAGAGAGAAGGAGAAAATGAGAGAAGAATAAGAAAAAGGAGGAGGAGGAGAAAACGAGAGGGGAGGGGGAGGCCGCAGTCGAAGCCGCAGCCCGAGCCGAAGGAGGAGGAGGAGGAGGAGGAGGAGAAGGAAAGAAAGGAAAAAATGTATGTTTTTTTTTTTTTTCTTTTTTTCTTTTTTTCTTTTTTTTTTTTCCTTTTTTTCCCTATTTTCTTTAGGCCCGTTACGGTCATAGAATCGGGGGGGTGCCCGTTTCGGCCCCGTATCGCGTAACGGCCTGGGCCGTTACCGTTACATATCGGCCAATATGGCCGTATCATAACGGATACGGACACCCTGCATGGTGGTGAGAATAAATCTCGTATCTTTGCCCTAAACATTCTTCCTATAGGTTGTATGTTGCTTCACTGTCGATTACAATCGACACCACATTAACCTTTCCAATCTCATCCACCATCTAATCTACGAGGTTGAAAATATAATCAACATTTATATTGCTTTTGATGCATCGATTGATTTATGGAACATTGTTCAGTATACCGTGAAATTGATCATGCTATGTTTGGTTGGGTCAATCCAACAATCACACATAATAGTGCATTTTCTTGTTTGCCATATGTGTTTAAGAATGGCCACATATGCCTTCACATCTTGATACTCTGCATTTATCCATTTTCTTATAATCTCTTTAGTTATGTGTGCCTTCACTCCTTCGCCTGCCTTTACCATTACATCAATCACCACTTGCCAGTAGGGGAGTTGACAACATTTGGAGCTATGTTTCAATGCATGAATGGCTTGGTTACTACCTTATAAGCTTCTCCATTTTAGTTTTAGTCCACATTTGTTTTATCTTCTTTTGTTTTGTTGTCTTTTTTCTGAACAGAAGCAAATCACACGAGGGTCTCTCGTCCCCCACCACATCCACATCATCACAGCTCCTGAAGTGTCTTATCCACCGAAGGCACGCCATAATCCACCAAATATACCCTACTCCCATCCCCAACCCCACTTCCAGTTTCACTCCCAAACCCACTACAACTCCCACTCCCACTCCCCCCTACATGACATAAAGACCCATCCCCCTAAACATGCGCTAATGCTTATCATCTTCGCAAGTGGTGTGCATGCTCTCTCCTAGCCATTGTGATCTCTCGATCTAAATGCTCACTGGATTCAACATCCTTGTGCTTTCCAACGCTTATATAATTTGGACCAAGCACCCCGTGTCAGGCCACATCAAGAGCATCTTGCTTCTGATACACGTTAGCTCTTTTGCCCTTCGACTTTCCAAACTGTCGCATCATCTGCATTACCTCTATAACCTTCCCGAAGTAGAGGTTCTTGAGCTACTTCCTGAAGTAGACAAGTCCCTTTGGATGACCAAAAGGGTAGATGCAAAAATGTGACTATCAAGTTCAAATCCTCTATTGTCCCCAAAAGGCTTACCCATTATGGATTTACAAATATGTCCATGTTCTTGGGTAACCTTAGCTTTCCCCTTATAAGAAGACATCATTCCACTGCTTCTTTGGATCTCGCTTCCGGCGGTTAAGCCTTTTGGGAGGAACCTACTCTAATACCAATTACCTTCTTAAACTAATGTGCAAATTAATCTAAGCCATCCAATTTAACTCTAAGGCTTCCAAGCCATTAGAGGGTCCAATCACATAAACTACAAAAGATGTGGCAATTGAGCAACCAATCTATAAACATGATAGTGTACATGTGTATGTGGGATGTGCTATCAACTCCTAGCACTCATCTAATCATGCATATATATAATTAAACATTCACCACATAAGCATAATTAAACAAGTGCTCAAATAACAATCCCAACACAAGCATGTATAGTGGTTCGGTTTCCCTCCACTCTCGGCGAACGCACTCAACTCATGAGTGTACCAGATTTCACTATCGGAGGTTTTAAATCAGGTTTACCTTTAACCTTTATAATCCTACACAAGGACCGACTTCCAAAGAGATTTTATGCAGTTTTCTATAGGCTCACCATGAACATCGATCTTACACAAGAATCTACTGACGTACACTTACACTAGAGGCTCTCGCAAGAGACTTTAGGTGGTTTTCCATAAGCTAACCAACAACCTCGGTCCTAATCCAATGACCCACGTTTACTCCAGCCAGAGGCTCTCGCAAGAGACTTTAGTTGGTTTTCCGTAGGCTAACCAACAACCTCGGTCCTAATCTAAGGACCTACGTTTACTCCCGTCGGAGGCTCCCACGAAGACTAACATGTACGCATCCATGTTCGGTGGCCTACACAGGGGCTTTGATTTAGGCCCTATACAAGAGCCAAGGTCATACACAAGAGCGTAGTCGACTTTGACAATTCAAACTCTTACACCCAACCCTACAAAAGGAAGGAGTGTATACGAACTCTTACACATGACAACTTGTTAGATTGAGTCCCTTTTGTAGAACCTTCTTGGGTTGCTTGATCGATGCTCTCTCGTGCTTTTATCAGCTCCCATTTGCTCCCCTGATCATGATGTCAATGCTTTGCCAAGGCTTCAACTCCATGATCAAACACCTTACATGTGATGCTCCGATGCGGTGACCAAGGTGATAGGAGGTTGGGTAGAATCTCCTACAACTAATAAGAAGTTATAAAGCCTAGGAGATTCTAGTTGATGGACACTCTAAAGGTTGATAGACACATGAGTTTGCCAAGAGAAATGGTGTCTAAACTCTAGAGAGGACTTGAGATCATGGTCTTCTTGTAGAGGAGCTTGGAATACTCATTAGAGTGAAGAATCACTAAGAAGAGAACATGTATCTCATCGTGATAGAGCCTAGGAGGTTTGGTAGAGCTTAGGATGCAGTAGGGTCTCTAAAATGCCAAAATTCATCATCTACACAAAAATCCGGTTGCTAGATTTATAGGAAAAAGGCTCCAATGGATCTATAGCAGCTAGTCTTCGGCTGCACTGAGTGTATGTTTGGTCGCTCGTTCGGTTGAACCGAATTTAGACAAGAAAGCCACTGGACTGATTTGGGCACTATTAGTCGCAGTGAAGGTGGTCTTCGGTCGCATCGGAAGTGGTCCTCGGTGAGACCGAAGGTGGCACTCGGTTGCAGCCAATTTACTCAGAATTCTCCCTCAGCTCGCTGTCCTATTTTAGCCATTTTCAGTTGGACCGAATGTGGGTTTGGTGGGACCGAATGTTGCTGAAATTGTGTAGTTTCCTCAGCAACACGGGACCTCTGAAGTCAATCTAAAGATGGTCAATTTAGGCCCATATAGTGTAAGGGATAATCAATAAAAGGTTTATCTATTGGGTTTAAGATCATTTAGAGGTCTAGGTTGTTTTGGGTCAAGGGTTAGGGTCACCAAGGCACCGCGTTTACCTGTTCTTTGCTCATTGATGCTCTACCTTCACTTGTCTTCGGTCTTCAACTTCCAAGGGCTTAACCAACTACATGACACAAGGACTCATGTGAATGATAAATAGGGTGCATAAAACAGTGCACTAACATATCTGCATTACCTCTATTGACACATTGAACCCTGCGACTTGGCTCTTTTAATGTGTCAAATGTTTTCTTAAGTCACATGATTCTCCCAATAATCACTTTTCCATAGTAGTTGCATTTCATGGAGTGTCTACCATCCCCCCTCTCACAATGTTGTCATCCAATATCCCCACTTCCTAGTTGGGCATTATTTTCTCACTATAAACCCAAGACCAAAGTCTAAACAAAAACAAATCAAGCTCCTCATCCGTCCAAGATATAAACATTTAGGGGGCGTTTGGCGCAAGGTATTAGATGGGATAGAATTGCATTTGATCCCCGTGCAATTCCATCCAGCATTTGGAGAGGATGGGAAAGGTTGGGATTAGTTGGGATGGAATTGCATTTAGTCCCGTGGAATTGCATTTGGTCCCATGCAGGATTTCCGTGGATTTTAAAATCCACTACACATGTGGGCCCCACATTGATGCATGCATTTATCCATGCCGTCCATCCATATACACCGTTTACACATGACATTCCGGTTATATGTGTACAAGTGAACGACATCTGTTGTGAATTTGGTCCGTTGATTATAATGCCATTGTCCACCAAACATGATTTTGCTTAATCCGGTGTTTTCCCATAACAAAAAAATTATCCCAAACATGGGATTGGATGGCTACAATACCATGGTATTTCCAGGCATGCAATCATTGTGCAATAATGATGTTAATCCCATCTAATACAATTCAATATCATTCAATTCCAGGAACCAAACACGCCCTTAATCATTATACATGTATTCCAAGTTCTAAATTCAAGATGAAAAAAAAAAAAAAAACAATTTATTCACATGTTTATTTACAATCACTATTCATCTGAAATAAAAATAAAATCAGGAAAAATTACAAATTTACATTAAAATGACCAATTTTGGGCATGAGTTTGTGTATCTAATGATCCTACATCCATTCCAACCATCCATAATCAATATTACACACACACACACACACACACACACACACAAAGCACTACATTTTTTGGAGATTTTTCTTAACAGATACTATTCAACTGAAAATAAAAAATTAAAAGATATTGCAAAATGGGATTAAAATGTCTAATCTAAGGCATGAATTTATATATCTATTCATTCTACATCTATTCCAACCATTTACAATCAATATAAAAAATAAAATAAAATAAAATAAAATAAAATAAAAAAACCCTTCTTGGGGATTTTTCTTGATAGTAATTGTTTGTTCGAAAATCATCTGAATTTTTTTATTTTTTTTAAAGACAAAAAAATAGAAAAAGGAATTAAAATGACTAATCTAAGACATGAATGTGTATATCTTTTACAACAATTTACAATCAATATTAAAAAAATTAAAAGAGAGAGAGAGAGAGAGAGAGAGAGAGAGAGAGAGAGCATTTTTTGAGGATTCTTCTTGATTGTCACTGTTCATCCAAAAGCAGGTGAAAATCAAAATACAAAAAGTAGAAAATGAGATTGAAATGATTAATCTAGGGCATGAATTTGTACATTTGTTCGTCCTACATCTATTACAACTATTTACAATCAATATTAAACAAAATAAATAATTTTTTTGGGATTTTTTCTTGATAGTAATTGTTCATCCGAAAATAAAAAATACACAAAATAAAATAAAATGGGATTAAAATTATTAGTCTAAGGAATGAATTTGTACATCTAATCATCCTACATCTATTTCAACCATCTACAGTTAGTATTTAAAAAATAATAAATAAATAAATAAACATTGGGGGGTTTTTATTGATAGTATCCAAATTTATTTTTTTTAATTACTAATTTTATTTTTTTTTAAGGAGTAAAATGACTAATCTAAGGCATGAAAGACATTTATTCATCATATATTTATTCCAACCATTTACAATCAATAATTAAAAATAATAATTTATATTTTTTGAGGTTTTTTCTTGATAGTAATTGTTCATAAAAAATAAATTAGCCAATTTTTTATTTAAAAAATACAGAAAAAAGGCTAAAAAATAAGATTAAAATGTCTAATCTAAGGCATGAATTTGCACACCTATTCATCCTACATTCATTCCAGGAAGATTTTTTTATATATAAATTGAATGTTACCTCTTTTTCCTTTTTTTCCCCAAAATGGCCCAAGGAACTTTTGTTTATTCAAATCGCCTAAATTGAGTGTTTTGATCCACAGAGTGCATGAGGTATGTTGAAATTAGATTAGGATCACTTTAAGAACAATGAAAATTAAAGATAAATGGAAAAAGGAAGTGGAAAAGGAGGCCATTTGCAACGGTTTTAAAGAAAAAATAGCCGTCTTTTGACTGTAACGGTCATTACGAGTGTGTTTCCTATGGGTTGCCAGTTAGGACCTCGAATCGTGTAACAAGCACCACTATTACCATTGCATAACAGCCGTTATGCAACCGATTCAGGACACCTTGGCTTTGAGCCTTAGCAGAAGTACATTTTGGCAATGCTTTCAAGTGTATACATGTGGGGCTCATGGTTTGGTGATCCAGACCATTGATCTAATGGATACTATCGAATTGGCAGCTCCTAGAAACACTACCAAATTGGAAGCTCTTAACCTTTGTTTAGTGGTCTACAAATCGATGGTTAAGAAAAGAATACAACAATCCAATGGTTAGGATCTTCCAGTCTAGGAGATTTTTGGGGAATCCTCCATACCCAATGAGGGTCAGCAGATCAGCAGTTTGGTGTCTAGATGTCTCTACTCTAGACATGGATCCCTGGGTGCCACATGTTGAAAGCATCAGCAAGCTATATGTGGGGGCTCAGGTCCCCATAATTTCTCCTTCCAAATTGTGTTTCTCTTGTATCCCATTAGATTTATATTATCCTTATCCATCACTGTAAATCCTGGTTAAATATTAGCCCAAACCGAGTTGTCTTTCTTTCAATAGAAAATGAAATGATTCACCCATTCTGACCCATGCATGTCTGAATGAATGAAATACTTCTTGCAACTGAATTCAATGTCTTCTATTCAGCTGCATTTGAACTGTAGAAATGAACTACTGGATCTGAATATTTTCTTGTGTTAAGATGATCTCTAAGAGTACGAAGTCTTGCTAAATCATTTTACATTTACTGATTGCTGTAATCAGGTGAGCTCTGTGGAGGAACAAGTTAGGGCTTCAGCTGAGCAAAAACTGGGACTTGCTAATCAGAGCATTACTGCCGGCTTTTTTGACAACAATACTAGGTAGATTAAGATTTGAAGGTTCTAACTCAAGAATTCTACTCCCTCAACATATTCCCAAGTGGCATGTGCATGCCTGATCTGTGTTTCTGTCTGGTGAGCCTGCTGTTATGTGCCGTGGCCCAAAACATCAGGCTGGTCAGGGTGTCAGGTGGGCCACACGTGTGAGGAAATTGGATGCTTAAAAAGAATTTGACAATGGTTCACATTTATTGTGCATTTCTGTCCCACCTAATGACTGGCCTGATTTCAGGCTGGAGCATGTGCACGGTCAGCCCGACTACTCTTACTGACAACTGTCTCCAATACATTGAAAATGCAGCTATGCTCTTGGTATTTTTTAGAAAACTGGGCATTTTCAAAATATCACTGAAAGACTGATAATATAACAATAATGTATTGATGTTTTCTTGATAATTACATGATAAAATTCCTATTTACAATTTACATATATTTTGTATTTATTTATTTTTATGTGAGATTATCTATCCCAAGAGAACCCACAAATTTTTAAAATATCTGGAGAAATTCCTTGCATAGTTGTTGAGAATGAGATTTGTCACTACCAAGCCGATGAATGACCTTGACTCTTATGGTTTCCGCTCAAAAGAATTCCATTCTGTTGGACATTTGGTGAATGATTTCTACTGTATTTACTATTACAGTGCGGAAGATCGAAGGGAATATTTGGAGTCCCTCTTTAGGGAGTGTAAGAAAGAAGAAGCTACCCATGTTTTAGATGATTATGCTCTCAACGAACTCATAGCTCGCAGGTAGGTTTGATTTTAGGATTTTAATTATCTTTTATAGTTTTTGTTTCTTACTGATATTTTATTGCAGTTACTGTATTTTCTGCAAGATATGGTTGTAGTTATCTATCATGCTTTCCTTTTTATTTCCTCATGTTTATTTTTTTATTGCAGTGGTTCAGAGATTGACATTTTTGAATCAATTGACAAACAAAGGCATCAAGAAGAGATGGTCTGTGTTTTGCTCCTATGCATGGAGCTCTGCTGATCCCAAACACACCTTTACATTCAGTTACTGCTTCCAACCTTTCACATGATTAGGGTATCATAGCTGTGCCTCAGGTGGATCCCACCATGTAAATGACCTTGTCCAAAAATCATGCTGGTCAACTCATCCAAGTGGGACATGCATGGATGGAAATGGTGGACATTTTTAAAAACAATTGCAGTGGTCCACATCCAACATACATGTGTGCTGTACCCGATCAGTGGACCATCCTGATTTTTGGGCCAGGTCATCTTGAAAGTGGGGCCCACCTGATGCACGGCATGAATATCCCTTACACCTGCTAGGTTTGGAAAATGTGTGTGGGCTTAATAGAACTCTTTATACATGTGTATTGCTCTGCCAGTTTTGTTTTTCTGCTATTTAATAGAGAACTCATTTTACCAAAATTCCAGGAAGAATGGCAAAAGCTACTTGCACGAAGCAACGATTGCTCAGAGCCACTACCGCCTGTGCCTCCTCGTCTTGTGACAGACGACGACTTGGAGGCATTCTATCAAGCTATGCAGATACATGAAGCAGCCCATGCCATGGTAAAACAGAAAAGCGACTCGCTTGGGGGGCTTGATACCCAACATTATGGACGGGGTAAACGAACTAGAGAGGTTTGTCACCAAACTCTTATAGCAATGGAAGTGGTTTGCATGATGGGCAGCTTTACATGAAGTGCACTGTCCAGTTGACCATTAACTTGGCTCTATCAATCGTACATAGTTACCCATCTTTTGGTGGTCCAGATTGCTTGTATAGTGGGTCCCAATGCAGGCAGGATAACCCAGAAATCTTCCCTGCCAGTGATCGTAACGCTCTCGTTGGTTCCTCAGTAAATTGGGACCATTGTTTGTAGTTGTCCATTTTCATCAGATTGCTATGATTGTCTATGAGGGGAGGTATTAAGGCATGTGACATGCCCCATCCCTTGATGGACATCTGATTGATGGCTTAGGGCACTGAAAGGTGGGCCCCCCTTGTACCATTGCTGGATCAAACAAAACGTTGAAGAAAAGGAAAAGCAAATCCTCCCTGAGTATCTCATGATATCTAGTGTCACCATTGAAGGTCTTTTTATTTCTTTTGTAGGTACGCTCATATGAAGATCAATGGACAGAGGAAGAATTTGAAAAGCTTTGTCAAGTTGATTCTCCCGAATCCCCTAAAGCTAAGGATGATACTAAGGATTCATGTATGGCCAAAGATGCTGACAGGTCAAAGGTGGGAGATGTAAAAGTGGAACAGCTGCCATCCACAGATTCTGCACCATCCAAAGAGTTGCTACCACTTGCATGTATAGAGCCACTGCCTCTATCCATAGAGCCACCGCCATCATTGATAGAGTCATCATCGCAATTGAAAGAGCTGACACAATCAATCATGGAGCCACAACAGCCATCCAAAGAGCCAGAACTGCCATCCAAGGAGCCACCACAGCTGGCAAAGGAGGCACTGCCCCCATCAAAAGAGCCACCACAGCCAACAACGGAGGCACTGCCCCCATCAAAAGAGCCACCACAGCCAACAAAGGAGGCACTGCCCCCATCAAAAGAGCCACCACAGCCATCTATGGAGGCACCACCCCCATCCAAGAGGTCATTACCACGTTCATCCAAAGGGCCATCACCGCCATCCAAAGATGTGCAACTTGTTTGCAATGAGCCAACTCCACCAACGAGACGGGGGCGGGGCAGGCCAAAAAGAGCAGCGACGGATGTCTCTCCATCCCCTATGAACCCAACCCCTATGATTGTTCCGGTGCCATCTGAAAGTGTTGACACATCAGCAATGGGACCTCAAATACAAGAATTTCCTGTTTATATTATGGTCCCTATCTCGGATGCTTCCCTTTACATGCAAGGGCTGAGTGGAAACCCACAACATCAGTTAGCGGTAGGAACTGCCCCTGGTTCACTAGCAACTCTGGTTCCTGCCATGCCCTCACAAGTCATTGGACAAAGCCAAAAGACTCCAACTGCACAAGGAAAACCTCGGCGGCGGGCAACGAAACAGAAACCCCATGCAGCTGCTGTTGGTCCTGAAGCTAATTCCATTCCAAGTCTTCCAGTTTTGGGTTTTTCCCAAGATAGGGGAAGGTTGCTTGGGTCATCAGGAATACATGTGCATGCGTTTACTCAGAATGAAGCCAATCCAATTTCGGGTCTCCAAAAGGCTGTTGATTTGGTTCCAGTCCAAGCTCCAAGTCCGTCTCTTGCTCAAGGGAAAGACCTGACTATGTGGCCTTTGCTGGAAAAAAGGGATCGTGAAACAGGAGGTTCAGTTTCTGTTACTACAGCTGCTGCTTCTGAGAGCACAGCTAAACCAAGCACCAACCCTACAAACATGATAGACTCGAAGAATCAGAATACTGCAAAGATTGGTTCAATGCAAGCTGGGAATGAGCACCAGATCAGCCAATCTCCCAATGTTACTGCTCCATTGGCCCAAGAGTTGATGGACAGGACCCTTCGAGTGGGCCCTGCCGACATGACACCCGACCAGAAGCAGAAATCCGCTGAAAAGCCTGAGTACTCTTCTGTCCAAAGCACCCAGAAAGCAGTTGCCTTTGATACCTCAAAGTCAGGTACGGCTACACAAATGGAACTTCACAGGGTCAAACCTGTTGAAGTTGCCACTCCCCAAGACAATCCACGTCTCAGCCATGCACCAGATAAGAGCTCCCTGGACGTGAAGAAAGTAGTATCGGTTGTAGCTCCGGTGCCTCCAATGAAGTCCCCTGCAGGAAAAGGCAAGAGCAATGTACCTGCCGGTGCAAGACGGGTGTCCAAAAGGAAAGCTTCAGTTGCAAATAATTCAGGACCTGCTTTCGAAACAGGTCAGGGCCAACAGCCACAAACTACCAGGCCAGCAGCAGGCATGGGTCATGTTTTCATGGTGTCAAAGGAGCAGCAAGGGAACAATGGTAATCAACCACGAACTGCTGCATCTGACTTGGGAGAAAAAAGGCCTGAAATTCAGCACCCTGATGTAATATCTGGCCAGAAGCCAGACGCAATTGTGCAGTCTGTACAGTCGATCCAAAGCAACAAAAAACCAGATGTGTTTGCAACGGGAGAGAATGCCATGAGTTTGGTGAGCAAGAACTATCCATCTGTTGAAAATGCTACACTCGGCAGCAAAGTTTGTCTCCCTGAAACACCACAGTCGCAACCCCTTCCAGCGAAGGGTGATGGATCTGCAGCTGCTACTGGCTTATCTCAATCGTCAATTGATGCATCGGCTGCTGCAGCACAAACACAAGTGGTTGGTGGTATAGCAGATGCTATTGCTTTGACAAAGGTGCCGGTTCTGGAATCAAACACATCAGGAACTAGAAATGCAACTGATGAACGTTATGATGTCCATGTCGCACCCAAAATGAGTAAAACCATCACTGAAGGAACCACTGTGCATCATTTTCCAAACCAACACGTAAAATCTGAAACCCTGTCATCTTCACGCATGGTGTCTCCAGTCTCCAAGTTGAAAAGTGGAAAGCGGGAAGGCCAATCTGCAAGGAAAAATGCATCTGGACCACCAAGCAAAGTTTCTAAATCTAATGTCCATGAAGATAGTACTTCTGTTAAGGTGGTTGGTACGGAGCCTAAAGAAGCTTCATTTGCGAGAAGTTGTGGGCTTGTAAACCCCACAAAAGTGGTCCCTGGTGCTACCACTAGCAATCCAACAGATCCAAGACGACTTTGCCAAGAGAAGCCACATGCAGAGGAAGATGCTTCCTACAAGAAAGCCATCTCTTCCGATGGGCCTTCAGTTTCTGCTGTTGAGATACCAGCGACAACGGAAATCAACACTCGAACCAACAAGCATTGTGTTTCAGAAGAACATACCATGAAATCTGCTCCAATTGGTGGTAATGATGGGCCAACTTGTCCAAAAGATGCCTTGAACAAGAATGGAAACCCAGTGGAGCCTGCAATGGTGGACCTCGCTTCAGTTGGCAGTCATCACTCTACTAATCCAACCACAGAAGAGATTCCAACATCTGACCAACCTGCTGAAGTCTGGAATGCCGAATCAAGTGAAAATCAAACCACTTTGGAGAGAAAATCTGATGACCAATTGCTCAAAAACAGTAGGCAAGATAAGCCTGCCCATCGACGGGATGCAGAAGTGTCAGTTGCCCCCCCAAGTGAAAATGGTGCTGAGCTAAACCAAGATGTCTCGATTCCAAAAACGAAGGAACATGCATTGGACAGGCTGGATAGTTCTGTTGTTAATGAAGTTGCAGGTGCAGGCCCTTCCAACACCCATGTAGCGTCTGAGAATGCTGAGAATGCTGACAAAGCTGCCAGACAGGCCAAATGAAGACGACAGTCAAGATGCAGGTGCACCGAACCCTCAATGACTGCTAAGAAGGATCCAACGGGCATTCCTTTGGTTGGTGCTGAAGAACCTACAGGAATGCAGATCCATCTTCATCTCCATCATTGAAAGAGAGAAATGGGAAGGCTAGAAGAAACATCAAGTAACAAGCTGGAATTTGGTACTGGGATTGAAAACACCCCATATTTCCCCAAGCGGATCTGATGAGAGTTGCCCACAACCATTTGTGAACGAAGGGGTAGAAAAGTCAGGACTCAAATGTATAAAACAAGCGAGATGTTCCCATTGTTGCAATGGACCACCATGGAATGTCAATGCTGATGATCTATTTATCTTTTTGTAAAGGCAAGAATCATAAAATTCGTTGGTCGAACCTGCCACTCACTGTTCTTTTCTTCTTCTTTTTTTTTTCTTTGTTTTTTTTTGGTTGTTGTTATGGATGATCTGTCTCACAGATGTGGGCATGGAAGAATGCATTGATTGTGAAGGTTCTTCAATGCGTGCATTTTGTACAATTCTTGGGGTTGCTTGTGTGTCAATGATGAACGTTTGGTTCAAAAGCCCAAACAATTGGGCAAAAACTCAAATCAGATTACAGGCATTGCCTCATTTCTTGAGATTTGTTTACCTTCAGCATATGGGCGAAGTATGTAGATATATTCACCTTCACGGATCAGCCCAGGAGCTCATATTTCCAGACCATAGTTCCTCAACCTGGTGACCCAACTCGAAACTCAAGAGTCAAGTTAACTTGGGGAGATTGCAAACTCTCTCTTGGAAACTCACTGACAAGAGAAAGACCTGCTATCTAGCCCGACTGCCTCAGTCATGACAAAACTTAGGGTTTTTTTTTTTTTTTTTTTTCAAGTAATTTATTGTACTAAATCCAACATATCAACTGCCAGAAGAATAATTTACATTTAGTTATCAGACCTTCGAGTTGACCTGATCTGAGTTGAGTTGGTTTTTCAGGTCTTTGAAATGTGATCCAAACTGTCAGTTAGAACTGCCACCGAGAAACAACATCAGTGGATGTTTGAGGCAGCTTGCATGGCTCGGATCATTCAATTGATCTGGTTTGTGCACGGTGTCCTGTCCAAGTGGGCCATACTGATGGATGGTGTATCAATGAGCACTTTCAATAATGTCTTCTAAAGGTTTTAGTTGCTGGCAATCCCTCATTTCGTTAGTTGTTGGCTCTCAGTTGCTCAACATGGTTGTTATGCGACGCAGGGGTGAACGTGATGAGGTCGATCACCGTCTTCCTCAAGGATAACTACGAATCCACGGAGCTTCTCTGGACTCCTCACAGAGACTTCTTGAATATACGAGGAAAAAAGCAAGAAAATATAAATAGTATTCATGAAAATTCATAAATCAATTGATTGATAATAAAAATGAATTTACAACCCTTTAAATAAGGATACCAAGACTTGGAAGAAATTTAGAAATTAAACTATAACTAAAACTCCCTAGAATTCGTAACTTACTCTAAATAGTAAATATACTATTTTATAGTAAGTGTCCTATGTGGTTTAACCATGTTATTCTCTTAATTTTTCTAAACACTTTTCATGTTGGGCACAACTCCTAAAGTCCAACGGATAAACTAAAACTTACTATTTATACTAACAATAGAATTAAACATGAAATTCGGCTGTCGATATGATGGAATCTTGCAATTTCGGCGTGGGCAATCCAGCATAGCTGAGTTGGTTGGCTAAAGTAGCTTGTTCTACCCCAAAACCATACATGGTACGTTGAGTGGGCAACCCGGCATAGCTGGGTTGGTTGGCTAAAGTAGCTTGTTCTACCCCAAAATCATACATGGTACATCGAGTAACTTATTCCAGTTTGCAAGATATGCCTGTTTTAAGGTTCTGACGGTCTTGACGACTTTTGCCTCTAATTGAGCCTTCTCTGATCCATCTTGGACATGAAAGTGTCCGCGGCCCACTCTACATCATTATGCCTCTTTTTATTGTGAAAAAGATTGGTAGGCATGGCATGTGCAACGCACGTGAAGTGATGGAAGTGGTATGGTTGATTCTTATACCCTTTGAAAGGATGTGATGTATATCAGCCCAATAAAGCCGACTATGTGACCACATTGGAAAGGTTACTGTTAAGGGGGGCAATGGGCCCAATAGCCTGCCTGAACCAATAAGCCCAACCTGGTTTCAGGCTGGATTTGGACTTGCTAGCTTGGCCTGTGGGCTGGGCTTAGGCCTCACATGAATGGCCTGATCAATTTTCTGGTCGGGCTGGTTACGAGTCATTTTAGCACTTTATACTTGCACAAAGAAAATTGATAAACAATTTACTTATCGTACAAGTATGCCATTCCAATCCTCAGGCAATCCATCCATCTTGAATGACAATAGATTTCGTTCTTCTAAAATGTCTATTTCTTTGTGCATGTGTAGACCACTTGATCAATTGATAGATTCAGAATATTTGAGCAAGGAGGGATTTTATCAATTTTCGGGCAAGCAGGATCAGGCTGGGGCCAGCAAAATCTTGCCAGGCTTGGGCTTGGGCCAAGCCCAGGCTTAACCCAACCCATGGCTACCCTAATTACTGGCCAAAATTCATATTAATTTAATGTATTTAATATTTAATTAGCAAGCACTTGTTAAAAAATCACATAAGAAGTATTTGTCTAACATCCATCTGAATTAAATCACAATGGTTTTTCCCTTGTACAATTTTTGGTGCCTTTATATCAACCATCTCACTCACCAATACGAGTAGGATAGACCATCATATGGCACATAAGTAAATTGTTTACACCTGGTTGATGATGGCTAGATCTAATGTTCCAGAAGATGTCATGTGGCAAAGATGTATTTGTGTTTGGAAGCAACTCCCTACAAAGCAAGAGTATCACAAAAGAAACTCTATCAAGCATTAAATGTTAGAATTTATTATTATTATTATTATTATTATTTTAAGTCTTTACAAAAGCAATAAGTATAATAACAACCAGCCTATGCAAAAGAAGAAATATAGGTACAAAAGCTCTCTAACAAAGCCTTCTACATATGTCGCACGACCAAAATAGCAAGAGGTTTACAGGATCTTTCCTATACACATGGCCTGATACAATAGGTTATGCTTATGTGGAGAATCAAGAAAATTTACATGGCCGATGCTCAATCAAAGATTCAAATGAAATTACAATACTGCCACCGCCTCGCAGAGGTCTAAGCTCTCGCTAATACACATAATTTCTCTACACATCACAACGTTATCTATCCTAGTTTTAGCTTTAGTTCTTCCACTTTTGTCCAACCCTACTATAATAAGTCTGGAGTTTAGCATAACTTAGATCCTCTAATATTTAGCATCATCGTTGCAATACACTTTGAAAATAGTGTAAATATTCATGACCTCCGTTGTCGAATTCCTAATCAACCGAGTCTATACTTAGAAGATGACATCAGTCACATCTTGACTGTACACCACGATTGTCATGTCCACAGATGCAGTCATGGATAATTTTCTTTATTTTTCTCTACTTATTTTAATTTCTTTGCTAATTTTACTTATCTTACTTTTAAATCGACAAAATAAGTAATTAGCCTTTATTTTAATTTCGATCGTCCATTATTACATTACTGAGAAACATGAGAACTGCGTGTAAGCACTAAGACGCTCGAAACTGCGGATCTTATTCATCTAACCATTGGGATTTAGGATTGATATTGCATACCTAGATTTGCCATTGTTGACGAAGATAGAGCTTGTCAGAGGAGATGATCCCACCCTTGTCTTCCGCTCCTCATTGGCCATCTGATGGGTTCTTCGTCGCTGAAATTCGGTGAGTGAAGAGGTGACCGAAATTGCCTTCTTATAAGATTCAAATGGTGGTGGAAATCACTTCTCATTGGTGGATTTCGTAGCTGTTAACATCACTTCCATGCCTCTTAGACGAAAGAGGGCCCTTGCTATTTACGACTCTTTGAATGAAAGCTATTACAGTGCTTTGTGAGGTATCTAGTAGGCTTGCTGATCCAATCCATCTAATTCACTACTAGGTCTAGGAATCCCATGTGTGGCCCACAAAATTTCAACATTCTCCCAGTTGGGATATATATGGCATTCTTTAATATGCGATGAATTATCTACTACTTTATGGACTTGAAACTTTACTAGATGTCTCTTACGAATCATGGACAGTGTCCTGAATATTCCTGTTCATTAGAAGTACTGACATTGGATCACGACAGTCATCACCTCATTTGTCGAAATGTGACTAGGCATAATTGCATATAACAACATTCCCAATGACATAGATTTTGAAATTATGGTGCGTGTATGAAAAGCTCATGACATATGTAACTCGCATAAACTTTCGAGTAGTCTTATTATATCTACTAAGAGATACATATGCCTTAGAGATAGCTAAACCTTACTGTTCATTTTACCTTATGCATTCAGCATATTTCAATGAATAGAAATAAATTAAAAAAATAGAAATTGTCAATTAAACTTTAATTAACTAGAATGTAACACTAACTATAATGTTTGCCCTCCCACTGACCCTAGGTATTTTATGAGACAAGAAGCAATTATCGGTTGGGATTTACAACACTTGATGAGTATAAATAATCTTTCTTTTGTTCCTATCGCAATTCAAAGGAATGCAATACTGTAACATCTAACATATGACTTTGCGATGGACGTTAAAATTCTGTTCCAATGCATGCTGTCACAAGTGCTTGCATTGCGCTCTTTTGCACAACAACATCCATGCAATGAAATAAAACCCAAAAATAGACTTCTTACTAATGAGGCACTCAGTGTAATCTAAAATTGTTCATCTGATCAGTGCCAACCAACTGGTATTACTATGCGTGAGAAGAAAACATTATCACCTTCTCTGTATCACTTTATTTATGAATCTTTTAAATTCACAATTTCTCTCATATAGAAATTTTCATGATTTCTATAAAGCCAACTGTATGCCTTAAACTATCACAACACTCGACAATTGACTCCCATTGTTCCCTCACAAATCAGGTGATTAGCAAGCATATGTGATTTTGAGAGAATGTTTCAGGTTACGTGTATCATGGCTCTATGAAATTTTAAACGGATGTCTTAATCCTTTTAAAGTTAAATTTTTGTATAGATATCCATTTTTATTATTAAATATTATAACATGTATAGTGAACTTTAAGGGCCCGTTTGGCCGGGTGGATTGGAAGGGATTGAATGGTATTAGGGTGGATGGCATGGATTTCTAGGTAATGATGGTGTTGTCAGTGGGTTGTCTTGAGATCCATGGGATTGCTATATCCCTGGATTGCTATATCCAGTTTGTTTGGCACGCCCGGCCGATCCCGGGATTAAACCTTCCCATCCCTTCCAATCCCTCAAACCAAACATGTCCCAGGCAAATTTGAACGGATTTGGGTGGATTGGATGGGATTTAACGATAATGATGGTGTTGTCAGTGGATTGTCTTAAGATCCATGGATTGGGATTAGATCACTGACTCTGTTTGGCACGCCCGGCCAATCCCGGGATTTAACTTCCAATCCCTTCCAATACCATCCAGTCCCTTCCAATCCAACCGGCCAAATGGGCCCTAAAAGTTGTGTCACCCTTTTGTCTGGACTAGAATAAGTTGTATATCACATTTTAAAAGGTTGAACCTTTATTGACATTTCCCTACTTTTATTCTTTTCTTTATATTGCCATCATTCACATCCATACTTTTAATGTTTTATTGGAACACAAACGCTTAAACCAACTTTTGAATTTAAAACTAAAACATATATTTTATTTTTAGAACGACTGTAGGATAAAATAAATAAGTTCTAGTAACATTTAAATGTCAATAGTTTTCTACTTTCAAACGAAAACCAAAATAAAATTTTTGCCTCGATCTTCCACTTTATAGTTGTCCCTTTGAGTACATCAGTGGATCTCTGGCTCTTTAGAGTTCAAGATGTGAGTGTTAGCTCTTAATTGATCCATGTAACGTCTCAAAAAAATCCGTACAAAGACCCGAGTACCACCTCAGGTAGAAATCACTAAGGATCGAATTATTTGAAAATTATACGAGGATTAATTAAGAACTAAACTGAGTTAATCGGTAGATTAGCTTGAACCGCTTTCTATACGAGCTGCAAGACCCTAAACTAGTAGAATCACTAACCCAACACTACCTAGAAACCTAAGATTAATCTCAAAACTTAGTTGCTCATGGGAGGGCATTGAAACTCCATATCGGACTTGGACCGCGAGTCGTAAGTCCGATGACAGCGAAACTACACGGTTATGACCACCTTACAAGGCTTAACAACTATCACAGGAATCAAGTCTAAATAGTGTCCAAAAATGCACAACTTGAATATAGAGCGAAGTGTGTGAGAAACGCGAATATCTTTAGAAAATAAACTCAAACTTAAGTGATTTGGGCTGTTTGCTTACTGGCCAAATTTAAGGTTTCGGACCGTCAGATTCTGACTCAACTACACCCCTGGATCAGGGAAATTTTCCTACACATGTTAGTGTATTTGTGGCCCTGATCGAGTGACGATGACTGTTGAACTGAAACTGGTCCTCCACAGTCAATCCATTAATCCGATCGGACCAAAATCTTAACCCAGCATAGATCCAATATCAGGGAACTTTCTTCAAACCGTATGTAAGCAATGGACCTCCGAATGAGCTCTGTTGGCCCGAAACAGCCACCTCTTGCCTATAGCCTAAGTATACCATAGCCTTGGGGCCATTGACATTACTTATGGGCCTATTTAAAGCCCTAAACCCACCCCTCTCTCATTCCATACGAATTTTCTTAACCCTAGGAGAGAGAAGAGAGAAAAGAGGAGAAAAGAGTGTGGAGAAGTGAGAGAGATCAGGAGTTAGTTGCCGGGATTCATTCCCACTACAACACGTACCGAATCATCTCTCCCGTATCGCTACACCATCATATCTGACTTCATTTTTGGGTAAGAAATCCTAACCCTAATCTATTTTAGGAATTCGAATAGAGGAAACAGTGAAATAGCTAACCTATTTCATGATTTAGGTAGCCGTTGTGCCGTAGACAAAGGCGTAGTGTACGAACCAAGTTCGTAATCGGCATATGGCGAAAGATGTGGACTATAAACATTTAGGTTATGGTTTTTAAGGCTTTCAATGTCAGTTAATGATTTATGACTGACTTGATTGCTATCACATGTACTTATATGCGATGTTTTCCATGTAGTATACATATATATGAACTATGTTGAATATAATGCATTCCATATGTTTGTTGAAATGTTTGAATGAATATGGAATTATGATTTGTGTCTGCCATGATTATTAATTGAGAATACATAATTGTTATTTGTGTGACAACTCCTTTATGAAAGGATTTGCTATATTATATGTTATAAGTAATCTATTACATGTATGTTGATATGTGTAGTCTACATGTTTGATAAAATGTCTAAATGAGAAGTTGCTTGTTGAGATGTATTTAATAAGGGCGTTGAGATAAGATTCTCAATTTCCTTCATGTAACCTATCTCGTTACTACGTGATTTATGGATGAAATGCCTATGTATGATAAAATGTGCACTGTGTGTTTGTTAAAATGCTCAAAAGAGATTTATATTTGAATTGGTTGTCACATGTTGTTTTGACTATCAAATATGAATGCCTATTGTATTTGAGTATGATTAGGACTAACACGTAATCCAGGCAATCGGTAACCGTTTATGATTAGTGGCCGAACTAGTTTCGCCACAACGAATACGTTCGATGAATCTGAGTCGTACGGTGATTAGCAACAGTGGTTAGGCCACAAGGAGTACGTATGCACTCCATGTCGATTAATTTAACGTGCACTTGTACCAGTCGAGCTTATCAAGTAACCCGATTGGCCTAATATATGTTCACCGTGTGCTACTGCTTGAATCTAAGGTACCCCTTACCAGTGAAAAGCCCGTTTAACCTTGGTACCACGATCCGCTAAGACTCATGTGTCAGGCATGGTGGTATGGGACACCATGGTCGAGCTGTCGGCCTACGATGGGGTGACGAGCCTCCCCGTAGTGTCCAGTGAGCAAACCAAACTCGTGAGCCTAATACGGTGGTATGGGACATTGTATTCGAACTGTCGGCCTATGCTAAGGTGGCGAGCCTTTCCCGCAGTGACCTCGAATATAAACTAGGCTTACGCCGAAGTGACGAGCCTCCCGTAGCGACCTGAACTTGCCTGTCCACTGTTTTTAAATCAGGGGTGACGTTGTGTAACACCCTTAAAATCGGGGTTCGAGTAGGATCCCAACTCCCGAGTTCCAACGCATCACTTATGCAACATAGATAATGATGATTACATGTTGTCTGTATTAGCACCTTAAACATGAATGGGATTAAGCTAAATCAGCATATCATACTCCAGAGACTATTAAATTTAAGCAAGCGGAAGACTGTGATATATATATATATATATATATATATATATATATATATATATATATATATATATACCATATACCTTGTTGTAGGTCTCCAGAGTGTGAACATGTTACCAGGTTTATATACATGTTTACTCCCAAAATAGACAAAATGAATATACATGTGTGTTCTAAAATACAAAATAACAAGTGTAGTGGCATCTAGTCAGCATCCCTGTAACCCCGTCGATCAGAACATGGTCTACATAAACTCGCCTGATAACAGCATGTAGGAGAACTCCTCGTCATCATAGAAGTCAGGCTCCGTCACATAATCCTCGTCATCATCTACAACTATAACAAGGTCTGGTTGGTGTTTTAAAACACTGTACTAGAGTGGGAGTGAGTGATAAACTCAGTGGAGCTATAAGGCAAAGGTTAACATGTTATCAATTCAGTCAAGCAGTAATGATAAAGTAATACAACAAGCATTCCTAGGTACTCTGGTTAATGCAAGGATGATATGAGTTAATGATGCATGCCCTCTCCTACACTCCCTCTGCGACATCATCTCATGATTGCGGCATGCACCCCTTCCTCTGTGCTCAACTCCAATGCCAAAGGCACATGCAAATGTAGTGCATGTGCGTGATTAGCTAAGTTCTTAATTAGACTCATTGATACAACAAGTTTGGGAAGCTAAGATACCTCCCTTTATATCATTGACCTAAACGATGATCCATCTAGGGTCGTCAATCCTAGTTAATCACATACGATAGGCAAGTTATAGGGCAACGTCACCCCTGATTTAAAAATAGTGGACAGGCAAGTTCAGGTTGCTACGGAGAGGCTCGTCACCTCAGCGTAAGTCTATTTTATACTCGAGGTTACTCCACCGACGCCCTACCAACTGGCAGTCTATTTTCGAAGGCACGTCACTAACCTGACTGAGGACCACAGCCAGGCTGCGCCGGGGTAGGCCTCGTTTGTACTCGAGGTCACTACGTATGGGAATGCTCGTCACATTAGCGTAGGCCAACAACTCGAATACAGTGTCTCATACTACCGTATTCGGCTCATGCGTTTAGGTTGTTCAGAGGTCACTACCGGAAGGCTCGTCACCCCAGCGTAGGCCGACAGCTAAACCACGGTGTCCCGTACCACCATGCCTAGCTCATGAGTCTTAGCGGATCTTGGTACCATGGTTGAAACGGGTTTGCATTGGTAAGGGGTATCTTAGATTCAAGCAATAGCATCCATACATGGTAAGCACACAATAGGCCAATCGGTTTATTAGACAAGTTTGACTGGTACGAGCATACGCTGAATTAATTGACATGGTACTACTGTCAACAATCATCGTACGACTTGGATTCACCGAACGCATCAAATGTGGCGAGACTAATTCAGCCACTCAACAGGAATTGTTACCGATTGCCTGAACTACGTAGTAGTCCCAATCGCACTCAAGTGTAGCATATGGAGACATGTGATCAGCATATAGGCATTTAAAAAACAATCCAAGCACAACATTCATATGAGCATTTTATCAAAACTCATAGAACATGTTATCACACATAGGCATGCTATACATGAATCATATAATGATGATTTACAATACATGAAGAAAACTTATTCATATGACTAAGGGAACTATGGATCTCGTCTTAATGCACTTAATAAGTACAATCCATCAAGAAAATCTCATTCGAGCATTTTAACAAATACATAGTGGCATATTACCATACATATGTATTTCATCCACAGATCACGTAGTAGTAAGGTAGATTACATGAAAGAATTTATACACGTAGATAAAGTACTGAGAAACCTATCTCACCACCCTTAATAATCTCAATCTAACGAACAATTACTCATTCAGGCATTTTATCAAACACTTAGCTTACATATTACTACGTATATACCCTAATATAGTTGTAACTTATATTATAGCAAATCCTTTCACAAAGGAGTTGTTATACATACAACAAGCGTGTATTTAAGATTAATAGTCATGGCAAGTATAAATCATGATAATAAATGCATTCAAACATTTCAACAAACACATGGAATGCATTATATTTAACATAGTTCATATATATGTGTAATATGCGGAAAACATCGCATCTAAGTGCATGTGGCAATAATCAAGTCAGTCATAAATCATTAACTGACATTGAAAGCTTTGAAAACCATAACCTAAACATTTATAGTCTGCACCTTTCGTCGGTAAACTCGAATCGAACTCAGTTCGAACACTACGCATTTGTCAATGGCACAACGGCTACTTAAATCAATGAAATAGGTTAGCTATTTCACTAGTTCCTCTATTTGAATCCCTAAAACATATTAGGGTTAGGATTTCTTACCCAAAAGTGGATTTGGATTCGCCAGTGTAGTGATACAGGTAGGATGATTCGGCACGTGGAGTGGTGGGATCGAATCCCAGCAACGATCTCCCTCTCTCTCACTCGTTTCCTCACTCTTTCCTCCTCTTTTCTCTCTTCTCTCTCCTAGGATTAGAGAATTCGTATGGAATGAGAGAGGGGTGGGTTAAGGGCTATTTATAAGCCCATAACTGATGTTAATGGCCCTAGGGCCATGGTATACTTAGGTTATACACAAAAGGCATCTATTTCGAGCCAATGGGGCTCATCTGGAGGTCTATTGTTTGCATACGGTCTGAAGAAAGTTCCTTGACGATGGATCTATGCCAGGTTAAGATTTCGGTCTGATCGGATTTATGGATCGACCGTGGAGGACCAGTTTCAGTTCAACGGTCATCGTCACTCCTGCTTTGACCAGTGTAGGGAAATTTTCCTGATCTGAGGGTGTATTTAGGTTAGAATTTGACAGTCTGAAACCTTAAATTTGGTCCGCAATCGAACAGCCCAATCCACTTAAATCTGAGTTCTTTTCTAAAGATATTCGCATTTCTCACACACTTTACTCAGGTCTCTAGTTGTGCATCTATGGATACTATTCAGGCTCAATTTTTGCCATGGTTGTCTAGCCTAGTAAGGTGGTCATAACCATAAAGTTTTGTGGTTATCGAATTTTCGACGTGCAGTCCAGGTCCGATACGGAGTTTCAATGTGCTCATGAGAGCAACTGGGTTTTGAGGCTGATCTTAGGTTTTTAGGTAATGTAGAGTTAGCAATTCTACTGGTTTTGGATCTTGTAGTTCGTATAAAAAGCGGCCCAAGTTAATCTACTAGTTAATTCAATTTAGTACTTAATAAATTTTCGTTTAATTTCCACATAATTTGACCCTTAGTGATTTCTGCCTAAAGTGGTACACGGGTCTTTGTACGGATTCTTCCGAGACGTTACAATCTGCCTCTCTTAAAGAAATAATTTCGTCCTCGAAATTGCATAAGGTTAATAAGTAAAGGTTTTATTATTTCATTTGCTTAATTTTGTTGGTTTCAGGTTTATATACATGTTAGGGTATATAATAACTACATCACCCTAGCTCATATTGGTCTACCCCCTTTAAAAGTTTCTACCTTTGAGGTTTGAAAACAAATGTCTAAATCATTATTATCGTGCTAAGTGTTTGATGATAAAGTTTACCTAAGGGTGGTATAGTCTATTCTTTATGATTGGGCTAATACAGAAAGGCAGTTGTGGTAGGCTCAAATCTGATACGTCAATTGTCCGCCTGACTAGGGCAGACAACTCGTTGTATCCCTTCCTAATCTTAATGGATCTTGGTCTTCTGCTCGGTCAAAGCAGTGAGTCCTTTGGTAATCACCTAGGATTGAGAATTGAGTTAAGCCGCGAATTCCTCGTAGGGATATGGTTCTGAAATTCTGAAATCTAATCACCCTAAGTATTTAAGGAGTATTATAATTCATTAGGAGGTTCGAGCCTCATGTTTATAAGGTGGTCCTTCGGGTCTTGTCCAACGAGAGTTCTTGTTTAACCTATGTTTGACTTGGTGGATAATAGGTTCTTCCATGGTGCTCGTGGTCAAAAGACTTATGTATATATACATATGTATAATTAAATTTAATCCCAGGATGATTCCTAGTATGATTATAAATGATTCCTAAACAGACACCAAATACTAAACTTTAATATGAAAAGATACAACTAGTCCATTGGCAACTGGAAGTTGTAAAAAAAATTCATTCAAACCCTCCTATTATTTATAACATATCTATCACCTCTAGTTATCATATTATTTTTATAGTTTTTATAGTAATCCATTGTTAGGCCTATTCTTTCATATGAATTGGTGTACCTTGAATGTGGGCAGTGACCTCAAAGGCCAAAGGCGCTGCAGTTGCTGACTCAGGTGTTTCAGCTACAAGTGCATGTAGACGGGCTTCTTAAGGATGATTTGGTTGCGCTGCCATAAGTCATTGAGGTGGAATCGCTATAACACGTGGTGGTTGACGGTCGATCTTCTGAGGTGGCGTGATACCGTTGTCTTTCATCTTAGTAAAATAGAAGGGGTCAGTGTATCCCCCTTTGTTGCAATATGTACACCAACGGTTTATTCACCTCTACTGGGTCGGTGGAGCCATGGGCCTGGGAGGCGAGTCTATATGTGGCCTCTTACCTATGACTAGCCGGTGTTGTAATTCAGGCTGAGGCCTCGGGCCTATTAGTATACATGTCCGAGAAACTCTGTCTCCATCTTGATCAGTCCGTAGAGACATGTTAACTAGCTCGGCGTAATTGGGAATACTAGCGTAACACATCTTAGTGTGGATATCAGGCTGCGGCTCATCTGAAAAATGCTGCATTTTCATCGGCTCATCTACTAATATCAAAGGAGCGTATCTGGCTAGCTCCGTAAATTTGTTCTCGTACTCTGACACGGTCATCCCTCCCTGTCGAAGGCGAAGAAACTCTCCCTCTTTCTCATTGTGGTAGGTGAGAGGAAAATACTTCTTATAGAAGCATGTCTCAAAAGTCTCCCATGTCCATACATATCCAGCAGAAATGGTCCTAAGGACGCTGTCCCACCAGAGACTGGCCTCCTTCTCAAACATGTAGGTGGCCAACTCTACTTGCTCTGCCTCAGTGCAGTGCAGTGGCTTTAGTATCTTAGAGATGCAGTCGAGCCAATACTTAGCCTCATCGGGTCTGTGAGTACTCGCAAAAGTAGGAGGTCGGAAGCGCTGAAATCGCTCAAACAAGCCACTAGCACCCACGTTTCCAGTAGGGTGCACAGGTGGTGAGGGTGGAACTACGCTCATGTTCTGGGCAAGGATCTCAGTAATGGTGGTGAAAAACTGTTGATGCTGCTGCATCAAGAGTATCATTTGCTCCAACCTATCAGGAGGAGGAGCCGCTTGTGGCATGTGAGGTGTCGAGGTAGACACACGGTTCTGCTCGGGAATCGGTGGTGCAGAAGGTGTTGGCCCATTGGTGGGGCCAGTGGGTGGCAAAGAATCCGGCATAGTCGCGTGACTCGGGCCCGAGCTGGGGTCCATATGGTTATCACTTAGGGGAGGGTCTCCGTCACTCGATTCGCCAATTGTAAGACGTGCAACACTCCGAGTGGCCTTAGGTCGTATTCCCTATATACAACATAGGGTGCAACTCGTGTAAGATTTAGCATAACAACACTCAATTCCTCAAGCATCCTACATATTTTATGGCAAAAGGAGCAGCATGCATTCCTTTTAACAAAATTTGTCGCGGTACATGAGATATAGTTTTATATGAACCATGACAGAAGATGCATGTGAGCTAGTTTAATCAAAGCCTTAAACAACAAACACACCATCAACCTACCCTACTACTAAGCCTATCAAGGCTATAACACAGGAAACAGGAAAGCAAAGAAAACTCAAGGGCGACTACAACATAAGACTAGTCATTAGAATCTGGTGATGGAGGAGGAGCACCCTTGTCCCGCAGACAATACAAAATAGCCTTCAAGGTGCGAGACACCTTCTTGAATTTCTGTTTCATGGAGGCCTGATTCTCCTTGACCTCTTGTCTCAGGGCGGCCTGGTTCTCTTCAATCTGAGCCAAGCAGGCTTCCAAGGTGGCTTGATCATGGCAGTCTTTCTCCGTAGCAGGAGGAGGCTCCTCACCTGAGTCTTGGGACCCCTCCTCTTCTTCCTCACTTCCTTCTTCTATTTTATTTTCTTCCTCTTCTTCACTACTTTTTTTCTCTTCACTGCCCTCTTTTATCTCATCCCCGGACCTATCAAGTCGAGCTCGACGTTGTCGTGGCCCAATACCCATGTTGTTAAGCGTAGTGTCATTGATGAAGTGGATCGGCCCAAGATTATCTGCGCCAAGTCCGTAGTCGAATTCACAAGCAAGGTTGCATATGAGTCAGCCGAATGGGAGTGAAATGGTTATCTTAGGAGAGCGTGCGGTCTGAACTATTTGTAGTAGTACATACGTAGGCAGGCACAACGTGTCTCCTTGCCCAGCTCGATAGAAGAAATCTACCATCAAACGTGTGCATTCGTTGCAATTACTCCACCTGGGATACACATTGTGGGTGAAGATGTGGTGGAGCAGGCGAAAGTCGTGAGTCATCTTAGTCGCTGAGAGGCAGTTGCCTCGATTCCAGTGGACTAGTCGGCCACAAAGAAATCGCGTACGTCGATCTCTTTCATGCACACTCCTGAGACTCTTCTCACTAGCATGAACCTCATCGCGTGGCATCCCCATGATTTGGGCTATCAAACCAACATCAAATGTGGCTTCCTGGCTTCCCACGGGAACTGTGAACTGTAAATGCCCCAGTGATGGCTCTTGTATATGGGCGTAGAAGGCTCGGACAGTGCTCTCATTCGCACGAGACTTGCCATCAAATATGGGACCCCACCTAGCATCTAACAGGAGATCCATCACCGGATAAAGTCCAAATAGTTTCTCATCCATGTGTGCTTCAAAGAGGACCCTACGGCCTTAAAATCTTCCATGTGTCATATCCGCCTGTAGAGCCCTTTCGAGAGGAAGCTGGGGATCGAGGTCCTACTTCATCCTTATCTCCCGATCGTCACTTGAGCTTGCTTCGGCACCTTTCTGCCTCCTTGAGTGGGTAGGGCGGCTAGGCCGGGCTTCATCCGTGAAAGCCATCTTCTTCCCCATAAGAGAAAGAATAGTGGAAAGGGAGAAAATCGCCGCCACGAGCACAAAAGAGCCATGAAAGTGAAATAAAATGGAGGGATTGGCTGGGTCGTTGAACCTTGAGATTCTTAAGACACAAATGAGAGTTTATGCACTCAAATGGAAGGAAATAAGGGAGATAAGAGATGATTTTTGATGAAGATGGTGGAGGGTGTATGTAATGAAGAAAAAAGAGAAAATATGAGAATGGAGGGGAGATTTGAGAGAGAAAAATAGAATCTTTGAGAGATTGGAAAGCTTGGAGGTGTGTAAGAGAGAAAAAGGAAGCAAATGGGGGTGTTATAGGGGTCCCCACACATTTTTGTGGGCCCCACTACAATGTATGGGCGTCGGCTCGCCCGGCCCGGCGCTGCCCGACAGGCCCGCTGTCCAAAATCGGGGATGCATCCCCAATTTAGGGATGCCATCTCCCGTCATTGGACAGTAGGGGGATGCCTTCCTAAACTGGTGATGCCATCCCCACCCCTCGAGACACCAGATGTGAGCGGGACCCACCTCGGATCCCCCGATTTGCGTCGTTTGGGCCCGCGAGTCCGTTTGAAGCATTTTCGGGTCCCATCATGCGTATATTAACACTTTTTAGGTTCTTTGAGTGTAAAATGCACCAAATCCTCATCTAAACTTGTTGATTGACGGTCTGGGAAAGGATTTGAGGCCATCTCACATGATTACAGAGGCCTACAGGCCCGGTTTCAATGGTCAATTTCGGTCACTTTCTTCGATTAGCGAAACTGGGCATCCTATGACTGTTTCAATTTTTTATCGCACTCTCCTAAGTCAGAATACGTCAGTGTATATTGTGTAACCATAAGCCAGGTCCAGTTTAATCTAAATCATATTCTGATATCAACTTGTAATGCCCTGAAAATCATACAGATCACGTAGTAGTAAGGTAGATTACATGAAAGAATTTATACACGTAGATAAGGTACTAAGAAACCTATCTCACCACCCTTAATAATCCCAATCCAATGAACAATTACTCATTCAGGCATTTTATCAAACACTTAGCCTACACATTACTACGTACATACCCTAATATAGTTGTAGCTTATATTATAGCAAATCCTTTCACAAAGGAGTTGTTATACATACAACAAGCGTGTATTCAAGATTAATAGTCATGGAAAGTACAAATCATGATAATAAATTCATTCAAACATTTCAACAAACACATGGAATGCATTATATTTAACATAGTTCATATATATGTGTAATATGCGGAAAACATCGCATCTAAGTGCATGTGACAACAATCAAGTCAGTCATTAATCATTAATTGACATTGAAAGCATTGAAAACCATAACCTAAACATTTATAGTATGCACCTTTCGTCGGTAAACTTGAATCGAACTCAGTTCAAACACTACACTTTTGTCAACGGCACAATGGCTGCTTAAATCAATGAAATAGGTTAGCTATTTCACCAGTTCTTCTATTTGAATCCCTAAAATAGATTAGGGTTAGGATTTCTTACCCAAAAGTGGATTTGGATTCGCCGGTGTAGTGATACAGGTAGGATGATTCGGCACATGGAGTGGTGGGAGGGATCGAATCCCAGCAACGATCTCCTTCTCTCTCACTCTTCTCCTCACTCTTTCCTCCTCTTTTCTCTCTTCTCTATCCTAGGGTTAGAGAATTTGTATGGAATGAGAGAGGGGTGGGTTAAGGGCTATTTATAAGCCCATAACTGATGTCAATGACCCTAGGGCCATGGTATACTTAACTTATAGCCAAATGGCATCAGTTTCGGGCCAACGGGGCTCATCTGGAGGTCCATTGTTCACATACAGTCTGAAAAAAGTTCCCTGACGATGGATCTATGCCAGGTTAAGATTTCAGTCCGATTGGATTTATGGATCGACCGTGGAGGATCAGTTTCAGTTCAATAGTCATCGTCACTCGATCAGGGCCACAAGTGCACTGACCTGTGTAGGAAAATTTTCCTGATCCGAGGGCATATTTGGGTCAAAATCTGATGGTCTGAAACCTTAAATTTAGCCCGCAAGCGAACGGCCCAATTCACTTAAATCTGAGTTCTTTTTCTAAAGATATTCGCGATTTTCACATACTTTACTCAGGGCTCTAGTTGTGCATTTCTGGATACTATTCGGCCTCGATTTCCATGATGGTTGTCAAGCCCAGTAAGGTGGTCATAACTGTATAGTTTTGCTGTTATCGGATTTTTGATGCGCGGTCCAAGTCTGATATGGAGTTTCAATGTGCTCCCGAGAGCAACTGGATTTTGAGGCTGATCCTAGGTTTTTAGGTAATGTAGAGTTAGCGATTCTACTAGTTTTGGGTCTTGCAGTTTGTATAGAAAGCGGTCCAAGCTAATCTACTAGTTAATTCAGTTTAGTACTTAATAAATTTTCATCTAATTTCTACATAATTTGACCCTTAGTGATTTCTGCCTAAAGTGATACATGGGCCTTTGTACGGATTTTTCTAAGAAGTTACACGTTGCCCTATAACGTGCCTATCGTATGTGATTAACTAGGATTGACGACCATATATGGATTATCGTTTGGGTACATGATATAAAGGGAGGTACCTTAGTTTTCCAAACCTACTGCATGAATAAACCTAATTAAGTATTGGCTAACACGATCATGCACCGCATTGCATGTACTTTTGCGAGGAGGCACATGTGTCCGAAGTGGTGCATGCTGCGATCGTGAGATGATGTCGCTGAGGGAGTGCAGGCTAGGGCATGCATCATTACAGCATATCATTCCTGCATTAATAAGAGTACTTAGAATATGAGTGTTGTACTGCTTTATCATTACTGCTTGATTGAATTGATAACATGTTAACTTTTGCCTTATAGTACCACTGAGTTGATCACTCACTCCCACTCTAGGATAGTGTTTTAAAATACTAACCAGACTCTGTTGTAGCTACAGGTGATGGCAAGGCTTATGAGATGGAGCCTGACTTTTATGACGACGAGGAGTTCTCCTACATATAACTTTCTGGCGGGTCTATGTAGACCTGGAGTTGCATCGCCGGGATTACAGGGATACGAATTATTTGGACATCACATTTGTCATTTTGTATATTTTGGAATAAATATGTATATATATTCAGCCTGGTGGCATGATCATACTCTAGGGGTGTAAAATCCACTCATATACTTTACATATCTATCACAGTCTTCCGCTTGCTTAATTTAATCGTCTCTGGAGTATGATATGCTGATTTAGTGAAATCTCATTCATGTTTAATGTGCTAATACGGACAAGATTTAATCATCATTATCTATGTTGCATAAATAATGCGTTGAAACTCGAGAGTTGAGCTTCTGCTCAACCCTCAATTATCTATGTGTATCTGTACCAATTCGTCTTCGTATTTATAGATGACATCCTGATATATTCCAAAAGTCGGAAGGATCAACTCCCTAAACACGAGGAAAACTACCCTACGCACGACCTAGAGTTAGCAGTCATCATCTTTACATTAAATCTCTGGAGACATTACCTCTACGGAGAGAAGTTCGAGCTCTTTTGCGACCACAAGAGCCTCAGATACATATTCATACAGAGAGACTTGAATATATATAAGGCAACGACGATGGATGGAAACCTTAAAAGACTTCAAGTTTGAGGTCTTCAACCATCCTGGCAAGGCCAACCTTGTGTCAGATGCGTTAAGCCGTAAGAAGACAATAACATTTGCAGCTCCCCTGATGATTGAGGAATGGAACATGGTCGAATTTGTGCGAGATTTTGAACAGAAGCTTAAGGTAGAGGAGTCGTTCGAGAGCGTCGCACATATTCGTGTACAACCACTTATCGATGACCGAATCATTGTAGCTCAGAAGGAAGATGAAAGGTTGGCAGAGTTGAGAAAGCGAGCTAGTGACGATGGAGACTCGAAATGGAGAGTTGGTACGTATGGGGGTTTACGTTATCGTGGCTGCCTATGCATCCCAAATCTTCATGACTTGAGAAGGGAAGTTCTCGAAGCTGCTCACAATTCGAAGATGGCAATGCATCCAGGTAGTACGAAGATGTATCGAGATATGAAGCGTTCGTACTGGTGGGATAACATGAAGGCCCGCATAGCAGACTTTGTGTCCTGTTGTCTCACATGCCAGCAGGTCAAGGCCGAACATTGCCGACCTCCTGGATTACTTCAACCCATGCCCATAGCAGAATAGAAATGAGATTTCATCTCTATGGATTTCATTTCAAGGTTACCAATGACGAGGAAGGGACATGACTCCATTTGGATGATTGTGGACCGGTTGACGAAATCGGCTCATTTCCTCCAGATTAGAGTCTCAAATTCAGTAGACGAGTTGGTCAGGCTGTACATCAAGGAGATAGTACGTTTGCATGGAGTGCCTATGGAGATTATGTCGGACCGAGACACACGATTCACATATATCTTCTGAACTCGTATCCAGGAAGTAATGGGTGTGAAACAGAAGTTTAGTACCGCGTTCCACCCACAGACTGATGGACAAACAGAACGGGTGAATTAGGTGTTGGAAGATATGCTGCGAGCTTGTGTGCTTGATTTCAAGGACAGTTGAGATGACTGTCTTCCTTATGCTGAGTTCGCTTATAACAACATCTTTCAGGCAGGTATTGGCATGACCCCCTACGAAGCATTGTATAGGCGCCCATGTAGAGCACCGCATTGTTGGACAGAGGTTGGCGAGAAGAGTTTGATTGGCCCAGAATTAGTGCAGGCAACCTCATGGAAGATCGACATTATCAGGCGTCAACTTCTTGTAGCACAAAGCAGATAGAAGAGCTACGCCGATACGAGATGGTGACAGCTAGAGTTTGAGGTCGGAGACCATGTGTTTCTTAAGATTTTCCCCATGAAGGGAGTCCTTTGATTTGGCAAGAAGGGGAAACTCACGCCACGATTTATTGGTCCATTCCAAATTTTAGATCGAGTGGGTATAGTAGCGTACCGCCTTGCTTTACCCACACCACTCACACAACGTATTTCATGTATCGATGTTGAAGAAATACGTTCCTGATCCTTCCCACATTATCAAATGGGAGAAGGTACAATTGACTGAGGATGCTACTTATATACTGCGACCGACGCATATTCTAGACAGGAAGGAACAGGTACTGCACAGTAGAGCTATCCCACTTGTGAAGGTACTGTGGACATACCACACTGAGGAAGAGGCTACTTGGAAAATATAAGCTGAGGTTCGTAAGAACTACCCTCAGATTCTCAAGAAGTATGAAAAGGTACTAATTTTGAGAAAGAATTTTTTCTTGAAGGGGGGTAGATTGTAACGTCTCGGAAAAATCTGTACAAAGACCCGAGTACCAAGTCAGGCAGAAATCACTAAGGATCAACTTCTTTGGAAATTAGACGAGAATTAATTAAGTACTAAACTAAATTAATTGGTAGATTTACTTGAACTGCTTTCTATACGAACTGCAAGACCCTAAACTAGTAGAATCACTAATTCAACACTACCTAGAAACCTAGGATCAATCTCAAAACCCAGTTGCTCATGGGAGCTCATTGAAACTCTATATCGAATTTGGACAACGCGTCGTAAGTCCGATGACAGCAAAACTATACGGTTATGACCACCTTACTGAGCTTGACAACCATCATGGGAATCAAGTCCAAATAGTGTTCAGAAACGCACAACTTGAATCTAGAGCGAAGTGTGTGAGAAACACGAATATCTTTAGAAAATGAACTCGAACTTAAGTAATTTGGGTCGTTCGCTTGCAGGCTAAATTTAAGGTTTTGGACCGTCAGATTTTAACCCAACTACACCCTTGGATCAGAGAAATTTTCCTACACATGTCAGTGTACTTGTGGCCCTGATCGAGTGACGATGACCGTTGAAGTGAAACTGGTCCTCCACGGTCGATCCACTAATCCGATCGGACCAAAAGCTTAACCCTGCATAGATCCGTTGTCAGGGAACTTTCTTCAGGCCGTATGCGAGCAATGGACTTCCGAATGAGTTCCGTTGGCCTCGAACAGCCACCTCTTAGCTATAGCCTAAGTATACCATGGCCCTGGGGCCATTGACATCACTTCTGGGCCTATTTAAAGCCCTAAACCCACCCCTCTATCATTCCGTATGAATTTTCCTAACCCTAGGAGAGAGAAGAGAGAAGAGGAGAAAAGAGTGTGGAGAAGTGAGAGAGATCGGGAGTTAGTTGCCAGGATTCATTCCCACCACTACACGTACTGAATCATCTCTCCTGTATTGCTACACCGTCAATTCTAACTTCATTTTTGGGTAAGAAATCCTAACCCTAATATTTTTAAGGAATCCGAATAGAGGAAATGGTGAAATAGCTAACATATTTCATGATTTAGGTAGCCGTTGTGCCGTAGACAAAGGCGTAGTGTACGAACTAAGTTCGTAATCGGCATATTGGCGAAAGGTGCGGACTATAAACGTTTAGTTATGGTTTTTAAGGCTTTTAATGTCAATTATGATTTATGACTGACTTGATTGCTATCACATGTACTTAGATGCAATGTTTTCCGTGTTGTATACATATATATGAACTATGTTGAATATAATGCATTACATGTGTTTGTTGAAATGTTTGAATGAATATGGAATTATGATTTGTGCCTGCCATGATTATTGATTGAGAATACATAATTATTGTATGTGTGACAAATCCTTTGTGAAAGGATTTTCTATATTATATGTTATAACTAATTTATTACATGTATGTTGATATGTGTAGTCTACGTGTTTGATAAAATGTCTGTATGAGAAGTTGCTTGTTGAAATGTATTTAATAAGGGCGTTGAGATAGGATTCTCAATTACCGTTTGTATAGTTACAGTTTCCTTCATGTAACCTATCTCGTTACTACGTGATTTATGGATAAAATGCATATGTATGATAAAATATGCACTATGTGTTTGTTAAAATGCTCAAATGAGATTTATATTTGAATTGGTTGTCACATGTTGTTTTGACTATCATATATGAATGCCTATTGTATTTGAGTATGATTGGGACTAACATATGTCCAGGCAATCGGTAACGGTTTATGATTAGTTGGCGAACTAGTTTCACCACAACGGATACGTTCGATGAATTCGAGTCATATGGTGATTAACGACAGTGGTTAGGCCACGAGGAGTGTGTATACGCTCCTTATCGATTAATTTAATGTTCACTTGTACCATTCGAGCTTGTCAAGTAACCTGATTGGCCTAATGTATGGACGTTACTGCTTGAATCTAAGGTACCCCTTACCAGTGAAAAGTCCGTTTAACATTGGTACCACGATCCGCTGAGACTCATGAGCCGGGCATGGTGGTATGAGACACCGTGGTCGAGCTGTCGGCCTACGATGGGGTGACAAGCATCCCTGTAGTGTCCAGTGAGCAAACCAAACTCGTGAGCTGAATACGGTGGTATGAGACACTGTATTCGAGCTGTCGGCCTACGCTAAGGTAACGAGCCTTTCCCGTAGTGACCTTAAGTATAAACTAGGCCTACGCCGAGGTGATGAGCCTCCCATAACGACCTAAACTTGCATGTCTACTATTTTTAAATCAGGGGTGATGTTGCCCTATAACTTGCCTATCGTATGTGATTAACTAGGATTGACGACCCTATATGGATTATCATTTGGGTACATGATATAAAGGGAGATACCTTAGCTTCCCGAACCTGCTGTGTGAATAAATCTAATTAAGTATTGGCTAACACGATCATGCACCACATTGCATGTGATTTGGCGAGGAAGGGCACGTGTTCGAAGTGGTGCATACCGTGATCGTGAGATGATGTCGTTGAGGGAGTGCAGGCAAGGGCATGCATCATTACAGCAAATCATTCCTGCATTAATAAGAGTACTTATGATATGAGTGTTGTACTACTTTATCATTACTGCTTGATTGAATTGATAACATGTTAACCTTTGCCTTATAGTACCACCGAGTTGATCACTCACTCTTACTCTGGGATGGTGTTTTAAAACACCAACCAGACTCTGTTGTAGCTACAAGTGATGGCGAGGCTTACGAGATGGAGCCTGACTTTTACGACGACGAGGAGTTCTCCTACATACAACTCTCTGGCAGGTCTATATAGACCTGAAGTTGCATCGCCGGGATTACAAGGATACAAATTAGTTGGACATCACACTTGTTATTTTGTATATTTTGGAACAAACATGTATATATATTCAGCCTGGTGGCATGATCATACTCTGGGGGTGTAAAATCCACTCATATACTTTACATATCTATCATAGTCTTCCGCTTGCTTAATTTAATCATCTCTAGAGTATGATATGTTGATTTAGTGTAATCTCATTCATGTTTAATGTGCTAATATGGACAAAATTTAATCATCATTATCTATGTTGCATAAGTGATGCGTTGAAACTCGAGAGTCGAGCTTCTGTTTGACCCTCGATTTTCGGGGCGTTACAATCCACAACAAAACATCGATGTCTATTAATTTAAACTTTATTTATTGTTAGACAAGAACTTAACCTTATATCCATTTCAAAATTTCTTTAACCCTTTTACCCATTATTTTTGTTCTCGACAAATATGTTCTGATTTTCTTTATTACAAGAGTCTCCCTTGCTATTTTTAATATTACTATCCTTAAAAGAGTATGAATTTGGAGCATTTCTTAATCGTCTTTGCTTAAGGTTATTTTCTTATTTCACATAGTAACTACATTAGTATTGGTACTTCTTTCCTTGACTTTGGCTAGGAATTATTTTGCATTCTCTTTTTCTAATATACTCTCATGAACAGACTTGGAAATTATATCCAATATTTATAACTATAACAGAAATGTTTATAAGCCCACAATAACAAGAAGATTCCATTAAACATCATGCATCAATTAAGAGACACTTCATTACGTTAAACCTTAATTTAATCAACGAGACTCTTGACTATATTACCTAGGATGGCAGGCCTAATTGTCAAATATTGTTATGAAACTCAGTGCATCATTGCAACCCCTTCCTTTGGGTTGAGATCGTAACATGCGAGTGGTTTTCACAATATGAGGCTGGCCGAATTCCAACAACACAAGCCCAAATGATCCAACACCTTTGTGTTAAGATGGATCATTTGATCCCATGTTGTTAATACCATCCATCCCACGCTATTTGCCTCTAGCCAAATGGCAAACTCCTTTGGGTGGAACACTGCATATTTAAAAACAAATGTCACCTTATTGATCCTTGACGCACAATGCTTACACCATGCCCTTGAATCTAGGCACCAATGGGTGTCCTTATGTACAGCTATTTTATTATAACATGCAACTATGAATACCCACAAATTCCTAGAAACTACGATCATACCCAATCCATTGCCCCTATAATAGATATTCTTAATGTTCTTTAAACAGAGAGTGGGTAAATAAGGTCATGAAGTTCACTATTCTATATTTTGTAGTCTGTCTAGGCATTAGTAAAGCTGGACCCTTAAAGACTATATAGACAAAATGCCCACATATTTGTCAAATGCCCTTAGACTAATCTTGTTAAATTAGGCCTAAGTGATCAATGGTTTATGAGCTTGACCAAAGTAAAATGTCACCAATAAGCAAACAGTCACTATAAATTTGGTTTGAATAATGAATCAAACAATCTCATTTATAATTCACAAGTATCTCATTAAAGCCAATATATTGACTTTGTAAAACAATCAATCATTATAGAGAGAGTTATATGTAATTCATGTCCCTTAACCAAGTTTTCTAAATGCAATTCATCATTGCATTATGTAGTTCACAAAATTTAATCCAAAAATTATTACTAAGACCCACAATATATCAAGCATTTCATATGAACCAGTACAACTTAGATTCTATAATCATGGACCCTTAGATTAAGCAGCAAAATAATTTGTCAAAATCACAAACTCAAGCCATATAGGCACACATTTAGATGTGGGCCCATTATGCACGGTGGAAACGCAACTGCTCTATAAACAGACATTCATATAAGGGTGCCTATAGAACTTGGCCTAGATTTGCACCATTGTAATGTCCCAAATTTTTGTCAACTTGGGAATTAGATGTTCTTGGGCTTTACTTTAGATTTCTTGATTTAAGTGCATGTCCGTGCATGCATTTGCATGTGTTTGGTACCAAAAGGAGTGATTTTGGGTACACCAAAATTGTCTAAGTGAAGTTTTGAAATTAACAAAGAGTGGACAGCATTTCATGGTGCCACCATAAAAAAAAAAAAAAAGTTTTAGGACAGATCCTAGCGATGCCACATCCAAAATCTAGACACCAGTCGACGGTGCCACCGCCACCACCACCCCCTGTTCAACAATAAACAACAATGTACAGCAACTAGCAAATTCAGTGTGTTGACTTCAAAATTTTATATTTATATTTTTTACAACTATGATTGAGGTGATTCAAAAGCCAAATTGAAGCTTGACGAGTCTAGTTTTATATAAAAATAAATAAAAAATAAATTCAAAAGAGGTTGATTTTTAAAAAATTTAAAAACTATACAGAAAATCATTTATTCCAGGCAACTAGTTTAAGAATTTTTCTAAAACTCAAAATTAAATGAAATTTGGTGGGGCTAAAGTAGACTTGATGATGAAATATTAGAAAATTTATAAAAATAATCTATTAGCTTAAAGTGTCAAAAACACTACAATCAATATACCTATTGAAATTGAAATTTTCTACAATTGCACATTGTCGATGGACCGCACATGTCTTTTTCATCTTAGAGTTTTTGTATTCAGTGTCTTCATAAGAATTGCTTCTAATTATGCTAGAAATCATCCTATAAAATTAAATTAGAATTTCCTATCTTTAATATATTTTACTGATTCAGATAGTTTCTAGTATAGTTGAATTAGGGTTCTTGATTAGGGTAATTATATCTGAATCATCGTTTCCACTAATTACAAATAGGTCATGCTATGGATTTAACTAATCTAAATCCTAATCACCATATATGAAAAATCTTATTGCTTAACCTATTTCAAATATGTCCAAATTAACCAAACTAGCTCTAGACCACCCGTTAGTGGTCTGCTAAACCTAAAACCATAAAAAGACATTTGTCTGTTGGGCTTGACATCCATTAAGGATGTTGAGCCTAGGTGGCGTACGAAATTGCTTAATTTGGAGTTGAAGGGCAGCACGTGTTTGTGAGGCTGTCCTGAAATCAGTAGGAACTTAAGTCAATTGTCCACCTTCAATCTTTGCAGAAGTTAAGGCTTTCGGGCTATTAGATCACAACCAAACTTATGATGCAATCCTAGAATATTTTCATACACACATCCATATAATCGTGACCCCGATCGATGATTGGTAACCATTAAACTGACTTTTGATAATAACCATTGATCGATGTATCTGATTTGCAGAGCCATCAAAGTCTTGCGTGGATCAACACTAAGGGCAACTATCCTACAGTATAGATCGATTGGTATACCCTCTAGTGGGCCCTAAAAGGTAAAAACAATATCTCATAGGGTTATATTTAATAGTAAGTACCTATGCATTAGGGCCATTTTCACCACATTTAGCATTATAAATACCCATTTATTTCACTCTTCATCTCCCCATACGAATTTGTCGTAGAAAATGAGAGAGAGAGAGAGAGAGAAAGAGGAAGAGAATGAGAGAGAGAGAGAGAAATGAGTTCTCGGTATTGCTTTTGTTAGATTCCTCTCGATGAAAACCATTTCTTCCATCAAATCCGCTTTCACTCGCGATCGGAAGTAAGATTTACGTTCTAACTTTTGATTCAAGCTTCTTAGTGATGAATTTCATCTATATTACATAGATTCTTCTATTTGATCTAGGAATCGATGTTTTTCCCTAAAATCCTAACACTTAGGTTTGTTCATACTAGGAATTGGGGTCCTAACGATTGGTTAGGAGTGGCTCATGTTATTGTGGAAGTCATATTTGGGTGTGGCCCCATGTGGATGCCATTATATATCAATTCCAAGCCCCGCCCTAACGAATCGAGTTGGGATTTGCTTGAATTAAGTTAGGTAAAACCCTTAACCCTTAATTAAAGTATAATTATGTTAGAATTTAAGTTACTAATGTTGAGATTGTCGATAAATTAGGGTTTGGAGAGTTTTTCCCAAATTTCCAATATTCTACCGAAGAATCTCATATACACTACCTAATAAGCACTCATCATAAGCATACAAGATAGTCTGCAACGGCTCATTAGCTCGCAAGGTGGCTTCAACAATTGTTCTACTACTGAGAATTCCCAACTACTTGACCACTAATTTTGAAGAAAGAAGAATAAGAACTTTAATTCAAGTTAAGGAGAAAAATAATCTAACTTTCAAGCACATCTAAGAATTTCAAAGAGTTGTACTCCTCCATGATTGCTACACAACAAACATCACTAAAAGGGATATATGAGTCATTTATAAGACTAGCATACTTGCACAATGACTTAACTAGAATCTATCCATCGCTTATAAGAAATTAGTCTCATAGTACATGTAGGTCAATTCATACATCATCAATGATCAAGCATTTGTTGTCTATGCGATCATCACACGGGATTAATTTGATTAACCAGTGATCTATTCCCGCTATAATCTATAAGCTTACATGATCTGGTTGAGTATGAAGTCAATTGTCCTAATCTTTGTGAGATCTCATCCTGATCATTTTAAACTAGGATGGGCGAACATTTCATTTGTATATGCACCTCTATATGCATTACTCCGATTATGTATACATGCGTAATAGTCCACGCTGTGCAAGAAGAATACCAAGCGTTTAATCAATGAGTGTTGACCAAACCTCATCATTAAGGCCAATCAGAATATCTTCGTGCATACATCATTATAAAGGGATTGCAACCATATATATAGCTCAAACATCAAAAAATCTCAATATAATATAATGGATAAATATATACACATGTCAATAATGGTCTGATGGGTTGCACAAAGTCTAATGCATGTTGCGGTGCATGTGCATAAGACATATAAGACCTTACCAAAATTGACGTATTTGATTTTATGTCTAACCAGCTCATGTAAGCATTTCAATTTCAATAACAATTAATTGTCAAACTACCTATGACATTTGCATAATGATTGTGCCCTTGATGAGCATACTATTTTTATAGGCCAAGTCATGATGGCCATGCGTATAATACTATCTCACAGTCTCCATGCATGTCTCAATGCCCTACCAACATAATGAAACCTCTTTCAAAATCCAATCATCTTTAATAACTCATATGCCTTAGCCTTCACCTTTGAGTCCTTGTTGGCCATAGCCGCAACCCACCACCAACATCGTCCTCTGTCCCACTAATTCATGTCATTCAATGAACTAGGACAATAAATTCAGTAATAGGTACACTATGTCCATTCATTTCTCATAAGGTAAAAGAACATACTGATCATCCTCCAAAATCCTTCAACAAGTAACTTAGTGTCATTTTTTTCAAACTAGGTCAAGGACATACTTTTATTCCCTCATCAAGTCTAACCAAGGTTGGTTGACCAGATGAGTCCACCAAGACTCATCCAAGTCAACACATTTCGATAGCTCTACCGAGTAAAAATGGGGTTGACTTGATAGGTGTTGAAATGGAACCACAATCAAGTGAGTTTATCCAAGTTTTTGCATGACTCGATGACTCATCCTAATGGTAAACTCTCATGGTAATCACAATACATAGACAATTAGAGCCTAATTGATTTGCCAAATTTTCTAAAAATAAATAAAGGAAATATGGAATGATTATAAATTACTTTACCAGTCTGCTGATATCGGCTACATTTAATCGTGATTCTTGTATTTGGTTTCTCCATGGGAAAATCGTAGTGTTGACATTTTTACATTACTTTAATAATAAATCTGAAATCGCAAGAATGACCGCTTTAGTTGAAGTGGGAATATGCCAAGATGTCCTAGAGGGGGGTGAATAGGACTTTTTAAAATTTTATGATGATTTAACCTATCAACCCTATCCTAAACTGATATGTAAATAGCAGGATTTCTTCAATGTAACTCTAATGACTTCCAAGCTAAATAGATGATCTAATCATAAGACTATTTAAAACATAAACAAGATGTAGAACTTAGTTCATAATGGATGTGACTGTGTGTGAGATGTGATTCTAATTAGTTCTAGGTAATCATGTAAACATCATTATGAGAACATTCAGAGAAATCACACAAGTAGTAAATCTAAATAGCAATCCTAAGACGGTCGTTTTTATAGTGGTTCGACTACGTGTCTACTCCACCTCCGGTGGACGCACTCAACCCTTGAGTGTATCGGATCTCGCTAACGGAGGTTTTGTAACATCACGGAAAAATCCGTACAAAGACCCAAGTACTACCTCAGGCAGAAATCATTAAGGACTAAATCCTTTAGAAATTAGACGAAGATTAATTAGGCACTAAACTAAATTACTTGTCGAATTTGCTTGGACAGCTTTAAATACGAACTGAAAGACCCAAAACTAGTAGAATCGCTAACACTATATTACCTAAAAATGTAGGATCAATCTCAAAACCTAGTTACTCTTGGGAGCAGCTTGAAACTCCGTTTCGGACCTGGACCAGACGTCGAAAGTCCGATTACCACGAATCTATACAAATATGACCACCTTACTGGGCTTGACGACCATCTCAGAAATCAAGTTCAGATAGTACCCAGAAACGCATAACTTGAGCATGGACCGACGTGTGTGAGAAACCCAAATATCTTTAGAAATTGAACTCAGATTTAAGTGATTTGGGCCGTTCACTTGCGGGCCAAATTTAAAGTTTCACACCATTAGAATCTGACCCAAATACACCCTCGGATCAGGGAAATTTTCCTACACAGGTCAGTGTACTTGTGGCCCTGATCGAGTGACGATGACCATTGAACTGAAACTGGTCCGCCACGGTTGATCTATATACTCGATCGGACTGAAAACTTAACCTGACATAGATTCGATGCCAGAGAACTTTCCCTTGACCGTACGCAGAAAAGGTGCCTCCAGATGTGCTCCGTTGGACTGAAACAACCAACTTTTGGCTATAACCTAAGTATACCATAGCCCCGGGGCCATTTCCATCAGTTCAGGGCCTCTATAAGGGCCTTAAACCCTCTCTCTCCCTTGCCATATGAATTTCAAACCCTAGGAGAGAGAAGAGAGAAAAAAGAGAAGAAGAAAGTGAGGAGAAGAGAGAGAATGAGGGTTTGTTCCTGGGATTCAATCCCATCACTCCACGGGCTGAATCGGCTTTTCTGAATCGTTATCCCGGCGATTTCGACTCCGTTCTTGGGTAAGAAATCCTTACCCTAACCTATTTTAGGGATTCAAATAGAGCAGTGATGAAATAGCTAACATATTTCATGTTATAAGTTGTCGTTGTATCGTTGACAAAGACTTAGTGTATAAACTGAGTTCGTTATGAGTTTACCGGTGAAAGGTGTGGACTATAAACGTTTAAGTTATAGTTTTTAAGGCTTTCAATGTCAGTAATGATTTATGACTGACTTGATTGCTATCTCATATGCTTAGATACGATGCTTTTGGTATATTACATATATAAATAAACTGGGTTGCCCTATTATGCCTTCCATTTGTTTGTTGAAATGTTTGAATGAATATGGAATTTGGATTTGTGCTTGCCATGATTATTAAATGTAAATATATGATGGTTGTATGTGTGACAACTCCTTTGTGAAAGGACTTGTCATAATATATGTTGTAACTAATATATTACATGTATATGGATATATGTAGTCTAAGTGTTTGATAAAATGCCTGAATGAAAAAGTGCCTATTGAATAATGTTTAATGAGGGTGTTGAGATAGGATTCTCAATCCCCTTATCTATAATTACAATTTCCTTTATGTACTTATCTTACTACTACGAGTTTTGTGGATGAAATGCCTATGCATGATAACATGTGTGCTATGTGTTGTTGAAATGTTTAAATGAGATTTATGTTTAGATTTGTTTGTCACATGCTATCTTGAATTATCACATGTGAATGTTATTTCTTAGAGTGTGTTTGGGGCTACGATGTAGTCCAGGCAATCGGTAACGGTTTACGATAGGTGGTCGAACTGGTTTAGCCACGACGGATACGTTCGATGAGTCCGAGTCGTACGAAGATTAACGACAGTGGTTAGGCCACAAGGAATGCGTATGGGCTCCATGTCGATTAATTCAACCCACGCTCGTACCAATCGAGCTTGTCAAGTAACCCGATTGGCCCGATGAATGTTCACCATGTATGGACGCTACTGCTTGAATCTAAGGTACCAAACTCACCAGTGAAAAGTCCGTTTAACCTTAGTACCTCGATCCGCTAAGACTCATGAGCCGGGCATAGTGGTATGGGACACCGTGATCGAGCTGTCGGCCTACGCTGGGGTGACGAGCCTTCCCGTAGTGACCAATGAGCAATCCAAACTTGTAAGTCGAATAGGGTGGTATCATATACTGTATTCGAGCTGTTGGCCTATGATCAGGTAACGAGCCCGTAGTGACCTCAACTATACACTAGGACTACGTTAAGGTGACGACTCTTTCCATAGTAACCTCGAATATAAACTAGGCCTGCGCTAATGGTGACGAGCCTCCCCGTAGCGACCTAGAACCTGCCTGTCGTATGTGATTAACTAGGATTGACACCCAAGATGGATCATTGTTTGAGAAATGATATAAGGGAGGTACCTTAGCTTTCCAATCCTGTTGTATGAAGATGCCTAATTAAGAACTTGGTTAATCACGTACATGCACCCCATTGCATGTGCCTTTAGCGTTGGAGTTGAGCACAGCGGGAGTGTTGCATGCCGCGATCATGAGATATTGTCGCAAGAGAGAGTGCAGGCGAGGGCATGCATCATTATAACATATCATTCTTGCATTAATCAAAGTACTTAGGAATGCTTGTTGTATTGCTTTATCATTACTGCTTAACTAAATTGATAACATGTTAACCTTTACTTTATAGTTCCACTGAGTTGATCACTCACTCCCATGTTCTAGGATGGTGCTTTAAACACCAACCAGACCCTGTTGTAGTTGTAGATGACGCCGATGCTTACGTAGTGGAGCCAGACTTTTATAATGATGATGAGTTCTCCTATATGCAGCTATCAGGCGGGTCTATGTAGGCCATGTTCTGATCGACGGGGATTACTGGGATACTGACTAGATAACATTGCACATTTTGTATATTTTGAAAACTTTACATGTAATTAATTGACCTGGTAACATGATCATACTCAGGAGACTTACAATCACTTATATGCTTTATATACTTATCATAGTCTTCCGCTTGCGTAATTCAATTGTCTCTGGAGTATGATATGCTGTTTTGGTATAATCTCACTCATGTTTAATGCACTAATACGGACAACATTTAATCATCATTATCTATGTTGTATAAGTGATGTGGGCTCCTGCTCAACCCTCAATTTTCAGGACGTTATAGGTTTTAAATGAGGTTCACCTCAAACCAATACAACCTACACAAGGCTGACTCTAGGACCTATACAAGCTACTTAACATGTCTCCACGAGACACAAGTTTATGCGCCACACAGGAGCAAGGGTCAACACACAGCACCCAGATTTTAGACCACACAGGTCAAGGATCTACATAAGAAACCTAGAGTTTATGCCCTACACAAGAGCAAACGCCAACACACGGCACCTAGGTTTTAGGCCACACAGGCCAAGGATCCACACAAGGAACCTCGAGTTTATGCTCCCATGAGCAAGGGTCAACACACAGCACCCACATGTACTCTCCCGTCGGAGGGCTCCTAAGAGGACTTCAAAGGGGTGAGAATCACCTGTGACCCAATCCTACACAAAGGAATGATCAACAGGGTCTCTGGACTCTAATGACTTTCAGATAAGTAGATAAGCCCCATTAAGCATGTTGATGAAGATCTCATCCTTTGATGATGAAGAATCTTCAGCTCTCTTGATCCGCAACACTTATGATGCTCCAATGTAAGGCGACGGGTTGGGTCAAGGTTATGTTAAAATCCTACTCTATTAAATGTTTTCCTATATTAGAAACAGAGTGATTTCAAGCATCTATGCATTCAAGGTATCTCAGCTCAATGATTTGCCATTAAGGTGGTAGTTGGGGGATCCTTGAATGCGGAAGTTCATTCACTAATCCACTCTATTAAGTATCAATGATGAGGGTGGATTGAGGAATGAACTCCCATGAGAGAAAAGGGCTTAGGGTAGGTGATCTGAATTAAATACTCAAAAGCTCTATCTATTTTCTCTACAAACAACATCAGGCAAGCTCTCATTAAATAGGTAAAAAGTTCCAACGAAAATAAAACAGTCATATTTTTTACAGAGTTCGATATCATCGAGAAGGCTTCGATATCATCGAGCGTATACTCTCGATAACGTCGAATGGCTGCTTGATGACACGAACTCAATCTGTCAAACGCTTCTGAACCTTTTTGCCAACTGGTCGAGGATATCGAAAATACTTCGATGTCATCAGATTTCAAACTCCGATTTTATCGACGCATGGTTCAATTCCTCGACACTTAAAAACATGAGAGCAGACTTGCCTTTGAAACTTAACAGGCATTGATATGATCAAGCATCCCTTGATATCATCTGATTTTGAATGTCGATGATATCGATACCAGTTTCGATTCATCGATATTTTCAAGGAATTTTCCTATAAACTTACTGGACAGTTTGTCCTATTTTGATGACATCGACCTGGTCTAGATATGATCGATATTTAAATATCGATATCATCGAGTGATCCTCGATACTTAAGAGAATTTACCTGAAAGCTTGCTAGTCAGATTTGTGTCCTAATCTGATATCATCGAAGGTCCATCGATATCATGGAGATTTGAATTTTGAAGATATCGAGACATCGATAATTGCATGATTTTCCTTAACTGCTTTTTGGACACAACTGACTAGATGTCGATTTTATCGAGCCTTCTCGATGACTCGAGATCGAAAGTTGATGATATCGATCATGTCATCGATTCATCGAGAATTCAGCCCAAGATGCATTTTGGCTGCTGGACATCTAAAGTCCTTATTCGATATCATCGAGAGAGTTTCGAGGACATCGATAACAGAGTCCGATTTCATCGAAGAACTTATTGATAAATCGACAAAGGCTGAAGACAGAGATTTTCCTAATTTTGCAAAACAGTTTTCACACCTTAAACCCTAAGATGTTCTATCTATTTTTAAGTGTTTTATATGCCTAGTGTTTTAGGTCAAGGGATGTGAGGCTAAGTTTACCTTTGACGAGTTCGGACACACTTCCTGTTGAGGCAGTTGCTTGAAAGATCTTTCTATGGTGCTGACTTGTCTGTCTGACTCAACACTCAGGCTAATTGACAAACCAGGGCACTTTCAAAATCATTATTAAATACGTTGTCATTGTTTGATTTAAGATTTTTATAGTAATTATATCAAAATGTACAATAATTATAAATTCCTTTACTTTTTTCCTGAATACATATGCATTTGACCGACCATTCTTATGTTTCATTTGGGTATGGTAAAATGTCATCCTTTAATTTATTATAATTTTGGCAAATCAAACAAGCAAGGTTTTTTACTACGACTTAAATAGATAGAGAGACCGTGAGAAGTTGTCTATGACCAAGAACTAAGGCAGTTTAACCGCCTATTCAAGCAATTTGCGAAGGGGGAGGTTTCTCCTTCTAATGAATTCTTTTTACCTTTAAGCCAAAATGACTTTTTTCTCATAGTGATAGCAGAGATAGTCCAATTTGTGTAATGTGAGAGTAGAAGGAATTCAATTATATTGAACTTGAAATAAAATAAAAACTTACAATAATATCCATCGGTGATCCGACGTCTGTTACATAGATGACGAGACCTTAGATTTGAGTCTTCTTTGGTCCAACAACTTAGGTATAGACAAAGGGAATTACATTACTAAAAAGAAAAAGGTCTTCCTAGCAATTCAATGCTCAGCATAAATGGAAGAGAATTACACTACTCCTAATCTAGGTTAGTACAACGTAGCAGCGTAAGTGTATAAAATTACACTACTCCCATGCTAAAGTCGGTCTAGCATAGAAGCGTAGACGGGTTATCCTATGCTAAGATATGCTAAGATAAAAGAAAAACAACGTTGCGTTATAGATTTGATTTTATATATGTTTAGTTGGCGAGGGTCCAGAGCTCTTTGATCTTCCTCTTATTTATAGAAATTTTGGATGGTTGTATGGAGAGAGATCTTCGTAGCTACTTCTCATGTATGTTAATATGAATATAACCATTCAGACCTAAAGACAGTCGTGGTCTATCAAATGACACCACATATGTTGGTTGTTCGTCATGGGTTAGTCCTTGGTTGTTCATCATGGGTTGGTTACACATGTTCTACTCCCAGTATGTGGATGAAAGTTTTTCTTCAGCTGCCATGTGTTGGTAATAGTCATCATATTCTCCACACGAACATCAATAATGTGCCATGAAATTAGGCCAACTTAGCATAATTATGAGTCTGCTCAAATTTTTTTCAACCATAGACATCATGCGCGATGCCATGGTGCATCGGCCAAACCTGTGACCATGTTTCGGTTGAGACCCAACTTTCTTTATGAGGCTACTATGGCGAATCTGCGACGGATTTGGCGACGGACTTTGTCCGTCGCACAAATTGCTTGGTTTAACGACGGATTTAATTAGTTGCTAACGGAAAAAGTCCGTTGCCAATCCGTCGCTAAAACCTGATTTACAACCGATTTACGACAGATTTTTGTCCGTCGTCGATTGGTGACGGACTAAATCCGTCGCAAAGTTTGATTTTGCAATTGAAAATGATTAATTGCAAATTTACGCCCAAAAATATGGTTTTTAGTTGCTTTTGCGACGGATTACGTCCGTCGTAAAAGGACTTTTGCCAACATTTTTTTTTGAATATGGTGGAAACTTATTTTTTTTGTAGTCTAAGAATTGTTTTCTAATAGAATTTGTGGTTTAATTGTACATATTTGTATCTAAGATTACTTTTTAACAATTGATTGAATGCAAAAAATATATATTTTTTTTATTTTTATATCAAATGAGTGAAAATTATTATTTTTTTAATTTTAAAACTAATATTTAAATGATTTGTAATATCACATGAAAAAGAATATTTAGAAGTTCAAAAAAATTAACAATGTTTGAGAAAAAAAATGAGATTTTGAAAAAATAAAAATCTATTATGGGGAAAAAAAAGAATATTGAATAAAAGTTGATCATTTTGAAAAAAGGAATTTGATTTCGAGAAAAAAAATAATATCCTGAAAAAGAAAATTAAAAAGATTTTTAAAAATGTGAAATTTTTGACAATGTTGAAAAATTAAAATATTTTGAAAAAGAAAATGAGTCTGTTTTTTGAAAAATAAAATAAAATTAAGAAGTTCGATAAAAATTGACAAGTTCGAAAAAAATGCTTAAAAAAAAAATTGGAGTTAGAAAGAATTGAAAATTTTAAAATAAAACGATATTAAAAAATCGATACTTCAACAAAAAACAAACATTTTGAAACGAAAAATAAAGAAGTTGAAAAAATTTGTGATTTTGAAAATGTTCAAAATTTGAAATTAAAAGAAAAAGTTGTTTATAAAAACACTGAGATTTTGAATATATATATATATATATATATATATATATATAATAATATAAATATATATATATATCAGTTGAAAACAAAATGAAAAGTTGAAAACAAAATGATGCTTTTGAAGAAAAAAAAATCGGCATTTTGGAATTTTTGAGAAATAAAATAAATTTTGAGAAATTTTTTAAGATTTTGAAAATAAAAATTCAGAATTTGTTTTTTTTTTTTTTGAAATATTTTATAATAGAATTGATATTTTGTTAAAAGTTTTCAAGGAAAAATTAGGAGTAAAAAAAAATACATTTTGAAAAAAAATGTTATTTTTAAATGGAAATTGAAATTTATCTGTGAAAAAAAAAATTTAATAAATTATTAGGCACATCCACTAATTGAACCTTTAACCATTTTTGAACAATCTAATTAGTCCAGATTGAAGGGTAAATAACTTCAAATGTTTAAATCAAATTTCACTCAAATTGTTGATCAATCTTATATGCCCAATATCTTTCTCTTATGTAGCCTAATCGGGGTGAGTAACTAGTCAAATTGAGGGTATTGATCAGTAAAATAGAGTGAATAGACTAGACATATATATAAAATGGGCCAAATATTCTGGTCAAAATTGTGACCCAACTTATTGACCTTATAAGAACCTAAGAATTGATGTTAGTAAGTTTTGTGGGCCCCATCATGATGTGTGTCGAACATTAATACCATGTATTTGATGTGTCCCCTTTAGGTTATGAGATATCTCAAAAATCATCTATATACGAAACTCATGTAGGCCATACCATCTAAAACCATGTGAAGACATCCTTAAAAATATAAAAGCACTTGGTGGGGCCCACATGAGTTTTTGATGCAGCTGAAACTTAGTCTGACCCCTCATCCAAGTGGGACACATAATGAGTGGGTTGGATATGTGAATCACATTTAGGCAAGCCCAATATATGATTATGAATGTTTTAAGGAAACCCCTCTCCACTAAATTTAGGTTACTCATTACCCTTACCAGAGTAAACTCTGTGGGGTCCACCGCTATTTATTTATTTTATCCACTCCGTTCATCCATATTAACAGATAATTTGAGGTCTAAAGAACAAAAATGAAGCATACACAAAGCTCAAGTGGACCACACCACATGTAACACCCCGAATTTTTTGTCAACCTGGGGTTAGACATCCTTGGGCAATGAGTCGATCATAACACCTTAATTAACTTCTCAAAACTCAATCTCAAAGTTTAAAATCCTTTTTTAACCCATTTCCTTCAAAATCTCACTTTTCACACATTATTCTTAAAATTTTCTAACTAATTTCATATTAGATATTAATCCTAAAGATTAAATGATGAAGAACAATAATGAAATAAAAAATTATTATAAATAGAGAATACCTAAATAAATTAGATTTTTTACCATTAAAATTTTTGAATCTCATAAAATAAATAGGTTATTTAGATAGATCAGCTTCTCCTACCCCAAAATCATATATTGCATGTCACGTAACTCATTCCAGATTGAAAAATACACTCATTTCAAAATATCGGGTGGCGAAACCACATCAAATAGACTCAGGGGGTCAAACGACGCAAATCGGAGGGATCCGAGGTGGGTCCCGTGTACATCTGGTGTCCCGAGGGGGGGGATGGCATCCCCGAATTGGGGATACATCCTCAGCCAGCGGCCCACAGCGGGCTGGGCGGCCTGTTTGCTGCTCCATTTTCTATAATTTTGTCCGACTTTGAAAAGTCATATCTCCTTCGTTATAACTCCAATTTATGTGATTCAAAATCTAGATTAAATCTTGATAAGTCTAGTTTCATATAAAATTAAGTAAAAAAATATAATAAAAATTTTAATATAGTTAAATATAGGTCATTCTGATGACTATCAGGAATTTATTAGTTTGGACAGTTGTTGCTTCTGAAATTTTTAGAATTTTTCTATAACATAAAATCTAATGAAATTTAGTAAAAATGAAATATACTTGATTAAGAATTACTAGAAAAATAATTAAAATAATATACTACCTAAAAGCGCCAGAAAGGGGCGTAAAACTGCCCTAGGACCATATTCTGTCGTAATTAGGGCATAATAAGCAGTAGAATTAGCTTGAATCACTTTAAATACAATCTTTGAGACCCAAAATGAGTAGAACCGTTAATGCTACGTTACCTAAAAAACCTAGGATCAATCTCTAAACCTAGTTGCTCTCGAGAACACTTTGAAACTTCGTATCAGACCTGGACCGTGCGTCGAAAGTCCGATGACGATGAAGCTATACGGTTATGACCGTCTTGCTGGACTTGACCACCATCTCGAAAATCAAGTCCTAACAGTGTCCAGAAATGTACAACTTGAGTTTGGAGCAAAGTGTGTGAGAAACGTGAATACCTTTAGAAATTGAGCTCATATTTAAGTAAACTGGGTCGTTCGCTTACAGGCCAATTTTAAGGTTCTAGACCATCAGAATCTGACCCAAATACACCCTCAGATCAGAAAAAATTTGATACACATGTCAGTGTACTTGTGACCCTGATTGAGTGGCGGTGACCGTTGAACTCAAACTGGTCCGTCACAGTCGATCTGTAAATCCGATCGGATCAAAAACTTAACTCGACCTAGATCCAATGCCAGACAGCTTAAGTTCGACCGCATGCAAAAAAGGGGCCTCCAGAAGTGCTCTGTTGGACTGAAACAGACGTCATTTGGCTATAACCTAAGGATACCCTATATAAGTGCCTTAAACCCCCTCTCTCTCTCATTCTATACGAATTTGTAACCCTATAAGAGAGAAGAGAGCAAAGAGAGAAGGAAAGAGAGAAAGTGAGTGAGAAAGTGGGAGAGAGTTCCTGGGATTCGATCCCATCGCTCCACGGGCTTAGCTACCTTTTCTGCATCACTATTCAGGTGATTCCGACTCTATTCGTAGGTAAGAAAATCTAACCCTAATCTGTTTTAGGGTTTTCAATAGTGTAAGTGATGAAATAGCTAACCTATTTCATGCTATAGGTGACCGTTGTGCCGTAAACAAGGGCTTTGTGTTTAAACCGAGTTCGTTACGAGTCTACCGGCAAAAGGTGCGGACTATATACGCTTAGGTTATGGTTTTCAAGGCTTTCAATGTCAGTTAATGATTTATGACTGACGTGATTGCTATTACATGTGTTTAGATTCGATGTCTTCCATAAATTACATGTATATGTAAACTATGTTCTTTTTAATGCATTCCAAGCATTCATTGAAATGTTTGAATGAATATAGAATTATGATTTTTACATGCTATAACTATTTATTGCAAATACATGATTGTTATATACGTGGCATCTCCTATGCGGAAGGATTTGCTACAATATGAGGTTTAACAAATTTATTACATGTATGTAATATGTGTAGTCTAAGTGTTTGATAAAATGCCTGAATGTGAAAATACCTGTTAAATGCATGTACTGAGGGTGTTGAGATAGGATTCTCAACTCCCTTAATTGTGGTTATAGTTTCCTTTATGTATTCTATAACATTACTACGTGTTGTATGGTTGAATGCTTATGTATGCTAACATGTATGCTATGTGTTTGTTGAAATGCTCAAATGAAACTTATATTTAAGTTGGTTGCTACGTGCTGTATGGGACTAGCACATATGTATTCCTATCTTACTTAAGTTGTGTTTGGGACTATGATATAGTCCAGGCATTCGATAATAGATTTTAATCAGGTGGCTGAGGTTGTCTCGCCACACGGGACATGTTCGATGAATACGATCGGTACTTTGGTTGTCAGCAGTGGTTACGCACTTCATGTCGATTAACTCGAGGTGCGCTCGTACTAGTCGAGCTTGTCAAGTAACCCGATTGGACCGATGTATGTTCACCATGTATGGACATTATTGCTTGAACCTAAGGTACCAAACTCACTAGTGAAAATCCCATTTACCTTGGTACCTCGATCCGCTAAGAATGAGCCGAAAATGGTGGTATGGGACACTGTGGTCGAGTTGTCGGCCTACGCTAGGGCGACGAGCCTCCCCGTAGTGTCCAGTGAGCAACACAGCCTCGTGAGCCAAATACGATGGTAGCTGTTGGCCTACACTGATAAGGTAACGAGCCCTTTGTAGTGACCTCGAGCATACTCTGAGCCTGCATAGAGGTGCCGAGCCTTTCCGTAGCAACTACTGCATCGAGGTGACGAGCCCTTTACAGTGACCTAGAACCGCACCATCGTATGATATTGACTAGGACTGACGACTCTAGAATGGATCATTGTTTGGGGAATGATATAAGGGAGGTACCTTAGCTTCCCAATCCTGCTGTATGAAAATGACTAATAAGAACTTGGTAACAAGCTCATACACCGCATTGCATGTGCAGTTTGGCATTGGGTAGAGCACTAAGGAAGTGACTGACATGAGCGACCGTGAGATGAAGATCGCAGAGGGAGTGTAGGCGAGGGCATGCATCATTTATACATACCATTTTTGCATTAATCAAAGTACTTAGGGATGTGTGATTGTATCGTTTTATCATTAATGCTTGAATGAATTGACAACATGTTAACCTTTGCTTTATAGTTCCACTGAGTTGATCACTCACTCCCACGTTATGGGACGGTGTTTTAAACACCAACCAGACCCTATTTTAGTTTCAGATGATGGCGATGCTTACGAAGCGGAGCCAAACTTTTATGATGACGAGGAGAGTTTCTCCTATATGCAGCTATCAGGCGAGTCTATATAGACCATGTTCTGATCGATGGGGTTACATGGTTACTGATTAGATGCCATTAGACTTGTTATTTTGCACCTTTGGAACACCCATGTATATTCATTTTGTTCATTTTTGGAGTATACATGTATATATTTAACCTGGTAACATGTTCATACTCTGGAGACTTACAACAGTATATATATTTTATATATCTATCACAGTCTTCCGCTTGCGTAATTTAACTGCCTCTGGAGTATGATATGCTGATTTGGTATAATCTCACTCATGTTTAATGCACTAATACGAACAACATTCAATCATCATTATCTATGTTGCATAAGTGATGCATTGGAACTCGGGAGCTGAGCTTCTGCTCGACCCCCGATTTTCAGGGCGTTACACCACAGGAAAGTGTGATTGAACCTCTACCATTGAAAAATTCTTGGAAGCCATAGAAGTACTTTTAGATCAAGCTGATGTTTATGTTTTCTCTTCATTCATATCTTTTTTATATTATGAATAGGTTGGATGGCAAATAAACATTACTGTGGGCCCAAGGTAGGTATCAATGATGGAAATCATTATTCCACATTGTTTCGTGTGGCATGGTCCACTTGAGTTTTGGATTTACCAAAAATTTGGGATCAACCCACACCGTTTATCCAAAAAATGAATCATATCTAAAGATTAAATGGACCACACCATAAATAAGGAGAACGAATTGGCTACTCCCCCTGACATCAGCCAATGGCTGGTGGTCGGTGCTCTGTGGGCCCCACCATGATGTATGTGTTTCATCCATACCGTTCATCTATTTTTAAAGATCATCTTACAGCATGAGATAAAAAATGAGGTATATCCCAATCTGAAATGGACCACATTACAGGAAACAATGTTGAATGATCGTCAACCATTAAAAACATTTTGGGGGCCATAAAAGTCTTAGATCAAGATGATTTTTGTTTTTCCCCTCCATCTAGGCCTGTACAACCTAATAAACAGATTGGATGTCAAATAAACAGTACAGTGGGCCTTGGGAGGATTTTAATGATGGATATCCAATCATTATTGTTTTCATGTGGTGTGGTCCACATGAGATTTATATACCTTTCATTTTTGTCATTGGTGGAAGACATGGGATCCACCTAATAAGTGATAGGACCCTCTTTTTTTTTTGTAGGCGCTCTATTTCAACCTCGAATAAGAAGCTAAAAAAGGTGAGCTTTATGGTTTTGGAGTACTAAAATGATTTTTGTTCTTTGCCAATCTTTTAACTTTATTCATTTATAATTTTATTTCATGTGTACTTGTGAGAAACCCACTATGCATACACGTAATTGTATTCATGAATAGGATGGCTTAGACTTTTTGTTTGGATTAGCCCCCATTTCCTCTTTATTGAATTGAGGAGTTACCAATTTTGTGAATAGGATTCTTATTAAACAATCATGTGAATTCTTTTTTGAATGACTATTAGGTGTAAGATTCTAAAATTAAATAAATAATTTGACGATATTTTTTTAAATTTACAGATATTTTAGCGACGGACCAAATCCGTCACTAATTTCTGAACAAGTTGAAAATAAACGACGAATTTGAGGTCCGTCACTAATATTTTTTAATGACAACCAATTCGAGTGGGTTTTTTTCGAATTTTAGCGACGAATTTTTTTATTTTTTTGCAACGGACCTTATCCGTGCCATATTAACAACAGATTTTATCCGTCGCATAAAAAAGACCCAGTAAACAGCGACGAACCAAGCGACGGATGAAATCCGTCATTTTTTTATTTTACGACGGATTTGGTCCATTGCAAATTCGCGATTTTGGCGGTGTGAGATACACGACATGTGTTCTTTGTTGTAGCCAGTTGGGCTTACCATTTATGGTCTACTCATGACTTACAAATTCTAATCTCATTTAGCCATTAAAGTATGTGAAGAAATATTCCTCTTATTGAGATTTCAATGCCATATGGCATCATCTGAGTCGTTAGATATAATGCAGTTAGATCAGATGTAAAAAATTGTTCAAAGCAGCTCTAGAATATTTTAGTAGACAATATGGAGAGTGAGAGAATGTAGGTTTAATGCACATTAATTATAAAAATCAGTTATAAAGAAAGGGAATGAAAGTAATGAAAAAGGATAACGCATGAGCCGTTTTATAATACTTTCAAAAAATGCAAGTAGATCCATCGTTCTTTTATGCAATCCAAGTAGATGAAGATGATCAAGTTACGAATATGTTCTGGGCAGATGGAAAGTCATGTATGAATTATAGTGTTTTTTAGGACATGATTTGCTTTAATACCCCATACATAATAAATAGTTATGGACAACCATTTGCCCAATATTTAGTGTAGTGTTGCTATATGATGAAATAATCAAATCTTTTAAGTGATTATTTGAAATATTTTTAAGTACAATGTCCAGAAAGCAACCGACGACAATCTTAACAAACCAAGATGCTGCAATGGCCAATGTAATAGCTTCAGCGATGTCAGATAAACATATCATCATATGTATCTCACATATATAGCAAAATGTTGTAAAGCACGTTAGCAATGTATCTTCTAACTCTTAGGTGAACCATATAACAGGAAATAGTCATGATTGAACATCTACCATTAAAAACTTCTTAGGGCCCATTGTAATATTTATTTTCCATCCAACCTGTTGATAAGGTCAAACAGACCTGGATGAAGGAAAACACCAATATTAGCTTGATTGAAAACTTTTGTAAAGGGAAAGGAAAAATAACTGGTGTATTGATTCAACCTCCATTATAAACAAGACATGTTGCTAGAATCAATGGAATCAATCTGTTTAGCTTGGATTAGGCGCCAATAATGAATTTCAACATTGTTCATAAAAAGAATCGAATTTCTTAAGTACAAGTAGGGGTGTACATCGAGTCGAACCGAGTCGAGCTGGCCTCGGCTCAACTCGGTCCTTGAGCCTGGATGGCCAGCTCGGCTCAGTTCGGTCAGCATCTCGGACCAGTTCGAGCCGAGTTCGAGCCTAGATCGAGTCGAGTTCGTTTATGCAGCATTTCCACAAACACCTAGACTGCACCTTCAAAAACCCACTGTATGTAAAATAGCAGCAAAGGTTTTTCTGGTATTTTATCAAACACCTTTTAAGCAACATAAAAATCAAGAAAAAAGGCATATTTATTTCATATACATACCTTCCTTACCACCGGCCACACTTCGTTGAGTCATTTCATCAAACACTTGGTGAGAAACATCAATATCAAAGTAACTGAGTCACCGAACTGGATCGATTCGAGTTTGATTCGAGCTAGGTTCGATCCGAGTGGAGTCGAGCTGGGGCCAGCTCGAACTCGGCTCGAACTCATTTTGAGCTCAAAAAATCAACTCGACTCGGCTCGAACTCAGCTTCGAACCGAGTCGAATAGGGCTTTTTCGAGTCGAGTTGAGAGAGCTAACCGAGCTAACTCGGTTCGTGTACACCTCTAAGTACAAGTCAGTTTCGATACTCTATTCCAGTTAAAGCTTTCTATTCGATCACTTACACACAACAAGGTATTAAGTAATGTATGTTAGAATTAGTTGATACGGCCCTATAATGGCCTTATTATTATTATTATTATTATTATTATTATTATTATTATCATCATCCTCGTTCTAATGATCTTGTGTAATAAACCCTAGTGTATTTATGGACTAAACCACCGTTCGTATTTCGATAAAACAAACTGAAACCCCAAAGAAATTAACATTCAAAGAAAAAAAATAAGATAAGTTTTGCAAAGAGCAATTCCTTTAGTCGTTTGTCAATTTCTTTTCACAATAAAAAAGTACAGTAGAAGAATTTGCTTGTAGGAACTCCTCTAAGCTTGCTCAATTAAACCAACACCTCAATTGAACCAATCTAGTACACAACTCCTCCCTTAATGGAATGAACCCAGCACATGACTTCTTGCTTAGCAAATCCAACCCAACATGCAACTCTTCACATACTTTAACACGTGTCTGAAAATTTGTCTGTGGTGTAATAAGATTACCACGGCTGCGCATGTAAAAACTTGGCAGAAGTAATGAATTAAGGTTATGTCCTAGAGGGGGAGAGATTAGGACCAAATAAAATTTCATCTTTTTAAATCACAATTACCTACTTAAGCTAATATGCAAATTAAGCTAAGCAAGACAATTAACTCTATAACTTCCAAGCCAATAGATGGTCCAATCACATAGACTACAAATGATATGCCAGTTAAGCGACTAGTCTATACGATAGTGTACATATGTGTGTGGGATATTCTAACTATAAAATCTCAGCATTCATCTAATCATGCATATAAATAATTAAACATTCAATTACATAAGCATAATTAAACAAGTGCGCAAATGATAATCTCAAACACAAGTATATATAGTGAGTCGGTTTCCCTACTCCACTTTTGGCAAACACACTCAACTTATGAGTGTACCTAATTTCAATATTGGAGATTTTAAATCAGGTTAACCTCTAATCTTTATAATTCTACACAAGGAATGGCTCTCGCAAGAGACTTTATGTGGTTTTCTATAGGCTCACCACAAATCTCGTCCTACACAAGAACTTACTATTGTATACTCCTGTCGGAGGCTCCCGTAAAAGATTTTAGTTGGTTTTTCGTAGGCTAACCAATGACCACGGTCCTAGTCCAAGGACCTATATTTACTCTCACCAGAGGCTCCCGCGAAGAGTAACACGTGCACACTCGTGTCTGGTGGCCTATACAAAGACTTGATTTAGGCCTTATACAAGAGCTAAGGTCCTATACAAGAACCTAGAATTTAGGCCCTATATAAGAGTCAATCTCCTGCACAAGAACCTAGTCGAGCTTGGGTCACAAACTCTTACCATCAATCCTACATAAGAAAATAAAGTATATAGACTCTTACACTTAACAACTTGTCGAATTGAGCCCCTTTTATAGTGCCTTCTTGGGTAGCTTAATAGTACTCTTCTGTATTTCAATTAGCTCCCTTTTGCTCCCCCGATCATGATATCATGCTTTGTCAAGGCTTCAGCTCGAAGATCCAACATCTTACATATAGTGCTCCTTTGAGGTAACCAAGGTAATAGGAGGTTGGTTGAATCTCTTACAATTAATGAAAAGTTGTATTTCCTAGGGGATCCACCTAGATGGGTCTTCCAGGGGATTTAAACAATGGTATGCCTATAGAGGTTGAGTTTAATCTTTAGAAAATTGAGAAGTTCAAGTACATATTCAAGGTGGAGGTTGGAATCCTCATTAGAGTGTTAATCTCAATGAAGATGACTTAGAACTCTTTGGTTTAGAGGCTTGAAATAAGGGATATGATCATGAAATCACTTAAGCTTATATTACACCAAAGACCTATGAGAATGCCTAAAACTTAATGCCATTTATAAAAAGTTTGAGTTCCAATGGTAAGAAAATTGGTGGATAATGGATCTGTCCATGCCATCGAAAGGTCTTCGATGCCATCGAAGCATCGAGAAAATCAGATAATATGATATATTTCTTGTTGGACATATTTGAGTTACCTTTTGATGTCATCGAGTGGTCTTCGAAACCATCAAAGCAAAACTTTGTTGCCATAAAAAAAATTAAATAATATGATTAATTCTTATTGGACTTATCTGACTCCCTGTTTGATGCTATTATTTTAGGTGTATGTTTTCACAATAGCTTCATACCTCTTTTAGCCTTACTCATCATATTGTAATTAGGTTCGTAAGGCTAATGGATGATTAACGAGGTTTACCTATTAAACCAATATTATCTAGAGGTTCAAAGTTGTTTTTGGTCAAGAGTTAGGGTCACCAAGGCACCTCATTTATATGTTCTTTGCTCCTTGATGGTCTTGTCCTCTTATGTCTTCGATCTTCAGTTCCAAAGGCTCAACTGACTACATGACACATGGATTTACGTAATTGACAAACAAGATACATAAATCAGTGCACTAATAGTGTTAATGTTCCTCCCCTGCCCATTAAGGGTATTTATATTGTCTGTACTTAGTACACCTCAATTTTGTACATCTGGACTTCCCATGCTGATATCATACATCCAGTAAGATCACTTACAACCCTTTTCACCTACCAAATTTATCAACCAACAATGTTATATCAATATTTCTATAGCTTTTGCAATAAGCACTATCGGTCTGCACCACAAATTAGTTATCATTTAACTCCATATGAAATTACACTAGACAATGACATTATTAAAATTATAAAATTAACCTACGTGTAACATGACAATTCAGAGTAGCAATTATATTAAATAAAGAAATTCTAAAAAAATTGATTCACCAAATCAAGGTTTGGGTGAACACCTAAAAATGCCCTTGAAAAGGTCAAAAAGTAAGAAAAAATTCATATAATTTTACATGCAAAAATAACTAGAGAACCATTTTTTTTAAAAATAAAAATAAAAATTACATCCACAAGTATAAATAACTCTCCATAGGTAACTTCACAAAAATTCAAAAAGAAAAAAATATAATTCAACTCAAAGTTATATCCGTCAATATTAATGCTAAAAAGATAGATTTGCATTGGATTATTTGAATTTGGCAAGTTTTCAGGCCACCGTTTTGGCAATCAAACAACAAATCAATGGATCAAATTGCAATTATATATGCCAACATAATGTTAAGAAAATTGTAGTTTCAATTTGGTCATTTCACTTTATTACCCATATACATTTGTTTAGGATTGCTACCTTAAAATTTCACAAACCCTTAAAGCCCCAAACCCCCAAATCCATGCAAATTTATAGTTCCAAGCATATCCATAAAAAATTCCAATAAAATTCACAAATTCTTAGCAACAGTTGAACTCATATCATTGCAAAATGCTGAATTTTAGGGAAAAGAAGCTCGAAAAATGCAATATCTTGCAAAATCAAACTCAAACCAATCCAAGACGGTGGAAATTAAACAATTCAAATCCTAGAGGACGGAAACAACAATCAAGTTGATCTCCTGTTGCTGCAAAATGAATAAGTATAGTGGGCCAACACAAAATAGTAAGAAATCAACAGCTCCAAGCAAACCCAATGAAAATTGTAACAAAATTTACAAACTATTACACAAATTGGACCAACCATATGCATGATTTCAACTAATCGACTAACAAAATATATAAAATTTCACCAAAATATAAATTCAAAATCAATGCAACATAGTAGAATATCAATAAATGAAGCTCAAACTACCAAAAAAAAAAAAAAAAAACTCCCAAATCCTAAAAAATACAACTCCAATAGCTACTAAAATTCACAACCAGAGCATGGAACTCAAAACCCCATCAAAATTTCACAAACCCCTAAATTCCATAAACAAAACATCAAACTCAAAACCTCATCGTGAGTCATTCATTTAGGATTACCCCCAAAAATTTCACAAACCCTAAAAGTGACCCAGATGACATAAACTTCTTTAAGTCCATGGACTCATTTGTTTGGGGTCTTAGTTCGAAATTTGTGAAATAAGTATCCTATCTCTCGATGGTTAAAGTTTCCTAAGGAGGGCAGGTACCAACTACAAGCTTAAACCATTGCGGGTTGTTGCGCAGCACGCCAACAACGCAGTGAGCCTAGATCCAATCTCAGGCCTCACTCACAAACGATAAACATAAAGAAATATAAACTAGAAACAGATCAAAGCAATCCAAAACAAACCACGAGACAAGATATACGTGAAAAAACCCCAATCTAGGGTAAAAAACTACGGATGCAAACTTCCACTATGAAGAACGAATATTACAAGGCAATATACTAACCTCTCCCTTGGAAGTACAGAGAAAATCCCTTGCCCACACCTTAGAAATATTTCTCAATATTCACCTTAACCCTAGAATAACCCTAGGGACCCTAATTTATAGTTTTGACAACTTCCCTTTCCGTATCCCAGTTGCGAAAGGACTTGCAAGATAAAATCCGCGAAACTCCTTTCCGCATCCCAGTTGCGAAAGGACTTGCAACACGAAATCCGCGCATGTGGCTCCACTTCTCAACATGCGGGACCACACAATTGACTATTACAGTCAGGTATTCGCCTATCATGAAGGAATGACACCATAGCTGAGATGGATGAAAACTCATAGAGATTAAGAAGTACCCATGAGTGCTAGAATCGACTCCTCATTCATTAGATAGAGAAGATTGCCAAGATTTCGTGATCCGTTGTCGAATCTATTCCAATTCCAACAGCCCGGACTTGAATTATGGGGATCATCGGAATACTTCGTATCAACAGATACTAGGTGGGTTCCTAAGACTCATTCTCCAACAAGCTTGAAGTTTTTGTTTTTGAGAGTCCTTATCGTCGGTTAAAAAGGGAAGAGACCTCCCTGGCTAAGACCACCTTTACTTGGTCGGGCGGATACACGTTATGAAGGCGGCCCACGCCTTTGTCGGGGTTTTTCTGGGGGAGGTTCTAACTAAAGGCAAGACTCCCTCCCCTGTTGAAACTGTTCCTTGAATAGAGAACGTAGCCCTTAAAACTCGGCTGGGGAGTGAAGGAATGCATAAACCTATTGTCGGATCCCACTACACTAGGATGTCCCTTTGTATATCTACTCGCATAAAGTATACTAGTCAGAGGTATCCCATGGGAAAATTTGTTTATAAAAAAAATCTTGTCCTTATTTTTCAAGAGTTAATAAGGAAATAGAACAATAAAAAGTTTGGTTAAAGTTACGGACTTCCAGGATGTCTCAATAATGGGACCCCTAAAAGAATCTTGGGGCCGCACACAACCCTTAAAGCTACCGTATAACGGTCAGGTTGACCCTCATACCACATACAACCTCTCTCACCGGCAAGATCGGTGATGTAGTAGAAGACTAAGAGTCTCAAGACTCACTTCCAAAGTGGGTAAGTATATTCTATCTTTTATTAAATACTTACCAACTCGAAGGCCAGCCCGAGTGTCCACATTGGACATTCATAGGAGCACGAGCCGGGCGGGAGTTAGATTAATTAGATCAATATGGAATAATGAGAATGAAATCAATAATGAGCATCCCGGGTATACCGAGCCCGATTGGACTCTATGCGTTCCTCTTAACATGTGGATACTCTCAAATTCATGTTTGAGCGTTATCGCCGCCATTCAATCCCCATAAAATGTTTGACCTAATGGAATATTACTTTGTTTATGTCAGAATAAAAGAGGAATAATAGTCATCAGAGGAAGAACAAAAAACAAAAAACAAAGAAACAACAAGAAAGAAGGCCGTGGCAGATTCTAGTCGGAGAGTTTCCAGTAAGGAAAGCCTAACCATTTTGGCTCTATAAATGTCCAAATGTTGTAAATCACAAATAAATTGTCCACTTGACTACTTTCTTAAACTAATAGACTAGTGGAAACCGGCATGACCCCAAGCACAAAAAAGCCCCAAAAGCATACGGATGCACACCCAGTGGACAAAAGCATGCCAAGCAACTAGTAGTCGAGCAGCCGTATGCTCCGACCAAGCAAGTCATAATTGAAAAACGATGTTTCCTTGCCTTCATTAAGATTTAAAACGTCGTCGTAAAAAAGGCAATCAATCAGAGGAAAATCTAAAAAAAATATATAAATAAATTTCTCAAGATCTAGATGGATCCCTGGCCAGCCCAAGGTTTAGAGAATGCAATTTCTTTTGCCAGTAGAAGGACGAAGTGGAGTCCCGCAGTCACGGAACAGGAGTTCCGAGCTGTTGTGTTCGCACAACACAAGTTCAGACATTACTTGATCGGGTCGAGGGTCTTTATTCACACCAATAAATCCCCCTTCGCAAGTAGTAGGGGGACTTTCAACAACCATGATGACGTGCCACTCATGCTTCTTTCATGAGAAGCACCTCGCGTCACTCCTTTGATTGGCGGGGGTACACCAAGTCACACCATTCTGTTCTAACAGGGATCACTTAATACATAACTATGAATGGTTATTACCAGTTATTCATACTAGGCGAGGCGGGAGACAAGAACTCGGGTTTAGTGTGAGTGAACCGACGTTCTAGCTAGACGGCAGATGAAATTCCCTTCCGATCCTCTGTCGGTTCTTTTTTGAGTTCCTCCAAGGATCGAAGCCCTGCCTCGACAAACTATAGGAGTTTTGGGTGGATCAGATGGCATTCCTGTATCCGACCCATCTCTTTCTGCCGATTCCCCATCAGATTCGGATTTAGGGAGTCCCATTCGTTTATGCGAGCGACTACCTGTCATATCCAAAACCCTCTCCATCCCGGTGAAAGTAGGTCTTATGCCAAATCCCTAACCTGGTTTCGGATACGAGAATGAATCCTGCCTTTCCGGTTGGAAATGAGCCGCTCGCCTTTCCTTCCTTCGCTTTCTAGCAGCCTTCCTTGCCTTCGGCCTTCTTTTTACCCGAATTCAGTCTTCTCTACAGTAGCACCATGAATAGCGCATAGCGGAGCAGCGCCCAGGAGGCAAGCAACTCCCATCATATTCAATGGGTTCAACGTCCAATTATTCAAACAAGAAGAGGATGAATCGAAATATAGCTGCAACACCAAAACAGGGGAACCGAAAGCCCTTCTTTGAAGTTCCTCCCAGATACATGGGATAGAGTTGAACATAGTCACATAAGAAATTGAAAGATTTTGTTGAAATTGTTCGTTTGGAAATTTCTCGAAAAGCTAATTGCCTATCCGGAGTGGAGTGTGTTCCAGAGGCGGGATTCGGGGTAGTGACAGGGTAACCTCGTCACTATATCTGAATTCTGACCTCGGGTATCCAACTTCAAGGGAAGTTCTATCAGGGGCTTCTCGAGATGTGCGATATCGCTTGGTCTGATAACCCGACGCGCCACCCCTCGTGGACTGTATAGTCCTACGACTAGGAGAGTCGAGGAGAGCCTTTATTCATCGATTCTAACGTTTCCTAAAATATATTGCATTGAATCTTTCAATCTCGACGATTGAACATCATATGGGCTATTATATTATTTCGATCAAGTCACTGTTGAGGTATCTCTCTCAGTTGGTTAGCTAGTGTCATTGGCCTTCGGCTCGGCTTCTGCCGTCGCTAGAGTAGCCCCCGTTATTGACACGGCTTCTGGCTCTTCGGGCCGGCTACATGGAATTGGCTTGCTAAGTCGGAGTTGTTAATTGGTTCCAGTAAGCTCGTCTCACAGGCAGGGGTGAGCTTGACAACTATACATTGACCACGACTATAAAAGGACCAACGATGATCGTCGGAGAAGGAGTAGGAGCTAATTCGGAGGGATATCTATCTCACCTTGCTCGCTTCGCTTTCTGTTCGACGAATCGGTAGCGTAAGTCTCCTGGTTTTAAGGGAGTTATTAGCTTTCACTGCGTTTGAAGGGAGTGTGTTTCTTGAGCTCTCTCGGTTAACTCGCTGAAAGTTAGTTAGTTAGTCTCTCTCTCAATCGTAGACTACTCTCATAACATTCATTGTACGTCTAGAGTGGTTGGTCACCTAAACCCTCAGAATTGTGCCTTTTGAGTCTCATATCAGGCGACACTTCTGGGATTCATTGTCAGGAAGCGAGGAATCGAGGCAGATCTCGCAGATATCATTAAAAAATCATTAAAAAAAAGAGGGGTCCCTCAGTTACGAATGGAAATTCTGAATTAAATTCATTATAGGATCTAATGTGTCCTTTTTAGAGGATGTTGCCACTCGGATCTGAACCGACTATCTTACTCCAACTTATCATTTCTACTTTTTAACATCTCTCTTTTTACTAGCTAAGTTTCCTTCTGCTTGGCAAAATGCGCAAACTATACGGTCTTCGCGGGTGGGGAGTTTGTTTATAAACTCCCCTCTTCACTCCTCCATTGTAGCCCACTACCTTAAACCCCCAAAAATTTAAAACCTTAAACTTCCAAATTTCATAAACCTTAACCCTCAGATTTTCTTATCTTAAATCTCCAATTTACATGTATTCTCAATTCCTTCAACCCAAACCAGATGCAAATTCATTGCACGTATAACAAAACCTATATCAAAACTTTCAATGTTCCAATGTGAAAACCCAAATCCTCTCTACAATACCAATATCCAAAAATCCCCAAAAATTCCAAGCCAAATGGAACGAAATACTCTCCTCAAATCATAGAAAATTTGAGTATTATTCCTTACATAGCTGATGGAAGAAATGGAGGGGGGAATCAATTGTGTGCGTTGAGTAGATCAAGAGAGTCGGATACTGGAGAGAGAGGATTTGGGTCACTCTCCAAAAATTTGGCATTGAAGTATGGTAACTCTAGTCCAGAGTTGTGGGTGTGAGATATATAAAGTATAATGTCTTATTTAATCCACATCACATTCACATTCTCGTATTGTCTACGACAAAAATCAACTTTTATTAAATTATCCTTAATAATAATCAATGTTTAAATCAACATTCACCACTAACTAATCCACTATTATTATTATTATTATTATTATTATTATTATTATTATTATTATTATTATTATTATTATTATTTTTGAGTTCAGTGGTCATCTATGGAGACCTTATACATCAATTCCTCAATAATGAATAATAAATAAATTATGAATTAAGTCTCTGATATTCTCATTCCTCTTGAAAATTCTTCTCTAAGCCATCACCTAAAACTAAACATTCTCAAATGAGTGAGCTATAAAGCCCAGTAAGATAGCCTTGCATAGGTTAACACATGTAATTAAAGTTTTAAAATCGTACAAAGATATTTCATAAAATCATGAAGAAATCAAGATTTCAATGAAAAGAACATTATAAACCATTCATTTCGAAATATGTATACCATGTAGCGAGCATACCATTATTATATCAATCATAATTTAATTAATTATTAGAATTCTCATAATTCCTTTAATATGGTTGGCCAACCTTCCTTAACACAACACATAGCCTGGTAACCGGAACCTTTTATATGATGCTCATCCATCCAAGGGCACTTGCCTAACAATTAGAACTCTTTGTATGATGCTCAATCATCTAAATGACACTCTTGGTCCAACAATGGGAACCTTTTGCACTTATACTTACCTATCCAAAGGTATCCAATATGGAAATGGGAACCTTTTGTAATTATATATATTCATCCATCCAAAAGACTCACAGTTGAGGGACCACTTCGTATGGTCAAACAATGCGCATGTCTCCTACTAAGTCTGGCAGCGTGAGAAACTTTTGTAAATTAACCATGTTTGCCCACCCAAATTGACTACGATAGAGATCTAATATCTCAATTATATTTCCAATAACCAATTACATTACATGAATCACATGCCTTTTCAAAAGAAATCAAGTCCTTCACTTCTCAACATTTCCATGGCATCAAAACCTAAACACAATCTCATGTAATTATAAGATTCTTCAATAGGCAACATAAAAGCTTTAAAAAAAAAAAATTCATAAAATACAATCTTCAAAAAATAGGTTTGAGCTTATGGTTTTATAATCTGGAGAGTGCTAGGAAATGCTTCCGAAAGCTACTGTTAGCTACCCCTGCTGGGGAATCGATACCAAGACGCATTTGGTTTGGATCTGTACTTCTAATAATTGGGTTGATTCTTAGTAAGATTTCGATGTAGTGATCAAATGGCTCATCTAGTGACTGGCTAGGATTGGAAATCAAAGGCTTTACAAATGTTGACAGTGGGTTTTTTTAGCGTGGAAAGTGTGGACCACACTACATGAAACAAAGGGGATAATATCTCCACTGTTGAAACCTTACTTGGGCCCACAGGGATGTTTATTTGTCATCCAACCTGTTCATAAGGTCAAAAAGAAACGGATGAAGGGAAAAAGCAAATATTAGCTCGGTCTAAAACTTCTGTGGCCCTGCGGAAGTTTTTAACGGTAGGCTTTTAATTCCCACTGTTACTTGTGGTGTGGTCTACTTGATCTTTGGATATTCTTCAATTTCAGCATCAACCACTAAAATGTTCTGATAAAACGGATGGACGGCATGGATAAGACACATACATCACGCTATGCCGGCAGAGTTGACTCGAGCGTACTGAGTTGCTCAATACGCAACCGGTGTCCTTGTCGTTTCTTCATCGGTAGAGTGCTATTGTTGTTTTCCTGTAGTTCATTTTGTTTTTCTCTTGTACTAAAATTTCATTATCTTTTCCAAAGAACAAAAAAAGAAAAAAAAAGCTGGGAATCATGAGTACGATTTTCAAGGGGAGATTGAAGCAGAAGAAAAAAGAGAAGTTGGGAATCATGAGTACACTTTTGAGGGAGAGACTGGAAGTCTGCTTCGAGATCAAGAACAAACGCCGGAGGGGTTTCAACAAGTATGTAAAGGAGTTCCATAAAAGAAAAGAGACGGTACACCGGCAGAAGGTTCACGGAATTCAGCGTGAGAAGATCAAACTGTTAAAGAACAACGACGTGGAGGGGTACCTACTCATGGTTCAGGTACTCGTTTAAATTCCCCTCCCTTTAAAAAAAAAAAAAAAAAAAAAATATTATTAAAACGTGGTTTATGTTGGTGTGATGCTTTAGGGCCTGTTTGGAATGCGGGATTAGGTGGTATTGAATTGCATTTGGTGGGATATAAATTCCATCCAATGTTTGGTATGTATGGGAAAGATTGGATTAATCCAGGTATCTGTGGGCCCCACGTTGATGCATGTGTTTTATCCATGCCATCTGTTAAGGGCTTGTTTGGTTTGATGTAATTACATGATTTTTCATGTAATTTCTCTCAAATCAGAATTAAATGTAGAGCTGAAACAAGCCGAACCGAGTCGAGCTTGGCCAAGATCGGCTAGCAGGCTACCCCAGCTCGAACTCGGCTTGGCTTGGTCCTTGAGCCTGACTGGCCAGCTCGGCTCGGCTTAGTCAGCAGCTCGGGCCAGCTAAGCTCGATCTTTCGAGCCGAGTACGAGTTTGAGCCTGTGAATTGAGTTCGAGTTTAGATTTTAGGATTTTTAATCTATATAATATATAATATATAATTTATTTAAATATAAATATTTACAAAATATTTATATTATGCGAACCCAATTCGAGTCAAATCGATTCGAACCGAGTCAAGTTCTGAGTCAAGTCGAGTTGAGCTTGGTCTAGCTCGGACTCGGCTCGAAATTTTTTCAAGCTCAAAAAATCAGCTCGACTCAGCTTGCACCCACTTTTGAGCTGAGTCGAATCGAGCTTTCCCGAGTTGAGTCGAGCGAGTTAACCGAGCTAACTCAGTTCGTGTACAACTCTAATTGAATGCATACATCAAACAACACCACATGCGTTTCAAAGTGAAGAGTAGTTGCCCAGGAAGAGATTTCATGACAATTTGAAGCCAAAGCTTGGTGGGCCTCACCATGATATATGTGTTATATCCACTCCATCCGTTCATTAGTAAAGATCATTTTAGGGCTTGGGCCCAAAAATGAGGCATATTCAAAGATCAAGTGGACCACACTACATAAAATACTGGAGAGTGAACGCTAACCATTTAAATGTTCTTCCAATAGTGTGATCCACTTGAGCTTTGGATCTGTCTCATTTTTGGAGGCATACCCTAGAATGATTTGGCCAAATGAATGGATGGCATGGATAAAACATATACATCATGGTGGGCCCCATAGAGTCCATCTTGTTTTCTGTACCTAAAAGTTGATGCTGTCAATGTCATACAACATCCCTTCCATCACAAATTCCTTTAGCATGTAATTAATGCTTTAAAAGTGTAAAATACACTGCAATTTCCCTGAAATACATCCAACCAAACAAACCCTAAGATAAATGACCACATGCTATGATTTGGTCATTAAACAGGCTGTAGTGTAATTGATACATTCAAGCTCCTTACTGTAGCCATTCAAATGTTGTAAATCATCCATTATTGTAACTGGTTTTTTCATCTCTAAACACAAGCTCTCGTCTCACTTAGAAGTGTGAGATAGAGAATTCATTCACACAAAGTTCTGTGTTTATATGGTATTAGAGTCATCACGCTCTTCCCATCTCCTTAAAAAAAAAGAAAAAAAAAAAAAGAAAGAAAAAGAAAAATGTCAATGTCTTCATCCTCTTCTCCTTCTATTATTTCTCCTAACATTCATCACTATTTACCTATCAAACTAACGCTGGCAAATTACTTGGTTTGGCGATCCAAGTTCCTACCAATCCCGAAGGACTATAACCTTATGGGTTTTGTGGGTGGATCAAGTCAATGTCTGCCCCTGCCTATACACGGAAAAGACAACTTTCCTGAAATCAATCCAGAATATCTCGACTGGCATTGCCAAGATCAAATGATATTAAACTGGATCATCTCTTCTTTAACAGGAGTCCTTGCCCAAATTGTAGGACTAACCACATCTCGAGAAGTGTGGGAACATCTTGCTGCCACCTTTGCTGGCCATTCCAAAGCTCGGATTATGTAACTCAGATTAAAACTTCATCAAATAAAGAAAGGATTAGACGCTATGTCATAGTATCTTCTCAAATCCAAAACTCTAGCAGATCAGTTAGCCATGGTGTCTAAGCCAGTTGAAGATGACTTTATTTAGATGCCGACTGGGCCGGCTGCCCGGATGACAAAAAATCACAAGGCAGGTATCTTGTTTATTTGGGCACCAATCTCATCTCCTGGCAATCTCGTAAACAACCAACAGTTGCTTGCTTGCTCTAGCACCCGAAGTGAATATCACACTCTTACCAGTGCAACGGTTGAGCTCACATGGTTTCAGTCACCATTTTGTGAGCTTCGCATGTGTCTCTCTCTCAGCCACCTACCTTATGGTGTGAAATGTTGGTGCCACATATCTCTCAGCGAATCTGGTCTTCCATGCACGTGCCAAACATGTTGAAGTTGATTTTCACTTTGTCCGGGACAAAGTTGGCATAGGCGGCCTACAAGTTCGTTTCATTTCAACCAAGGACCAACTTGCTCACATCCTAACCAAGGGCCTCTCTACTTAGCAATTCATTTTCCTACGTGACAAACTCACTGTCACACCAGCAATGCCAAGTTTGAGGAGGCGTGTTAAGGAAACTGACCAACTGTTATGATATGGTCATTAAACAGGCTGTAGTGTAATTGATCCATTCAAGCCCCTAAATTGTAGCCATTCAAAATGTTGTAACTCATCCATTCAAGCCTTAAATTGTAGCCATTCTAAATGTTGTAACTCATTCATTCAAGCCCTAATTTGTAGCCATTCAAAATGTTGTAAATGATTTTTTCATCTTTAAATACAAACTTTCCTCACTCAAAAGTATGAGATAGAGAATTCATTCACACAAAGTTCTGTGTTTATATAGTCCATCCATACGCGCCCTTTACATGTGACACTCGAGATGCATATGAATATAGGTGACCGGCATCAGTTGTGAAATATGGTCCATTGATTACAATTCCAGTGTCCACCAAACGCTAGTTTCATGTAATACAATGTTTTCTCAAAGGAAGAATTTGATCCCAAATTTGGGTTTGGATGGTCAAAACACCATGGCATTTCCAGACATATAATCATTGTGTAACAATGGTGTCAATTCCATCTAATGCAGTTCAATACCACCTAATCCCACGTTTCAGATTGGCCCTTACCTTCTTTCATATTGACACTTCGATAACCATGTAGGATGCAAAATCAGATCGTGTTAAGCAGCTCCTCAAGGAGACTGAAAAATATCTTCAGCAGCTGGGCACCAAAGTGCTGGAAACAAAGGCTATGGCGAGGCATTTTGAGATGGAAACGAATGAAAATCGAGCAGTTGAGAAAAACGAAATGATCATCAATGAAAATGAAAGCGATCAGGCATGGTTAAGCATCAGCTTTGTGCATGACTTGAAGTTACCTTTCGTTCTCCATCTGATTTTATGAGTTTTCTTTTGCAGCATTACCTTTCAAACAATGAGAACTACTATCAAATAGCTCATAGGTATGATGTTATATCTCAGAAAATGTTATGGGATTTTGGGTAGTGGAATGCTTTGATTGCATGTGTTGACTACTGGTGGCTATTAATTGGCAGCTTTTATAAAGTAGAATGCTTCAGAAATGGAATATTGGTTTGGGCCATTACTTCCTCTCTGTTTTCCTGGGAAATTCCTCACTTCGTGCTTTGTTTTTCACCTATTAGATTCATGAACACTCATGCATAAATACATCCCTTCACATACATATGTATGTATATGCTTTCAATTCATCTTTACTATTGGGAATTCATATTACAAACATTGTTTTCTGCAGTGTGAAAGAGAGCATAGATGAGCAGCCATCCTATCTTCAGGGTGGAAAATTGACAGAGTGAGTCTGATATTTATAATTATCATTTTTTTGCAACTGAACTTTTTTTTTTTTTGGTAAAGAAGAATGTAGCCTTTATTTCTTACCTGGAAGAACAAGGTTCATGTAGCTGATCTTATTAATTGGGATAATTATTAGATGATGATGATGTTGATGATGCAATGCAGATGCACTCTTTTCTCTAAATTAAGTTTTGAATTTATATGATATATGTTTTTACTTTACAGGCACGAAATGAATGGTCTGCGATGGTTGGTTTCATTATACAACAATCACTTGAATGGCATTCTTGCTGATGAAATGGGTCTTGGTAAAACTGTCCAGGTATGGCTGAGTGAGATGTGAAATTGCATTAATTCAATAAGAGGCTGTGTGTGCACATGCATGTCAGGCACATAGTTTGTACATGTGTGTATGCTTTGGCGATCTGGATCATTGATCTGATGGCCCCCTATCATGGATTGACCATTATCCACACTGAAAGATTCAAGCTAACTGATTTATGGTCTTTATTCTATTGAATGACTCATGGCATATATTTTCTTAGTCACCGATTTTCTGGTCAGTAATTGAAAAATTAGGACTCTGTGTGCAATATGAAAATTACCTATTAGTCATTAAAGTTCCTTATTAGTCACCGATAGATGATTCGTTATAGACGCACACATTTGTGTGTGTGTGTGTGTGTGTGTCTACAGTCCACACACATAGACACTGATATAGATTGTACCACCACAATTTGTGGTTGCATGGGCTGCTTTGGGGCCCACATCATCTGTGCATCAGATCCACCCCATCGGTCTTGTTCTTCCCCTCGTGCTCACTGGAGAAACCAAACACCGGGCTGATTCAAAACTAGGTGGACCATGATGCAGGGAACAACATAAAATCATGCCTAAGAACTCTAAATTCACATGGTGTGGTCCACCTGGGTTTTGGATTGGCATGAACTTTTGGTGTCCCTTCATCCTAGCAGGATGCATTCGATGAGTGGATGAGATAGCATATACCCAAAACAGTGTGCCCCACAAACGGAGGGGACAATTTTTTTGGTTGGGCATCCCCTCCCAACTGTTTGTTGTGGGGTGGTCCACTTGAGTTTCCGTTTGGGCTGGTTTTTGGCCCCATAACCTAAGATTGAAGGGTGCATCTAATTTACGGGGTGGATATGATGCACAATTGGTGTGGGCCCCACAATACCACAACAAGTGGTGGTACCTGTACCACATGAGCACGCACACAGACATGCATGCACGCACGCTTGCATGCACATATAGTGATGATGAATAGTGGACACGCATGCAAACACACATTATGGTGATGAATAATGGACACTCACACATGAAGTACACTTACATAGCATGATGATGAATGGTGGTGAAAGCACACATATATGCATGCACACATATACATACATACATACTGTGGTGAGTAATGGTGCTGAAACAAAGCATCTGATAAGCAGTCTTTTTGCAGGTTATTTCTCTAATTTGTTACCTGATGGAATCAAAAAATGATAGAGGACCGTTTCTGGTAGCTGTGCCATTGTCTGTGCTACCAGGATGGGAGTCTGAAATTGCCCTCTGGGCCCCTGGCATAAACAAAATCACATATGCTGGCTCTCCTGAAGAGAGGTGTAGGTTATTCAGGTAACAGCAAGTCAATGTGAAATTCCTTGCTTTATCATTTTGTTAGTTATGTGAGGAACGGATTAGTTGTCATTCCTTTTTGCAGGGAAAGGATCTGTCATCAGAAATTCAATCTCCTTTTGACAACATATGAATACTTAATGAACAGACATGATAGACTAAGACTCAGAAAAATCCATTGGCACTATATAATAATTGATGAAGGCCATCGCATAAAGAATCCATCTTGCAAGTTGAATGCGGAACTGAAGCATTATCAGAGTTCTCATCGCTTGCTGTTGACTGGAACACCTCTACAGGTCAACCAAAATTCTCCCTCTGCTAGTGCAAATTGAGTTCCATTCCTATAAGTGCGATATATTTCCTTTCCTTTATTCATTCCTTTATCGTGGGTTACTTCCTCATTTTCCTTTGCCTATTAGTGTATCCATGTCTTTTTTTTTTTTTTTTTTTTTTTGGGGGGGGGGGGGGGGCGGTAATCTTCTGAACTTAGAGATCTCTGGGACATCCTCATCCATGTTTGTTTCCATCAGATTAACTGTCTTGATCACCAAACTATGTCCTTTCACCTGTACGGACTGGGAGCATTTGGGCACTATTTCTGTTTTAATTCACCAGCACTTTATAATTCCTCTCCCATGTTTCAATTCCTTCCTTCACAGCTTATGTCATTAGCATTTTCTTTCCGCCTTGGAACTGGATTACATTGATTTTGTTTCTTTCTTTGCAATATCTACATATACATTTCGATTTATTAAGATTTTTCTCAAAGTCTTGAATAATTTAAATTCTCTTTTTCTAGATGATGGATATAACTGTCTCTATTTTTACACAGAACAATCTTGAGGAGCTATGGGTGTTACTGAACTTCTTATTACCAAACATTTTCAATTCATCAGAGGATTTCTCACAATGGTTCAACAAACCTTTTGAGAGAAGTGGCAATAGTTCACCTGATGCAGTAAGTGTTGGGCTTATATTTAGTATATAAAATGCAGCATTTTTATTTCTTTCTAGCCTGATGTGAGAACATTTTCTAGGATCTTTGTACAATTGATACTCACGATCTAACAGGCTTTGCTATCCGAGGAGGAGAATCTTTTGATTATAAATCGTCTTCATCAAGTCCTTCGACCCTTTGTTCTTCGGAGGCTGAAACACAAGGTCTGTGAACTAAGTTCTTCTTGCTTTTGGTAAGCTATGTTTTGTAAGTATTTGTTTACATATTCAAAATCTTTGTCCTTGTTAAGCTTTTCACTGAAGTGATATTCTAATAGATAAAGCCTTTGTATTCCTGGATTGTTTACTATTTTGAGTAAATAACATATTCTAGAGTGATTGGTATGATATATATTTTATCTTGAATTTCTTTGATACTCTCGAATTCCAGAGCTCCAGAAATGATCCTAGTTTGTTGGAAGCAGTGACATCTTGAACAAAATGCTAGAATGTTCTTTTAACAAAAAAAGAAAAAAAGAAGAAAGAAAGAATGGTTTACATATTTGTCATCAATTGCCTTTTTTGTTGGGATTGAGTAGTTTCTTTTTAGGGGAGCATTTGTAGAATCCATAGTTATTAGGGCTGTTAACAGGTTGGATATTGCATATAATCCATATCTCATATCCAACTTGGATTTCGGATATGGATTCAGATTTGGATATTAACCAAGAAGTTGGATATATGTTGGATATGGATATAATCCAAAGTCGGATAGTTAGGTAATTGGATATCCGGGTAATATCTAATTAAAAAACTAAAATATAAGTTAAATATCTAATAAAATTAGCAAACATATACAAAAATAGAAAAAAAACCCACTATCCTTGAATACCTATAAACTAGTAAAAAATAATGATTTCCATAACACATACTATCATGCTACAATTCTTACATCATTTAAATAAAAACTGACTTTGACAAAAAAAGTCAATTACAATTCATCAAGAATCACCTTATCAACCTCATCATGCATGTAAATATCAATCAACACTATAGAATTTAATAAGATATTATTTAGTGAAAAATATTATTAGTTACATTCTTTTAAAAAATATATTATTAATTGCTTAAATTGTCGAAATGTTGTTGGTAATCGGGTAAGCAGATATGGATATCCATATTTGACATGCTTAGAAGTCGGATAATTGAGTAAAACTTTTTGAATTGGGTAAAAATTCCATATCCGTATCCGATTTTCTTGAGTTTGATATGTTGGGTAAATGGATATAAATTGCCAGCCCCAGTAGCTCATCTTGCCAGCCCCAGTAGTTAGTCTGGTCCACTGCTTTTACATAGATATGTATGAGTTCATCCTGTATCCACTTACACAATCGGCTTTACAACAACTGCACATAGATATGTATGAGTTCTCTCCACTGTTCATCATGCATGGTGTCATAGTTGTCAAGTGGCACATGCTGACTACCCACCTAGCCATGAGCCCTTCTTGGCCTGGCAGCCTAGTGATCGAAGGTAGGTTTACACAAGTAGATACGTAAATATGCTGTACATAGTTACATATATGAATATGCTTTTTTTAATGATTGGAAATTAATTTTATTAAAGGAAGGAAAAAGGAAATCAAAACAAATAAGGCTAGCAAGCCCTGCAACACAAAAACTAAGCAGATTACAATTGGTGCCTAAGATCTGAGATCATTAGAGCAGCCGAGTGGGCTCCATCTTTTGCAAGAGAATCTGCTCTTGGCAAATCTAGGATGTGGGAAATAGAGTCCGTTATACTGGCGTGTAGTTCAAGTGCTTCATTACAAATATTGGCAATCCTCCACAGGGCATGGCCTTAGATAATCCAAATTGGTCACATTTTTTGAATCACAGGCAACAGGGACTGAAATTATGCTGAATCTCCAGCTTAACACTGCCCTCCCCATCAACCCTCCCATTGTCCCCCATTTAACTGACCACTATGGTCTAGAAACCAATCTCCTTGAGCCACATACCCCCATCGCTTCTCTCTGATTAGTTGCAAAAGAGCCGAACTTTTGATCCTTTGTGTTCATCTGCCAGGCAGAGCTCCTCCCATTCTTTGGTCTGCCTATTGGCTTTTCTCAGCCTCCTCACTAACCATTTAAGTGCTGAAGAATCTAGACTCCACCCAGAATTTGATAAGCTAGTCCCAAATCTTCATTCATACAAATTTGTCCTCCTACCGTTTTTGAATCGATCTCTATCACTGAGCCTATGCAATTCAACTGGTTTGACCAACAGAAATATTTTATTGGCCTGTCATAAAAACATTCACCCGACTAGCATCTCATCCTGTCATCCACTGTTGCTTCAAACTCAAGTTGCATCCATTTTTAGAGAGACTTTTCACGGTGAAACCCCCCTCCTGGTATCCCCATTTTAGCCTCACCAATTTGGATATCTCCTCATAAGAGACTCCCTCCATTGCCACTGTTGCCACCAGCCCTCCATTTAAGATCCTCCTGCAACTCCTGGATAACCTTTTAGTCCAACTTCAAGGACTTTTTTCCCCTCAATCTTTTCCACCCAAGCCATATCCTTTGGAATTGATTCATTTTATAATCTATGGTTGATTCCAACATTCCTTAACGTTGTTTCACCTCGTCCTTGAAAAGTATCCCACCATTCGACTGACTTGAGGGTGACGTGATGCTGGCTTGCCCCCCTCACCTGTGGCTCCTCTATTAAATAGTATCTTCTTTTCCCTCTTTTGCCTTTGGCCCATGTTTAGCGATGAACTTCCAACACTTGACCACCAATTTTCTTCCCATCCCCTACTCGTCATTTATGCCTCCTGTCATGTCCTAAACCTTACCAATGGAAAATCCCATCTTTCCCATTCACTTGTCCCTCATTTAGCACCTACCTTCTATTCCCTGGGGGTGGCCAAGTACTTGAGCATGCCTTCAATAGAAAAAATAAAAAATATTTCTCCTTATTTTTTTCCTTTGTGTTTTCTTTTTGTCTTTGTTTTGCTTTGCCTTTTGGCTCAATAAAATCAATATCTTTCAAATAAATAAATAAATAAATAAAATCAGCATGTCATCTCCACTTCTTATCTGATGGGTGGTTCATGCTGAGCGGGCTCTTCTGGCACTAAATCCTCTTTACATCAACCATTCTCTGTGCACGCAATAGTTGTGTTAAGGCATGGGGCTTGACTGTGCTGGCATGTGAGTTGGGATGGTTACTAGTCAGTGCCCTACTGTTTAAGCAGCCAACTACTCGAGCATGACCTTCGATGTGGGTGGGTGCTTTGTGCTTAGTGATTTGCCTGGCAATTGCCCATCCATGACCCCACGCTGCCTGCTCGCCCTTTGGGGCATGCATGTTATAGTCGGATCGGTAGTACTTACTGATTGGGAACATGTTGCCATGTGAGTGTTCTCAATGTGAGCCTCCGTCATGGCCTGCCTGGTGAGCCCACCTGAAAGAGGGTTGATGTTATGTGAATTCTGACCGTATTACTTTTGCCAATCTACCATTTAAACCAATCCCATATTGCTGGGTGGAAGGCTAGGTTGCTGATTATGTTTGCAATGGTTTCTTTAGCAAGTGGTTTCCCAAAAATGTTAAAATGTTATAATTTTGTTCAATTAGTCTATGGCCAGCCCCCAAAATAGCTGGGACAAGGCTATGGTGATAATGATCTTACATTCCTGTTTTCTGGTAGGTTGCAATTGAATTACCTGGGAAGATTGAGAGACTGGTAAGATGTGACGCTTCTGCTTATCAAAAGCTTTTGATGAAGAGGGTGGAAGATAATCTTGGTTCCATCGGAGCTCCAAAGGTATTTTATGCATTCTCTCTCTCCCTCCCTCCTTTTCTCTTATCTTCTCCTCTTCCAAGTTTTCTAGAAGTGAAATTCTATCACTACTTTTATGATTTCTTCTGTGATTGTCCAAGTCTTACCAGTTTCTATGCCTAATGTCATTCCCCATGGTTAGGTCCGCCGGGTTTACAATTCTGTGATGGAGTTACGCAATATATGCAATCATCCATATCTAAGCCAAGTGCATGCAGAGGAGGTATGTCTCATTGTCACTTTCTCAACATTCTGTTTCTATGTTAATGGCAAGTTTGGAATCTACGATACCCAGATATGGATACTGATGCAGGCATAATATGGATTTGGAAATGCAATTGTCCATTTATAGAGCGCAATATATATATGGATTAGGGTATCCTGTTTGTAGCATGCTATTCATGTTTAGTTTACATTTTTTACAAGATCAATATGTCATTCTATTGATTGCAGTATTAATAAACTAGCTTTTGTTTCTTAATCTTTATTGCTTAATAAATTTAAAGAAACTTGTTAGTTAACAAATTTTTCTTTCTTTCTTTCTTTTTTCGAATGGCTAGTTTACAACTGTTATGGTATTCATATATTATAAATAAGCATATAGAATGAAAAAAAGAACAAAAAATTGTCGAAGTTTAAAAAAGATCGAATCTAATACAATCTGATTCTGTTAAAATGTTTCCTATAAGTATCCTATTAGTATGGTATTGTGTCCCATACAACACGATATATTGATCATAGACAAGTATCTGGGTATCATAGATTGAAGTGTCCATAAAATTTGGATGGGCATGTGCATCCCCACAGCATCAAATGAGAATGGTGTCTGATCCTTTACTATTGCATTCTCATTTTGGTTGATTTTAAAGATGGAGGCATCTAGAGCATCCTACCATCTGCATTTTGTGGGATGCACCAAATGCGTTTGCCTTTTGCAAAATGTGCATGGGCGTGGCCACATTCAATCCCATTGTCATTCCAAGGTGCATTAAAATGGGTCCTTAATCTTCTGCGTTATTTGCTAACTCTTGCTTTACTTTCATCACAACTCTGGTTGTTCTTGTGGCTATAGGTTGATAGTTTAATACCTAAACATTATTTGCCACCAATTGTGAGACTTTGTGGAAAGCTAGAGATGTTAGATCGGTTACTACCGAAGCTGAAGGCAACCAATCATCGGGTATGTGACAATCTTTGTATATGTTTAATCTGATTTGTTGATGTTGCCAATGATATGATTTATGTCTTGTTTCTGGCCACAGTGGATTCATTTATCCTTTTGTAAATCTATACATGACCATGCTGTGAATTGAGTTTTCTGAGATGTTGGTGGCCTGGTCATCAGTAGGTTGTTTATCTTATTTTCTTCTTTATTTTATTTTATTTTATATGTGCAGATAGAGTAGTTTAGTCATTTTGTCATTATGAGGTAAAGATAAAGCATCTTTTTGAGTTTTTTATTATATTATTATATTATTATTTTTTAATGCCATTGTTTTTCTTGTTGAGAAAGGCGAAATTTCCTGGGTTACCTGGATACTCATATGTTTGGCCTACCACTGTGTAATACACGAACCCTTCATATTGGCACCAGAAGGCTGGACTTTTGATGCAGGACATGAAATTCAAGTATGATGTGAAAGATTTTCAGGCTTTAGATTACACTAGTTCAGAAACAATTACACAAAATTTCACATCCCACACAAAAGTTCAAACACTCAATCAAGGGGAATCTTATGCGGATCTAGGCCTACACATGCTAGGGCCGGATCAATCAAAATTATAGACCAAACAAGAATCAAAGGAGGGTAAATTCATCCACACATGCACAGAAATAATTCCCCCAATCCAAGGGATTCAGAAATTTCAATTCGGGGAACCCTAAGGTTGAAGAAAGGGCATGAAATTGGGGATCTGAGTAATTTAGGGTTAGGTTTAGGGATTTTGGGTGAAAGAAGAGTGAAAGAAAGGAAAGAGACGAACCAGAGAGGTACAGCACGTGTAGACAGCAACAATGGCCCAGACGCACGTGTGTGGGGCCCACTATTTAGACACTATAGCACATGATGGGGACAAGGCTTCAATTTTCATCTGCCTATCATCCTCAAAGTCTCAAACAGACGGTCAAACTGAAGTTGTCAATAGGAGTCTTGGAAATCTGCTTAGATGTCTTGTGGGTGATCACGTCCAAACTTGGGATACCGTTTTGCTTATTGCCGAGTTAGCATACAATAGTTCCATCAATAGGTCTATAGGCATGAGTCCATTTGAGGTTGTGCATGGCTACAAACCTAGGAAACCTGTAGATCTCATACCTATGTCTGTGTCCTATAGGCCATCTGAGTTTGCACATGAGTTTGCACGTCATATACATGAGTTGCATAGTGAGGTCGGGAAGCGAATTAATGTAAGTAATGAAAAATACAAAGCGTTTGCTGATTCTCATCGCAGGTTTCATGAATTCCAAGTAGGAGATTTATGTCATGGTTCGCATGAGGCTTGAACGGTTCCTACATGGGGCCGTTAAAAAGTTACAAGCGCGCAGAAAGTGGGTCCTAATGCGTATGTAGTCGACCTTCCACCTACCATGGGAATCAGTTCTACTTTTAATGTGGAAGATCTAGTACAATATAAGGGTTCTGCTACTTCACCTTTTGATCCATCCACAACCCCCCCCACAGACCGTAACCTAGTCCCAAATCCATGGCCCCTACCTGACCATTCATCCGAGCAATTACCACCTTTACCTTCCTTGCCTGCTCGAAGCGAACAGATAGAAGACATACTGGATGCAAAAGCAATTTCCACTCGACATGGAGGATTTCAGAAATCCCTTGTCAAGTGGAAGCATAGGCTGATCTCAGACATTGCATGGATTACCGAGGACGAGTTACAACACTTAGACAGTTAGACGCAGACATTTTGGAGCGCTATAAGAGTTTTAGTCAGCCAGAGGCGAACTCTTCTCAGCCAAGGAGAGTTGATGAGGACATCACGTCATGTACACCCTTACGTACATATCAGAGGAGGCGGGCCGCACTGATTTTCTTGTGGCTAAGAGAGTACCCATGATCGTGCCGAAGACCCCATGTGCATGTGCGAGCATCTGGAAGACCCCACACTGGGAAGATGCACATGGGCTGCTTTATGGAGTGATCCAGACCGTTGGATCGGATGGATGCGAAGATCGGGCCATTGGATCGCATGGATTACATGATCAGGCCATTGATCGTTGATCGTCCACATCAGTTTTAGACTTTATCATATTTTAGGATTTACTTTTTGATTGTTTTATATTTGGACACATTATGAGTGTTTTAGTTGATTTTATTTACACTAGGGTTATTTTCGTTAAATTTCATAAGACGAGGATTATTGTAATTTTTGAAACTTCTTGGATCTATAAAAAGAGGGGGGGCGTGTGAGCTCTCTCCCATTGAATTTTGTGATAAAAAAAGAGAAAAGCTCTTGCTTTCTTCTCCCATCTTCATGCGATTTGAAGATACTTCCATGCGATTTGGAAGGAAGATTGGTGCGAGGTCTCCATCTATCCCCACACCATCTTCTCTTTTCTTCCCCATCCAGGTATTTTCTTTAGGTTCTTTATTATCTCCATCCTAGATCTTCTTCTTCTCCCAAACCTTACTTTCCCATACCCATCCACAATCTAAACCCTAACCGACCTAAACTCATTCTCCTACGCCACACGTGTGACCATACGACCACACGTGTGAATCCCTTCTGCCCCTTTTGGTTTCCCACTATCATTATATCAAAATCCCTTCCATCCCCGAAACCATAACCTTAAACCTAAAATTCCTAATTTTCCTACTTTCCCAAATTACCCAAATCCTAGTTTTCATCCTAAGTTATATTAGGTTTCCTATTTTGAAATAGACTATACACTATACTAATTGGATGTCCCTACATCCATTAGATCCTAGTTTCTTTTTATTTAATGATCTTGTGTTATGATGTTAGTAGCTTAGGCTAGGTTTATTTGTGATTTTCTTTTGATTTTCATTATATTTGTAATGAATATAACGATGTTTGTGTTTTTTTTTTTTTTGAATATCTTAATTCGGCTATTTGATCTCACATGTTACTTAGTTCATGCATTGGTCCTGCATCACTTATCATGGGCTACCTTTATGCATTGATAAGCTGGCTAGGCATTTGGAATGGTTCGAGAGGAACTCTTGGAGGTCGTTTCATACTCATCAAGGCGATGCTATTGAACGTACCTTTGTATTTCATGTCTCTTTAAACGCCCAAAGTTGGTTCTGGCCAGAGTTTGAGTTGTTGTCGACAAATCGACAATTTTGGTGAAATTATCAGTATCGCTGGAGCTGTGATACTGAAACCCCCTTTTTTCGATTTGTTTCCTATTGTCAGTGAGATTTCGTCGAAAATATCGATTTTTTCAATATTACTCATTGTCGGTGATAAAATCGACCCCTACCACCTTTAAGGGATGTAGCCAACAATCCACTCCTCTCGATTTTGTTGATATATACTATTGTTTTATTATGTTATCGCCAAGCACTGCAACTCGATAGTGCACCTATGTTGTAAATCATCACAAAATCGAAAAAAAAAAAAAACAAATGACAAAAAAAGGAAAAAAACAAAGGGAGATGGAAATCTGAGTTATGAAGTAAAAATTGGCAACTCCTGTCCAAGCTCAGTGGATTAAACAATTGATTTGGGGCCACAATCACAATCAAAGCTTGGGTGGCTCGGAATCTATAGGTATGAATAAATCCTTAAAATACATTTTCCCCTCGATTTAAGCATGGATTTTGCTTCGAATCATGCATTGACATGGATTTGGAGTGGAAAGTCAAAGAGTTTGGGATTGAATATTTCTGATTTTGGGAAAATTGGGGAAATTACAATTTTCCCCAATTTCTTCCCAAAAATACTAAATTGGGGCCTAATTTTTTGTATGATTAGGAGGAAGGGCTGTTCTATCAAATGCCCATAATCTTTTGATTTTTTCAATTTTTTTTATATTATTGAAAATTACGAAAATTATTTGTTTAATGTTAATTTAATTATTTAATCCTTTTTTTTTTTCTTTAAATGGGGGGCCCATTTAAAGAAAAAAAGATTAAATAATTATTTATTATTATTATTTTTATATTTTTGAAAATAAAAAAAATAAGATGTTAAATGTAAAAAATATTTTAAAATGTATCATGTATCATGCAATGTATGTATCTATGGTGTTTGGATGGACGGATGGATGTATGATGGGATGGATGGATGGTTGGATGTGATGGATGGATGGTTGGATGGATGGATGTTTCTATGGATGGATGGATGGATGGTTGGTTGGTTGGTTGGATGGTTGGTTGGTTGGATGTTTGGATGTGATGGTTGGATGGATGATTGTTTAGATGGATGTATGGGATGGGTGGATGGATGGTTGTTTGCATGATTGGATGGGTAGATGGATGTTTGGATGGATGGATCATTGTTTGGAAGGATGGACGGGTAGTTGGATGGGATGGATGAATGTTTGGTGGTGGGTTGGATGGATGGATGGATTTGATGGATGGATGTGATGGTTGGAATGATAGGATGGATGGATGTGATGGTTGGATGAATGGATGAATGGATTGGATGAATGGATGGATCGATGTATAATGAATGCATTTGCATTAAGCACCTTTTTTTTTTTTGCTTAATTGCTTCTTAATTGGGTATGAGGGATGGCCGGATAGGTATATTTTTTGAGTTCATTTACTTTTACATGTCTGACTTATTGTTTGGTTGGTACCTGCGTTTGTATTATATAAAAATATTTTGGTTACATTTGAATTGATTTCTTATGATGGCACATGCTTTTAAGCCTCAATTAAATGAAAACTTATTATATATGCATTCGTTTTTGCAAATTTTTTATTCCTAAATATGCGAATGTGTATTTAGGCATCTCTTGAAATTTCATTGAAAAATTCCACGTTTTCTCCATTTCCCACCATGTTTTCCCCATGCAAAATGTGTATTTAGGCAAATAAGGTGTTTGGAAATTATGAATCTAGTTTTTTTTGGGGAAATGACTTTGGAGGTTTGGGGTGTAGGACTCAATGTGGAGAGAGATCATATAGATCATCGCAGGAAAGTATAATTGCCAAGATGGAGGATGGTGGATCAAAGACTCCTGGCTATATATAGCTTCCGGTCTATGGAAGGGGATTCCAAGCTTGGAAGATAGGTTTATGGAGGGGGTTTGCTTTTTTCCCCGGCAATGGAGAAAGAATTCATTTCTAGGACTCGTGGGTTGGGGATTCCTCCCTCAAGTCCGTGTTCCCAAGAATAGCTCGTCTCTCATCGAAGGAGAACATCCTTGTTTCTAAATGCTTTTCGTGGAGCGGCAATGAAGTGGTTTGGACCTTGCCTTCTCGAAGAAATTTGCCAGATAAGGAAGTGGAGGACTTCATTAGGCTTAGTGATTGCCTCCTATGCTGCTCTTTGCGAGTGGAGATTGGGATTGTATGTTTTTCCTTGAGGATAAATCTGGCCGATTCTCGGTCCGGTCTTGATGCAGGGACATGTGATGACCTAACCCTAAATGCATATATAATCAGGTTAAAGAATATTCAAATAAATACACCAATTAACTATCCGTTTCCAATCGAAGGGATTAGGTAAATCTCAACACGAAGATGAGGTTATTCTGTCAGGATCATTGCCGTTAGCATAAGATCACGTAAACAGTAAAAAGGGAGGACCTCGGGATATGAGGATATCCCAGATCTAGCATAAGTCAGTCTGCGATTAAGCTTGGATCTGATTCTATTGACTAACCATCCCTTTTTTCCGTTCGAACTAGAAAGGGGATATTCAGAGAGAAACGAAAGGGGTGAAGGATGATGGATTTGAGATGAAGAAGGCATAGGTCCTTTTGTCATCAAAAGAAAAAAAAAGGAGGATGATTCTTACCTTTTCCTGCATCTCGAAGATCTTAGAAAGAGGGAAACCTAAAATCGGGGTGGAATCCTCAACACCCAAGGGCCAATATGAAACCCTAATCTCTTGAATAAAGAGGAAGAAAAGAGACGAATTTCTATGCATTCAATTATAATGAAAATATGGTTTCTCACAACATATATATAAGCTATGGAAAAAGTAAAAGTGCACTAAAGTGCCTGAAAACAAGAAAATTAATAAAAAAGACGAAAAGTAAAGAAAATACAATAAAGCCCCTGAAATAAGGAAAAGAACAAAAATGCCTAAAACTAAAACACCCGTGTGGTAGGGTGTGAAATCCGACTCATGGATCTATGGTCAGGGTGTGGTCATGCCGCTCCTGCACTCGTAGTACGTCAGAAATGGGTCTGATGGACCCAACGTCCATCCACATCAACTCCTCTGCTCTGGTACTCTGTCGGCGACGCCTCCTCCTCTGGTACACTTTAAAGGGTGCACTACTGATGTCCGCATCAAGTCTTTTTTTTTTTTTTTTTTTTTTTATTCTCTTCGGTCCTTGTCTAAAGTCGCCTCTTATAAGCATACGATGCATGTGTGGCATTATGAGGCTCCTCCAAAAGTTGTGGCCTTTAGAAGGTTAGTTGGAAGAAATAGTCGTCACCATTGACAATCTCCAGAGAAGTGCTATGGTGCTTGCCAACATGTGCATGATGCGCATGGCATATGTTGAATCTGTAGATCACCTCTTCATCCATTGCTCGTTTGCTAGCCAGATGTGAAGTTGAAGCTATTCGATTTAATGTGGGTTATGCCAGCTTAGATGGGATCTCTGCTCGCAGTTTGGCATGGGGTTGAGCTTGGTAGGCAAAAGAAAACTGTATGGAGATTGGCTCTTGTAGTCACTTTCTGAGCAGTTTGGGGAGAGATTGTAGACGCTTTTGAATGAATCTACTAGGGTGGGAGAGGTTTTCTCTAAGTCTATTTTCCTTATAGTGGAGTGGGTCACTTGTATAAGATCTTCAAGGGATTGTAATATTTCTTTCTTGCTTTGGTTGTAGTTTTCACACCATCTTGGTGCTCTATTAAAAAATTCATCTTATCCTTTACAATAATAATAATAAATAAGTAAATTTTTTGAAGTGTTGTTAAAAGTTGAGGGCATTTTTTGCATAACAGAATTTTAAATGGCTAGCGTTGTAGGTTTGCTCCCCATAGATGTGAGTTCGATTCCCTTCCTTGGGATTACCCGAAGCACGTGGTTGTGAGTGATTGTTCCTTGTATTTGCAGGGATTAGTCTTGCCTTAAAATGGGGCAGGGATACACCGTCGTCATTAAAAAAAAAAACCTTCACTATGTAGTGTGTAGCTTATGCTATGTAGTGTAGCTTAGCCTTAATGCTATGTAGCTCATGAAAATAGCTCAAGTTGCGCGTAGCCTATGCTACATGCTAATTTGCATATGCTACACTCTACATAGCTTATGGTACACACCACATAGCTTACACTATAAGTTATTTTCATTAAAGCATTAAAATCAATTAATGTTTTCAATGATTTGTTATAATTTTCAAATTTCAATAAAAATTAGTTAATTTTTTAAATGATTTTAGTAAAATAATATAAGTAACAATATTAAATTAGTTACGTTGCTCTTTCTTTACTCTTTGCCTATTTTTTCTATAATTTTATGTTGTCTTTGGTTGCACCAAATATCATAGGATTTCATTATTAATCAAACTAATTTAGTGCAAAATATCATGAAATTTCATGATATTTCCAATCATATTTTGGAAATAATAAATCGTTTTTACAGTAGGGACATGATAATTAAGAGATTTTGAGGCATTTGTTAGATGCAGTGTTTTAAATAGCGAATAACATGTTGCGTAGTGTTCACCTCTCTAAACCATGAGGCGTAAGCTAATCACCACTACCATATTCTAATCAAGGTTGTGTTTGGTTGCACCCAAATTTCGTAGTATTGGCATCATTACAAGTTTCATTGGCCAAGATATGGAAACAAGTATCAATATTATCGATAATATTACTAATTCTTGAAAATGTATCATTGACCAAGGGAAATATTGGGAAAACATTGGAAAATGGAGGAATTTAATGGGGTCCTAAAAGCATGTGCTATCGTAAGAAATAAGTGCAATAGTGACCAAAATGAGTTTATATAATACAAATGCAAATACCAAACAATAATACATCTAAAATGTATATGAACTCAAAAACTTACCTATCTGGCTATCTCTCTTATTATGAGGTGGCTCGAAGTCGTCATCTCCATCCTGACTCTATCTGTTGTGATACCTCTGCTCAATTTGTTGACAGTGCGCTGCCCAAGTCATCAACTACTCATCCCAATGGAGGTACTCTCTCACATATCTCTAATAGTCATCCTCCTCGAACTATATGAGTATGCCTAGATGTGGGTACTACGTGATGAACATCGATTGTGATTGAGTAGGGTCCTGAGGGTACAGATTGCCTCAAACCTCAACTCTCGGATAGTATTGGGCCCAATCATATGATGGGTACCTGAAATATTTCCATCCATACCCATAACTGGAGCTGCTATCCTTCGGTTGCGCGTATTCGTAGGTGGACGAGAGTGACCGAGTGTCGGAGCCACCATACCCACAACCGTGATACCCTCCCTGCGCATAAGGTGGAACAGAAGTGGAGCTCCCCTATTATGAATCGATATCTATGTATGACAAGCTGCGTGTAAGAGACTCAATGCATGCCACTTTCTTCTTTTGACGCTTGAAATGCTAGCTGTGTAGTGTTGCTCTTAGGGAGGATGATGGATAGATCCATGGTCTTCGTTCTAAGTTGTATAGTCAAAGTAGGCTTCTTTAGTGAACTAGCCAACATATTGCTGACTCTGACCTATTGTGTACCCCCACCGCTACCACTTACATCGGTTCCAGTGTCACCACCACCTCTACCGGACTGGCCTCCATCTTCTCCATCGTCATCGTCATTATCCCTGCCACCACCGTCAAATGGGGATAAAGTCTCATCATCATTCAATACAACCCGACAGTGGGGAGGGTCTGGGAAAGTGCTTTGCTAACCCCATCAAGATGTATTGGACTCCTCATCAAAGCATCGAAGGAGTTTGCCTCAACCCTCTTCTTGTTGACTACCTGGTTGATATCAATACCAAGGGACGTTGTTCATTTGGCTACCTATAGATTAGGGCCTCCTTTGACATTATCTAAATCAGTTGGCTTGACCTAATCATAAAGTGGGTCCTTAGCATCATTATTACATTGAGCTATCATGCCGGTCGACAACAAGTCGAGCGGGTCCTGATGTCCTCCATATCTCGATTTGCCCATAGTTCATCTCTTTCAACTTCATATTATAATGGCAGTATACAAGCTTTTGCAGCTTTTCATATCCCAGTTTATTCCTTTCGCATGGCGAAGAGCAGACAGTTTGGTTGAGAACATAAATGGTCAATAACTGCAGTGTGGGTACATGGCCTTCATACATCACCACCACTTGTCTGCATATCCATTAGAAGCATGTTTTAGTTTAAACGAGGAATGCAGTTAATTATAAGCCATACTACTTAATTAATTAAAATAGTAAATATACTCATATGACATCGTTGTCTCTCTCGATGCTTATGTTGTTGCGATTGAGAACACACTCCTAGCATATCTAAAACACAACAACTAGAAACACAGATTCACAAATCATCATTATTAACAACCCATATTTGTAGAGACTATAAGAAAGTAAATCTATTTTACTATTATTGAAATTTGCTCAATTTACATTACCTGGTTCTAAAAATCTGCTTTTTTCCTTTGAGTTAGGGAACAACATGTCATAGACCTACCGGACCGTCATCGTCAATTGTTATCCTCCGATAAGCGATGTTTGTAATGGAACTTGGGGTTCATGTAGTATGATGAAACCCAAATAATATGTACTTAGTTGCATTAACATATACACAAAAGTAATACTTAAAGTGCAAGTGCAAGTGATAAATAAATGAAGTTAAATGTAATAAACTCACTAGCCTGGTGGAGTGGATGTTCAAGGGTCTTGGTCTACCTATCTCGATGATTTGTAGCACCCATAGATGCGAATTGGGGGATGCGGCCCGTATCCCCTCTCTTCAATATCATAAGATCGTACATTGACTCCATCGAAGGTCACGTCTCATTATCTACGGCCCTAAGGACGCCATAAATTGACTAGAGGATGGCATCGATGTCATGAACTCAGTCCTAAAAGGAATCACTAAGCACCGTCCCTGCAGCCCTCTATGCAGATTGGGCCTGTCTCTGATTCCTCTCGAAATAACCCTCAGTTTTGAACAAACCCTAAGCCCCACTCTGAGCTCATACAAGCTGTTTGGTTTGATAAAGTTCATGGCGAACCATGTCGCACCTGGCTAGACAATATCCTCCCTGATAAGGTCAATGCATTGTTGCTAACAATCATGAGTGACTATATATGAAGTTCGTCACCCTTCTTACTACTTGGATGGTGTTCTTGACTGTTTGTCTCTAGCATATCGCTTCGAGAATCAGGTTAATTGAATTAGTACGCATGAGGTCTAGTAAATACTATACTTCTTTATCAACTTCTTCCTTGCCTTGTTGAGCGTACCATCATTATCTGCCACAACTTGCACCAAATTCTTTCATCCTACTTCTCTAATCACTCCCTTCCAAAGATTTTATATTTAGGAGTGATTTTTGATCGGGCGGATGCATCAACATATCAGAGGAAAACGGGTTGTCCTCTATAATACCATAAAGTTGATAATGAACAACTTCATGGGTCCCGTCCACCAATTGCATATGACCATCACTTCGTATGTCTCCTAGTTCGGCTTGAGTTCATGTACCCATGGTTGCATCTCCTTGTACTCGCGATCAAAGTATTCAGATTGCCTTTGGCGTTGAAGGCTTGATGCCTATTCTAACATGTTGCACAATGTTTATAATATTATGGAAATGAGTGCTAGTTGCTGCATTTCTTAGTATGTGGCTCACAATGAACCACTTAGCTATAATGCTCCCCGTAGTCTACTTGAAACCCTCTTTCTCCATATGTCTTTAAGTCTCATTTTCTTTGCATGCAATGGGTGCATCTGTAATATGGGCGCTCTGGGCGCATTGTAGGCCAGGCCTGCCTGAACCACCACCTCTACTGCCTCTCGCTATAATGCTCCCCCCCATAGTCACCCTGAAACCCTCTTTTCTCCATATGTCTTTAAGTCTCGTTTTCTTTGCACCCGCAATGGGTGCATCTGCAATACAGGTGCATTGTAGGCCAGGCCTCTTGAATCACCATCTCCACTGTCTCTTTCAACCCCCCCACCTATTGCTCCCATTAACCTCCCATCCAGAGCTCCCAAACAATGGCAGTCTCCTCAAGTCGTCTCCTTTGCACCCTATCCTACCTCAATGCTAAGCACTCACACATTGCTTGTCTATGCTCCCCCCTTTCCTACTCAGTAGTGTAGTCTTCGGGAGATGCCAACACCTCCTTATCATCGTCATCATGTTCCTTATTAATAGTCTCTGGGCCCCGTCTAGGAACCCGTAATGCAACTCCTCTCTGATATCCTTCTCCCATGCCTCCTGCTGTTGCCCATGTGTCTACCCCTTCATTAAACACTTTTCGAATATATGCTTTCACCTTCCTTGGAACACTTGGTAATCCTTCACATTCTTATACCCCCCGAAATTGTTCCATATTTATTCGCCTGGTTGTTCATGTTTCCACCCAATGTCCCTTGCTCATTTTCTTGACGACAGTTTACTTATTGCTACTTGCATATAAATACAATGAATAATAACATCCATTAATAACACAATAATCACTTACATCTTATTAAACTAATTAACATGTAATGCATCAATCCATGCATGCATGCAACAAACATACATTCATACATCATACATCCATGTATAATAAGCACATAAACACAATACACATGCATGATGATCCATCCATCCATCCCATCTATGATCTATCCATCCATCCATCGATCCATCCATCCAATCATCCCATCCATCTAACCATCCCAACCATCCTTCCATCCATTCATCCATCGATCCTATCAAGTATCAACCACCTATCCTACCAACCATCTATCCATCCAACATCCATACATCCCAACAATGCTTCCTTCATCCATCCATCCATCAGTCCTACCAACCACCCATCCATCCATGCATGCATGCATACAAACATGCACAAACACATGCGTGATGATCCATCCATCCAACCATCCATCCATGCATGCATGTATACAAACATACATAAAATCAAGCATGATGATCCATCCATCCATCCCTCCATTCAACCATCCATCTATCCATTTATGGAGGGGGTTCGGTAGCGGGCAAGCATTCGTGTAGCAAGCCGAAACAACTATGAAGCAGGGGTAGGAGTGTGAGATAAATTAGCAAGTATAACTTAAGCCCTGCCCATGGTTTGCTTATATATAGGTGCATATATGTATGTATGTAGGTATGGACGCATGTATTTCTGTATATATTGTTAAAAATCAACTTAGGGCATATCTAGTATTGTTTGAAATGTAATATGTTAGAATCGATTGGGTCACTTAAAACCCCGTAGATTCATCGACTTGAAGAAGAGGACTATGAAGCCTTACCTTTTTTTTTTTTTTTTTTCCAATTAAAAGTCTATGTTGTTGGCCAAACTGGTCAGTGCACCACGTCTTGGATTGCATGGTGAGATGGCTGGTCTGGGTTTGGGTTTCTGAGCAATGGTTCTTTTACAACAGATATGTTATTAGCATATCTTAGCCCGCGTTTCATGCCAATTAATCACTATAGCTAAAGTTTCATACAGAGTAACGAATGGTCTCAATTACACATGAAAGTTGTCAGGCGTATTGTAGCTTCGTGTAGTGATACAAAAATGTATATCAATTATGAGTGTAGAGCAAGGCGTTCCGTATCTGTTACGATACAGTTGTAAAGGCCGATACGTATTGGGCCGTGACCGTTATGCGATACATGGGTGAAACAGGGCAGTTGGTTTTTTGTATCGGCCGTTACGGGGGGTCGTAATGGCCGTTACAAGGCATAACGAATGTTACCCCCGTAACAGTCGAAAAATGACCACATTTTTTCTATGGAAATCCATCTCTCTCTCTCTCTCTCTCTCTCTCTCTCTCTCTCTCTCTCTTTTCTTTTTCACTTTTCTCATTCCAAAAACTTTCCAAAATCATTTTATAGCAAATTTCAACTACTCATGTTTTTAGGATTAAAACAATAGATTGAAGCAATTTGGGCGAATAGAAGCTCTGAAGGCCATTTAAAAAAAAAAAAATGAAAAACGTGGTATACATGTTTTTTTTTTTTTTTTTTTCTTGATTTCTAATTCTAATGCTTGATTGTGATATGTAAACATTAGAGATACATAACCATGTTCATAAATTTACCAGATAGCTTAATACAACACTCTCACCAAAGAGCGGACTGGTACACTGCTATAAACATGTTTAAAACAAAAAATGAATACAAATTTGAAATGTTTACATTATTATGGATTTTTTAGGTATTTTTCAGATTTTTTTGGGCAATTTTTTTTTCCAACTGTTACGAGGGTCACAACGGTTGTTACTCCTGTATCGGATGTTACGGCTGATACCCATATTTGTAATGGTGGTGACCATTATGGCCAGCATTACCGATATGGACTACCTTGGTGTAGAGGATCAGTTGCTGCATTTATTACTTGCTATCTAATTAATGGTAAGTTGTAAGAGAGCTAAGTAACATATAAGTCTACACTGTTATTCCTTTTGTCTATCTTTAAAATGTGTTGAGAGATGAAATAGTGTCGGAGAAACAGTGTAAATAAAATGGCGTCAATGTTGAGAAACATATTTTCTTGAATTTTTGGTTTCCATTTGCCAGCTCCCTTGATTACAAACTCATCTGGTTCCTTCAAAAAAATCATTTGGTACAATTCTATCAGATCATTGTATGGTCTCATCATCATAATCGTCGTCGTCCACATCTAAGCCTTTTTTTTTTCCTGAAGATTAACAATTTTATTGAAAAAAAGGCCACAACCGGCCCAAAGAAATACAATCCTCAAGGGAGCCTACCAATACATAAGATTATGGCCAGCATTACCGATATGGACTACCTTGGTGTAGAGGATCAGTTGCTGCATTTATTACTTGCTATCTAATTAATGGTAAGTTGTAAGAGAGCTAAGTAACATATAAGTCTACACTGTTATTCCTTTTGTCTATCTTTAAAATGTGTTGAGAGATGAAATAGTGTCGGAGAAACAGTGTAAATAAAATGGCGTCAATGTTGAGAAACATATTTTCTTGAATTTTTGGTTTCCATTTGCCAGCTCCCTTGATTACAAACTCATCTGGTTCCTTCAAAAAAATCATTTGGTACAATTCTATCAGATCATTGTATGGTCTCATCATCATAATCGTCGTCGTCCACATCTAAGCCTTTTTTTTTTTCCTGAAGATTAACAATTTTATTGAAAAAAAGGCCACAACCGGCCCAAAGAAATACAATCCTCAAGGGAGCCTACCAATACATAAGCTTCTGACCAACATCTCTAGTCCAAATTGCCCCCCAATCCCTAACATCTACCCTAGCCCTCGTAAAAACCTCCAGAGCTTCCCTATTAATGTTCTGGAAACAACGATGATTTCATTCCTCTCATAGCTCCCAAAAACCTGCCAAAAGAGTCACCCTCCACCATCCTTTGCCTTTCTTGCCAACGCCCCCTCCCCACCAAGTAACCAACATCTAACCCTTATTCTAACTAATTGGGCTCAGCCACATCAATCCTGTCCCTGCCATTCCACTCTATCAGGGACCACATCCTCAATGAAACCATAGGTCATCAAATCTTTTCTTACTACCTCCAACCACATTCTTTTGGGCCTTTGCCTTTCCCTTTTAGAGCTTTCAACTTGAACCATGCAATGGTAATTAGTTGCCGTAAGATCATTTAAATCTGACAATATAAATCTGATGAGTCTTTGTTAGAGCTAGCCAAGGTCAAAAGGCTCGTTAGAGATGCTCTTCTTGTTTGCAGAAGTCTCTCCATCTCATTTGTTATTCTTGTTGAATCAAGCTAAGTGACCATTTTCAATGCTTTGAAGAATCAGCTAGGTTGATCTGGGATGAATATACTGCAGGTGCTTCTGTTCTCCACAATGACTAGACTGCTCGATATTATGGAGGAATATCTTACCTGGAAATGTTACAAGTACCTTCGTTTGGATGGAAATACTTCAGGAAATGAACGTGGTGCCCTTATCAAAGAGTTCAATCGGCCAGATTCTCCTACTTTTATTTTTCTGATCAGGTAAATTTGTGCGTTTTCTGTCCTGTTGCTTCCACACAATGAAAGAAAATTAAGGAACCTATTTCATTTGTCTGGTTGACAGACACTAGGTGTAATATAAAATGTTGTACTATATTATCTGCATGTGATGGTAGTATTCGGGCTGGCGGTGTTGGAGTGAATCTACAATCTGCTGATACAGTCATCATATTTGACCCCGATTGGAATCCACAGGTAATTTAAAAAATAGTTTCCCTTTTGTGTTCTAATTCTGCACGACTTGTTGTACACTTGTTCTCATGGAGATATGGCAGAGATGTACTAATTTGGAACACTTGTCTATTGGCCCTAAGCATATATTGGGTGTGGTGCAAAAAATCAGTCAGATGATCTTAACCTCTCAATTTGAGGTATAAAGCAGTAAGCTCTCATTTTCTCGGCCCTGTTTGGTCAAGCACTTTGTATTTTATGATCTTCCTGATTTTTTAGGTCATGGCCATATGTGGTGGGGTCTACCATAGAAGTCTACAGATCATGCTCCACTTGTCCTATTGGGACTTGTGCAGTCTAATGCTTGCAATTGGCAACCCTCGTGTTTGTGAGTCAGTTTGCATGCATTTTGAGTTCATTATTAATCTTGTTTCTTCTGGGTGCTTATTCAGGTGGATCTGCAAGCGCAAGCGAGGGTTCACAGGATTGGTCAAAAGAAGGATGTGCTTGTTCTTCGATTAGAAACGGTGGATTTTATACACTCTTACTTAAATTACTTGTCCCCTATACATGCTTCCACAGCAATTTTTTTTTTCCCCTCAGCTATGTTTCTTTAACCGTGCGTAGCAAATTTTCCTCATATCGCATGCTAGAAATCTTCATTGCTTGCATATTTCTTTTCTATGCACAGTACATCAACTAGTGCAGTATGGGGCATGTCAGTATGTGATTGGTGTTTGGTAAACATGTATAATTGGGCTCCATGCTATTGTTGTGTACTCAGCAGTCTCATCTTGCACCTCATATGCTCTACACATCACTAGTCTCCTTTTTTGGGTGGTGTCCAATAGTTATTCTAAGGTGCAGAAATAAAGCCTTTGGGTAATCATTATCAGTGTGTCCCTGCTCTTTTATGCATCCAACTACCTGAACATGACCTTTTGTTTTTGTTGGTGCTTCGTGCTTAGTGGTCTGCCTTCACTGCCTCTCGTGGCCCTACCTGTGGTTGCTCATCCTTTGGGGTGTGCATTTAATAGTTGGGTGGTGGTCAATGCTTGGTGGGACCATGTTGGCATGTATAGAGGTGTCTAATTGACCCTTGACACGGCCAGTTACAAGAGCTTGGGTAAAAGAGGCAGGGTGATGTCTGGTGGGCAGTTGATCATACAGCTTTTGCATATCTACCATTTAAAAGGCAACCCTAAATTTTTGGACAAGGCATGATGATGAACTGATGATCCATGGCCATCTTAACACTGCCCATGGATGCCCTTCACCCTTCAGATATTTTCAGTTATTTTATTATTTGATTGTATTAAATCTATCTTTTGCTTGCTATTTGCTTTGATTTCTCTACTCTTTTTTTGTGGAAATTATGTGTTATTTTAGGAAGTGCCATTTTTTTATGCACAAATTTATAGGAACATGTTCATAAGATGAGTGTAGCTGAAATGAGGATGTTGAGATGGATGAGTGGCAAGACAAAGAAAGAATTAGAATGAATGCATTCGAGGGAGAGTTGCACCTATGGGTAATAAGATGAGGGTAAGTAGTCTTAAATGGTTTGGTCATGTCATGTCTAACGGCGATCAATAACTGCACCAGTTAGAAGTAGTGAGTTGGTATAAGTTGAAGGCTCTGAAAGGACAAGGGGAAGGCCCAAAAGGACGTGGGTGGAGGTAGTAAGAAAATATTTGATGACCTATGGTCTAACTGGATTTATTGCCCTTGATAGAGTGGAATAGCAAAAAAGGATTCAAGTAGCTAAGTTGACCCCAATTAGTTGGGATAAGGCTTAGATAATGATGAAATTGATCCACGACAAACCAAATCTTGGAGATGCTTGCATTGCCCATTGGATTTCTTTCTCCCGGATGAGGAATTCTAATGTCGTGAGTGAGGTATGACATAAAAATAACGGTAGGCATATGGTCCTCACCATTACTATTAGGCGTAATGACTGATGTGGGGGGTATAATGGCCATTACACCCTTGTAATGGTAAAAAAAAAAAAAAAAAAAAAAAAAATGGAAAGAATCCCAAATATATTAGATGTTCTAAATATATTTCTAAATATTTATTCTTTTTTTTTTTTTTTTGAACATGTTTATGATTGTGTATCAATCCACCCTTTTGTAACAATGTTGTCTCGACTTGTCTAATGATTTTATGAACTTGATAGAGGCTTATATTAACTGCAAATTTCCTAAAATTAATTTCTCAAATATTTAATATCAATGATAAGATTATACTAGCATGAATGTAACTAATAATGAGATAATTAATTATTTATATTTATATTACCATTGAAAAATTGACTAAAGACTCAAATTATAAGAGAAGTCATAAAATAATGTCACTCAAAGGCTCAAAGCCCAATGGACAAACATATATACAAAAATAATACTAATTTACAATTTATACACAACAATTGTATTTGTGTCACCACTCTAGTCAATCACCACCGGAATAAAAATCTTGTTGCCTGTGGTTAGTCGACCTCCATGTCCTCGTCATCATCAGGCTGCAGTTGTGGTCCCTATGGAATAGGTGCTGCATAACAATAATAACCAAATCCAAAGAGAAATATCATGTCAATAAAACCCAGTATGAATAATCACGATCCTCATTAGGCATCTGTTGTGTTAACCTTGAGTAAAAATACCCACTAGTGTAGGAGGAAGACCTATATCCATAATCAAAGTCACCAAGCCCACCGCTATAGCTGTGCCTGTATTGCAGCTGCCCTTGGTACCTGTATTTTGCTCATACTCGTACTGTTAAGAGTGAGACTACAATGACTGATAACTCAGCTTTGGATCCGGATATGTGTCGCCCCCATATCGACCTACTGCAAATGGACTTGATCAATGGCTAGGAATAGCCCAACATGAAAGTGCCTCAACTGGTTCCATACAATGTTTTAAATATCAATGATATCAGCCGATATATCCAATGATATATCTTGTATCCCACCTATGCAATACGAAACGCACAAGTAGTGCCGATCTATCCCACATGTTCGATCCGGTGAGCATTTTCAATTTCCGATCCCTTTTTTGTTGTTGAAATTATGTTGAATCAATGTCAAATGGTTAAAAATCCATTGTTTCTTAATATTTTGCATCCAAAATCATGGAGTTTTGATTTCGATTTCCATTGGTTCTTCATATGTTCTCTATATTTTTCTTTTCGAAAATTTCCTTGAACCAGTTGTCAGTTGAGACTAATTTCGAAGTATTTAGGAGTATCTGATTAAATGATCATCACATATACTCTAATTTCAAAATTTGAGTGTAGGTGGTCAGATTTGGAAAAAAATAGGGAAAATTCAAAATTTCCCCAATTTCTTCCAAATTGCATGCAATGTTGCACTCCAAACATGAAATCAAGCATTTATGAGGGCTAATCTACTGATTTGTGAACTCGTCAATTTTTGAAAAATAAAAACCATTTTTTATTTAAAAATTAATAAAAATTAATAATTTTTTTCCCCGAAATTTTCCTTTAAATAGTCGTCAATTGAGACTAATTTCGAAGTATTTAGGAGTGTTTGATGAAATGATCATCACATACACTCTAAATATTATGTATTCAATTTGATTATAGTTGCATTAGTTTAGTCAGACAATGCATAGCTTATGACCTTATACAAAGGAAATCTATTAGGTGCACTTATTTTTTAAGATGTTATGATACAATCCCTGAAGTTTCATTGAAAATTCAACCATTTTCCCAATGTTTCCCCATGTTTCCCAAAAAGTGCAATAAATTACTCGGTATAAATGATATTTTCTGCGTGATAACCGATACGTATCTGTAGCCCAAGGATGCCATACATAACGCAATACTGATATTTTGAACACTAGTTCCATGTACTATCCATGGTCATATCCATATCTGTATCCGTAAGTAGTCTGTTGTCCTGGATCTCACATTGCTCCATGTCCTCTAGTCAGTGTTCGAAGTATCGGTATCGCTACAAGTTTCGTTGGCCAAGGATACAAAAACAATATCGATATCGTCAATACTATCGTTAATAACTGGAAATGCGGGGAAACATGGGAAAAACGGGGGAATTTTTAGTGAAACTTCATGAGATGTTAAAATGTAAGTCTATAGGTTTAGGCTATAAGTGAAACTTCATAGATAACAAGTTTCCATTTAATGGGGCCTTAAAATCATGTGTTGTTGTAAGAAATCAGTCCAACCATCCCATCTAATCTATTTAATCATCCAACCTTCCATCCAAACAGCCATCGATATTGCAAAATATCAACAACACATGATATTTCACCGAGAAATCATCGATAATTGGAAAGGAAATGAAAGATTGTGGTCTCAATGTCGTGCATGTTGCGATATCGATAATATTGAGATATTATCAATATTATCAATGAAAAATTGAACACTACATAAACCATGTGCCCATGAAAAAAATTGAAATAATTTCTTTTATAATAAATAAAATTTTGATGATATCAATACGTTAGCGATATTATTGAAATATCGTCGATATACTTATGATACAAGCATTACCTAGAATTTACATAGTCCAAAATATTGGCGATACATGGGTGATATTGATGCATTGGCAATACAAGCGACACCTAGAATTTACATAGTTGAAAATATTGGCGATTACATTAGCGATATTGATGCATTGGTGATACTTAGCAATACATTGCTATTACCAGGAATTTCTGATACTACCAGCGTTATCGGTATCGCTACCAGTGTTATCGGTATCGCTAAGCTGGAGATAAAGATAATATCAGAGATATTTCGACAATATCGGAGATAATTCGAACACTGCCTCCAGTGCCCCACTAGTACCAACCTCCCCATAATGCTCTCCCCTGGTTGTTTTTTTTTTTTTGGTACACGCACTCACTCCCCACACACATCCACACACTCACACCGCAATGGATTTTCACCACAATGGGTACTCGAACCCATGACCTCTTGTTGAAAATTTTGTGAGTCTATCACTGAGGCATGAATAAGGACCCCCTTGGTTTGTTGTATTGTGACTTAGTATGTTTAAAAGTTTGGCCTCGTTTACCCCATTGATCCTCATTAACATCGTGATCTGTAGTCAACTGTACCATTGTGTTGAGCAAGGTGTTCTGTATTGGTAATGGTGGTTGTAATGGTCACTACCATTACCGATACAGGGGCTGTAAGGGCTGATATGACCCTGTATCTGTTGATTTTTTTTTTTTTTTCTCGAAAATTTTTAGAAAAATATCCATAAATTTCAGAAAAATGTAAATATTCTAAATATGCATTCATTTATTATTATTATTATTTTTTTTTTTGAACATGTTTATAGTAGTGTAATGGTCTACTTTTTGGTAAGAATGTTGTACTGGGCTGTCTGATGAATTTATGAACTTGGCAACTTGGGATTGATTGCAAATCTTCTATATTTAATTTTTAACTATATAATATCAATGACAAATTTATTAGAAAGAATGTAATATGAAAACATCTTATATTTGCATGTTTTACTATTATTTACAATATTGGTGTATTATGTGGAGCCTCATGTACAATTCTTTAGGGCCTTGTACATGGGGCCCACCTTGATGTATGCATTGTATATCCATGCCGATCCATTTTTTTTTTCCAACTCATTTTAGGGCATGGTCCAAAAATGAGGCAGATCCAAATCTCATGTGGACGACTAGTGGATGAGGCCCTGAACGTGGGCCCATCTCGATGTATGTGTTGTATCCATGCTGTCCATATGTTTTAGCATGAGCCCCGAAATTTTAGGGCATGACCGAAACGCTATTGGATGGTGCTCTATGGGCCCACCATGATGTATACATTTTATCCATGATAGCTCATTTTATGGCATGAGCCCAAAAATGAGGCATATTCAAATCTCAGGTGGACCATATGATAGAGGCAATAATGATTTTTTTTTTTTTTTGAAGAGCTATGAATGGAATTTTATTAAAAAAGCGGACCAACAATAGCCAGCCGAAAAAACAACATACATGAGATTAAGGAAACAAAATAGACCGAGCTACAATCATGTCAATATGCATAAGATCCACGGCCATTCAAAGATGTCTTTCTTAATCTTCCAAAGCCTCTCCTCCCACACTTTGTGGGAATTGTCAAAACATCGAGCGTTATGTTCTCCCCATATATTCCACAGACATGCAAGTAGGCACAACCTCCAAATGGATAGTCCTTTAATAGATGCACTCCCTACCACGCCCATAATAGTTGCGGCATCGACTGGGGGTAACACCATTTCACATCGAATAATCCCCATGTTTGGACCAAAATCTGGCTAGAATATGGGTAGTGGTGATTGAATGTCCACCATTAAAAGCTTCCCAGGGTCCATTATTATGTTTATTCACCATCCAACCTGTTGATTTGTCACACATACCTAGATGAAGGGAAAACACAAATATCAACTTGATCCAAAACTTGTGACCCCAAAGAAGTTTTTAATGGTGGGCATTCAATCACCATTGTTTCATGTGGTGTGGTCCACTTGAGATTTGGATTTGGCTTTTTTGCGCTCATGCCATAAAAGGATTTGGCAAAATGGATGGACGGCGTGGTTAAAATGCATACATCATGGTGGGGCCCACAGTGCACTGTCTAGTAGTAGTTGCTACTAGCAACGTTAGTAGGCAATCCACATGTGGGTGAGCCTTGACTATGTGGCCCAGCCCAATGTATGTTTTTTATATCCATGATGTCTATTTGTTTTGCCAGTTCATTTTAGGGCACAATCCAAAAAATGAAGCGGATGCAAATCTCAAGTGGGCCACGCCATAGGAAAAATCGGTCATTGAATGCCCACCAATAAAGGTTTTTAGGGCCCAACATAATGTTTATTTGCCAACCAACCTGTTGATAAGGTCACACATGCCTGGATTAAAGGGAAAACACAAATAACAGCTTGATCCAAAGCTTTGTGGCCACAAGAAGTTTTTAACGGTGGAAATTCAATCCCTACTGTGTGGTCTACTTGAGATTTGGATTTGCTTCATTTTATGGACCATGCCCCAAGGTGTTCCGTAATGGTAACGGTGGCCATAACGGCCACCACCGTTATCGTTACGATACAGGGCATAACGGCTATTACGGCCCCGTAACGACCGTTACGGTCTCTCTCTCTCTCTCTCTCTCTCTCTCTCTCTCTCTTTTTAAATTTAAAATTTATTGATAAAAACCCTAAAAAACCTGTATCTGTCTCGTAATGTTGATTAAAAAGTATGAAAAACCTATATATGTCCCATAATAGACAATTACGGGCCTATTATGGCCTTTATAGGGGATGTAATGTGCCATTAATGGCAATTATGGGTAATTTTTTTTTCCATAACGGCTGTTACAACAATTATGACCCCGTAACGTGTAACGGTTGCCACCGTTACCTTTATGCAACGGCCTTTACAGCATACCGTGACCATGCCCTAAAATGAGTTGGAAAAACTGATTGACGACGTGGATGTACAACACATACATCAAGGTGGGCCCCATTGGTGCGAGCTCACGGAGTATCATACGCCTCTAGAGTATAAAAAAAGAAATTGAGACTTCACAGCCACGTCTTTGAGAGAGAGAGAGAGAGAGAGAGAGAGAGGGAGGGGGGGGGTCGAGAAGAAGTTGAAGCGCGCCCACTACAGTAGTCGCCGTAACAACAAAACAGAAGAAGTGAGAGGAAAGTTTCTGTTTTTTTACTCTCTTTTTTTTTTTCATTTGCTTCACCATCACAAGGGCATAACAGCCGTTATAGCTTGTAACAGCCAATCTGAGGGACTCGTAATGGCCATTACAGCCCTTTTTTATTTTCTCATCCACCCCACTTCGGACCCATATCGCATAACGGCCAAAACATAACCGTTTTTGCACAGCTTGGTGCCGAGTAACACTAAAAGCAGATGCATCATCATCATTGTCATCATGATCATCTGTCTTGGTTTTGTTGATACTGTTAGTACTCTTTTGTTGGGTTAAATTAATTCTATCTAGGTCCAAGACAACCGCACGACTCTTCCTACCCCGCACGTATCATTGGGTTATGCATATCGACTTCTTCACGTTGCATTCTATTATCCCAGCTTCACGTTGTAGTGCATGTAGACGAGCCAATCCAAAGTCCTGTTCTACAATCTATTCTTATTCTTAGAGTGGATGAGTGTAAAACAACTCCAATTCTTCTCTCAACTAGAGGAAAAAGTTGTCTGGCACAAAATTCTCATATCAATTGTCTTGAGAGCCTTTGCATTTTCTCCAAAATCCATTCACCAATGAACTGTATAGGGGAAAGAAATCCATTCTACGTGACTAATAAAACAATTTCTATGATAAATAATAGAACCATATATATTTATTCCAACCATTTACAATCAATATTAAACCAAAAAAAAAAAAACTTTTTAAGGTTTTTTCTTGACAGTCACCATTCATTTTTTTTTAAAAAAAGCCAAAAATAAAAAATACAAAAAAATTTACAAAATCAGATTAAAATGACTAATCTAAGGCATGAATTTGCGCATCCATTCATACATTCATTCTTGAAGATTTTTTTATTTTATTTTATTATTATTATTTTTTTATTTTTTTGAAAAATTTGGATATTTACCTCTTTTTTCAATTTTTTCCCAAAATAGCCCAAGGAACTTTTGGTTTATTCAAGTCGCCTAATTCGAGCGTTTTAATTGGCAAAGAGTACACTCCAAGACAATAAATGGAAAAAGAAGTAGAAAAGGAGGCCATTTGCACTGATTTTAAAGAAAAAATAGCCGTCTTTTAACCATAGTGGCCATTACAAGTGTGTTTTCTATGGGGTGCTCGTTACGACCCCAAATAATGTAACAGGCACCACCGATACTGTTATATAATGGCCTCTAAGCAACCGATTTGGGACACTTGGTCATGAGCCTTAGCAGAAGTACAGTTTGGCGATGCTTTCAAGTCTATACATGTGGGGCTCATGGTTTGGTGATCCAGACTGTTGATCTGATGGACACTGTCGAATTGGAAGCTCCTAAAAAAGCTCCCAAATTGGAAGCTCTGTACCTTTGTTTAGTGGTCTACAAGTGGATGGTTAAGAAAAGAATACAACAATCAAATGGTTAGGATCTTCCAGTAGGAGATTTTTGGGGCATCCTCCATACACAATGAGGGCCACCAGATCAACAGTTTGGTCTCTAGACCTGGATCCCTCGGTGCCACATGTTGAAAGCATCAGCAAGCTATATGTGGGGGCTCAGGACCCTATAATTTCTCCTTCCAAATTGTGTTGCTCTTGTATCCCATTAGATGTATATTAGCCTTATCCATCACTGTTAATCGTGGTTAAATATTAGCCCAAACTGAGTTGTCTTGCTTTCAATAGAAAATGAAATGATTCGCCCACTCTTACCCATGCATGTCTGAATGAATGAAATACTTTTTCCAACTGAATTCCATGTCTTCTCTACAGCTGCATTTGAACTGTAGAAATGAACTACTGGATCTGAATCTTTTCTTGTGTTAAGATGATATCTAAGAGTACAAAGTCTATGTTTGCTAAATCATTTTACATTTACTGATTGCTGTAATCAGGTGTGCTCTGTGGAGGAACAAATTAGGGCTTCATCTGAGCAAAAACTGGGACTTGCTAATCAGAGCATTACTGCTGGCTTTTTCGACAACAATACTAGGTAGATTGGGATTTGAAGGTTCTACCACGAGGATTCTACTCCCTCAACATGTTTCCAAGTGGCGCATGCGTGCCTGATCTGTGTTTTTGCTCTGGTGGGCCTGCCGCTATGTGCCATGACCCAAAACATTAGGCTGGTCAGGGTGTCAGGTGGGCGGCACATGTATGAGGAAACTGGATGCTAAAAAAAATTGACAATGGTTCACATTTGATGTGCGTTTCTGTCCCACCTGATGTCTGGCTGATTTCAAGCTGGAGCATGTGCACGGTCAGCTCGACTACTCATACTATCACCAATACTTTCAACTTGGTATTTTTAGAAAGCTTGGCATTTTCAAAATATCACCGAAAGACTGATAACATAACAAATAATGTCTTGATGTTTTCTTGATAATTACACAATAAAATTCACATATCCCATATTTACCGTTTACATATATTTTGTATTGATTTTTATTTTATATGAGATTATCTATCCCCAAAAACCCACAAATTTTGAAATATCTTGAGGAATTCCTTGTACAGAAATTGTTGAGAATGAGATTTGTCACTACCAAGCCAATGAATGACCTTGACTCTTATGATTTCCGCTCAAAAGAATTCCATTCTGTTAGACATTTGGTGAAAGATCTCTACTGTATTACTATTGCAGTCCGGAAGATCGAAGGGAATATTTGGAGTCTCTCCTTAGTGAGTGTAAGAAAGAAGAAGCTGCCCATGTTTTAGATGATAATGCTCTGAATGAACTCATAGCCCGTAGGTAAGTCTGATTTTAGGAATTCAATTATCTTTTATAGTTTGAGTTTGTTTCTTACTGACGTGTTCTTGTAGTTTCTGTATTTTTATGCAAGACATGGTTGTAGTTATCTATCATGCTCTCCTTTTTATTTCCTCATGTTTATTTTTTGCTTGCAGTGGTTCGGAGATTGACATTTTTGAATCGATTGACAAACAAAGGCATGAAGAAGAGATGGTCTGTGTTTTGGTCCTATACATGGAGCTATGATGAGCCCAAAAACACCTCTACATTCAGTTACAGGTGCCAACCTTGCACATGATCAGGGTATCATAACCGTGCGTCAGGTGGATCCCACCATGTAAATGACCTTGTCCAAAACTCATGCTGGTCAGCTTATCCAAGTGGGATACGCATGGACCGAAATGGTGGACATTTTAAAAAACAATTGCAGTGGTCCACATCTAACATACATGCGTGCTGTACCTGATCAGAAGACCATCTTGATTTCTGAGCCAGGTCATCTTGACAGCAGGAGCCACCCGATGCACGGCATGAATATCCCATACATCTGCTAGGTTTGGAAAATGTATGTGGGCTTATTAACAGAACTCTTTATACATGTTTTTTTTTCTGCCAGTTTTGGTTTTCGGCTATTCTAATAGAGGACTCATATTACCAAAATTCCAGGAAGTGTGGCAAAAGCTACTTGCACGAAGCAACAATTGCTCAGAGCCACTACCGCCTGTGCCTCCTCGTCTTCTAACAGATGACGACTTGAAGGCATTCTATCAAGCTATGCAGATAGATGAAGCATCCAATGCCACGGTAAAACGGAAAAGTGACTCCCTTGGGGGGATTGATACCCAACAATATGGATGGGGTAAACGAGTTAGAGAGGTTTGTCACTGAACTCTTATAGCAATGGAAGTGGTTTGCATGATGGGCAGCTTTACATGAAATATACTGTCCAGTTGTGCATTAACTTGGCCCTATCAGTAGTACGTAATTACCCATCTTTTGGTGGTCCAGATTGTTTGTATAGTGGGTCTCAAGGCAGGCAGGATATACCCAGAAATCTTCCCCAGCCAGTGATCGTAACTCTCTCATTGGTTCTGGGACTACTGTTTGTAGTTGTCCATTTTCATCAGTTTGCTATGATAATCTGTGAGGGGAGATATTAAGGCATGCTCCATCCCTTGATGGACATCTGATTGATGGCTTGGGACACTGAAAGTTGGGCCCCACTTGTACCATTGCTGGATCAAACAAAACGTTAAAGAAAAGGAAAAAGGAAATCCTTCCTGAGTATCTCATGATATCTAGTGTTGCCATTGAAGGTCTTTTTACTTTTTTATTTCCCTGTAGGTACACTCATATGGATATCAATTGACAGAGGAAGAATTTAACAAGCTTTGTAGAGTTGATTCTCCTGAATCCCCCAAAGCGAAGGATGATACTAAGGATTCATGTATGGGTAAAGAGGCTGATGGGTCAAACGTGAGAGATACAGAAGTGCAACAGCTGCCATCAACAGATTCTCCACCATCCAAAGAGTTGCTGCCAGTTGCATGTGCAGAGCCTTTGCCTCTATCCATATGGCTGCCACTACCATCATCGATAGAGTCATCATCGCAATTGAAAGAGCTGACACAATCTGTCAGGGAGCCACAACAGCCATCCAAAGAGCCAGAACTGCCATCCAAGGAGCCACCACAGCCAACCGAGGCACTGCCCTCATCTAAAGAACCACCACAGCCATCTATGGAGGCACCATCCCCATCCAAAAGGTCATTACCATGCTTATCATCACCACCATCCAAAGATGTGCAGCTTGCATGCAATGACGCAACTCCATCAGTGAAATGGTGGCAGGCCATGCCAAAAAGAGCAACGAGGGATGTCTCTCCACCCCCTATGATTGTTCCGGTGCCATCAAAAGAACCACCACAGCCATCTTTGGAGGCACCACTCCCATCCAAAAGGTCATTATCATGCTTATCCAAAGGGCCATCACCACCATCCAAAGATGTGCAGCTTGCATGCAATGACGCAACTCCACCAGTGAAATGGTGGCAGGCCATGCCAAAAAGAGCAACGAAGGATGTCTCTCCACCCACTATGATTGTTCCGGTGCTATCAAAAGAACCACCACAGCCATCTTTGGAGGCACCACTCCCATCCAAAAGGTCATTACCATGCTTATTCAAAGGGCCATCACCACCATCCAAAGATGTGCAACTTGTATGCAATGACGCAACTCCACCAGTGAAATGGTGGCAGGCCATGCCAAAAAGAGCAACGAAGGATGTCTCTCCACCCCCTATGATTGTTCCGGTGCCATCTGAAAGTGTTGGCACATCAGCAATGGAACCTCAAATACAAGAATTTCCTGTTTATAGTATGGTCCCTATCCCAGATGCTTCCCTTTACATACAAGGGTTGAGTGGAAACCCACAACATCAGTTAGCGGTAGCAACTGCCCCCGGTTCACTAGCAACTCCGGTTCCTGCCATGCCCTCACAAGTCATAGACCAAAGCCAAAAGACTCAAACTGCACAAGGAAAACCTCGACGACGGGCAATGAAACGGAAACCCAATGCAGCTGCTGTTGGTCCTGAAGCTAATTCCATTCCAAGTCTTCCAGTTTTGGGTTTTGCCCAAGACAGGGGAACATTGCTTGGCTCATCAGGAATACATGTGCATGCATTTACTCAGAATGAAGCCAACCCACAACATCAGTTAGCGGTAGCAACTGCCCCCAGTTCACTAGCAAATCTGGTTCCTGCCATGCCCTCACAAGTCATAGAACAAAGCCAAAAGACTCAAACTGCACAAGGAAAACCTCGACGACGGGCAACGAAACAGAAACCCAATGCAGCTGCTGTTGGTCCTGAAGCTAATTCCATTCCAAGTCTTCCAGTTTTGAGTTTTGCCCAAGACAGGGGAACATTGCTTGGGTCATCAGGAATACATGTGCATGCGTTTACTCAGAATGAAACCGACCCACAACATCAGTTAGCAGTAGCAACTGCCCCCGGTTCACTAGCAACTCCGGTTCCTGCCATGCCCTCACAAGTCATAGAACAATGCCAAAAAACTCAAACTGCACAAGGAAAACCTCGACGACGGGCAACGAAACGGAAACCCAATGCAGCTGCTGTTGATCCTGAAGCTAATTCCATTCCAAGTCTTCCAGTTTTGGGTTTTGCCCAAGACGGGGGAACATTGCTTGGGTCATCAGGAATACATGTGCATGCATTTACTCAGAATGAAGCCAACCCACAACATCAGTTAGCGGTAGCAACTGCCCCCGGTTCACTAGCAACTCTGGTTCCTGCCATGTCCTCACAAGTCATAGAACAAAGCCAAAAGACTCAAACTGCACAAGGAAAACCTCGACGACGGGCAACGAAACGGAAACCCAATGCAGCTGCTGTTGGTCCTGAAGCTAATTCCTTTCCAAGTCTTCCAGTTTTGGGTTTTGCCCAAGACGGGGGAACATTGCTTGGGTCATCAGGAATACATGTGCATGCGTTTACTCAGAATGAAGCCAACCCACAACATCAGTTAGCGGTAGCAACTGCCCCCGGTTCACTAGCAACTCTGGTTCCTGCCATGTCCTCACAAGTCATAGAACAAAGCCAAAAGACTCAAACTGCACAAGGAAAACCTCGACGACGGGCAACGAAACGGAAACCCAATGCAGCTGCTGTTGGTCCTGAAGCTAATTCCTTTCCAAGTCTTCCAGTTTTGGGTTTTGCCCAAGACGGGGGAACATTGCTTGGGTCATCAGGAATACATGTGCATGCGTTTACTCAGAATGAAGCCAACCCACAACATCAGTTAGCGGTAGCAACTGCCCCCGGTTCACTAGCAACTCTGGTTCCTGCCATGCCCTCACAAGTCATAGAACAAAGCCAAAAGACTCAAACTGCACAAGGAAAACCTCGACGACGGGCAACGAAACAGAAACCCAATGCAGCTGCTGTTGGTCCTGAAGCTAATTCCATTCCAAGTCTTCCAGTTTTGGGTTTTGCCCAAGACAGGGGAACATCGCTGGGGTCATCAGGAATACATGTGCATGCGTTTACTCAGAATGAAGCCAATCCAATTTCCAGTCTCCAAAAGGCTGTTGATTTAGTTCCAGTCCAAGCTCGGAATCTGTCCATTGCGCAAGTGAAATATGAGAGTACATCACCTTTGCTGGAAAAAAGGGAACATGAAACAGGAGGTCCAGGTTCTTTTACTACAACTGCTGCTTCTGAGATCACAGCTGCACCAAGCACCAACCCTACAAACATGATAGACTTGAAGAATGAGAATACTGCAAATATTGGTTCGATGCAAGCTGGGAATGAGCACCAGGTCAGCCAATCTCCCACTGTTACTGCTCCATCGGGACAAGATTTGATGGAGAGGACCCTTCAAGTGGGCCCTGCCTACATGACACCCGACCAAAAGCAGAAACCAGCTGAAAAGCCCGAGTACTCTTCCATCCAAAGCACTCGGAAAGCAGTTGGCTTTGATGCCTCGAAGTCTGATTGGGCTACACAAATGGAACTTCACAGGGTCAAACCTGTTGAAGTTGCCACTCCCCAAGACAATCCGCATCTCAGCCATGCACTAGATAAGAGCTCCATCGATGTAAAGAGAATAGTATCGGTTGCAGCTCTGGTGCCTGAAATGAAGTCATCTGCAGGAAAAGGCAAGAGCAATGTACCTGCCTTTGCAAGACGGGTGTCCAAAAGGAAAGCCAGTTTCAAATAATTCAGGACCTGCTTTCGAAACAGGTCAGGGCTGACAGGCAAAAACTACCAGGCCAGCAGCAGGCATGGGTCATGTTTTCATGGTGGGCTTGAAGGAGCAGGAAAGGAACAATGGTAATCAACCACCAACTGCTACACCTTACTTGGGAGAGAAAAGGCCTGAAATTCTGCACCCTGATGTAATATCTGGCCAGGAGCCAGATGCAACTGAGAAGTCTGTACAGTCGATCCAAAGCAACAGAGAACCAGATGTGTCAACAACAGGAGAGAATGCTGCGAGTTCAGTGAGCAAAAACTATCCGTCTGTTGAAAATGCTACACTTGGGCAGCAAAAGTCTCTCTGAAACACCAGTCGCAGTCCCTTCCATCAATGGTGGATCTATCATGTGACCTAATGTCTTTACATGTTTGTTATACCTCTGTACTGTTTCTCTCTGTACATGTTTGTAGGTATGGCATGTGCAATGCCTGTGAAGAGATGGAAGGGGTATGGTTGATGTTTATACCCTTTGAAACTACGTGATGTATCTCAGCCTAATACCAGTAACAAAACACATGGGGTTGGGCTTTGCATGGATTGTCTGATCAATTATCTGGGTGTGCTGGTCTCAAGTCATTTTAGCCTGTGCTGCCAAGCCCGACCAGACTTTATAGTTATGTGTTAAATCCTACAACTATGCTATTCCAATCCTTGGTTAGGCAATCCATCCATCTTGAATGTAGACCCTGGGTTTTTTTCTTCTAAAATGTCTATTTCTTTTTACATATGTTAACCACTTGATCAGTGGATGGATTTCGAATATTCGAGTGAGAAATAGGGATTTTACCAATTTTCCAGCCGAGCCGGCTCCTGCCTGAGCCAGCAATTTTTGTCAGGCTTGGGCTTGGTCCTGCAATGCTCTGCCCATGTTGGGCTTGGGCCAAGCTTGGGCCTTGGGTTATTTAGTGTTGAGCGGGCTTGGGTATAGCCCAGCTCAAACCCAGCCCATGGCTACCCTTGGTACTGGCCAACATTCATATTGATTTAACGTTCCTAATCTTTGATTAATAAGCATTTATTAAATTAGATTACTGACTGTTTTCATTGGGCTGTACACTAACTATTCACCGGTCGGCCAGTTAAAAATGAAATCAGCAAGCATTTCTGCACGGGGAAGCTGATCTGCCACATTCAATAATCAAATTCCGTTGATTAGATTGATGACCTCTCTCTCTCTCTCTCTCTCTCTCTCTCTCTCTCTCTGGGTGGCTCTCTCGTAGCACACTGTCGTCATCTGATGTTGGACCTATCAGATCAACCGGACATTGGACAATTATTAATTGTTGGTTTTGGTTACCTAACGTGAGTGGCTGTGTTTATGGTTATGGTTAAATTCATGTACATACTTATTGTGGTATGTACATTCATGGAAATTATGATATTAATGTCCTGATCCTTGATTAAAGGTTCAGAGACGACCATGCATATTTGCATATTGAGCTATTGCAAGTTAGAAAGGAGAAATGCGAACAAAAATACGTCAATCTAAAATTTTAAAGAGACGAATAAAAGGAATCTCTGGAGAGAACTTCTCGAACAATTACCATGGGTAACAAGATTCACCGACGTCAACATGGCATGATCACAAATAAGCTCAAGGCAAACGCCTCAAGATGAGAATTCCCCGTCTATCCAAGGGGGTCCCGAGGGAGAATATGTTTGAAAAAGAAGAGAGAAGGAAATGATAGCCTAAGGGCCTGTTTGGTTTTGAAGGATACTGGCATCTGGAGTGTGTTGGGTAATAATGACATTTCAAAGGATACTGGCATTTGGAGTGTGTTGGGTAATAATGACATTTCACAAGTATTTGTAAATTGCATTAAATAACAGCATTCAGTGACGGCAATAGTTGGAGGGAAATCCAAGTAAAGGATGTTGGGATTTGTGCTGCGGAATCACACAGATATGGATCTAGGATAGCAATCTAGGAGCACCAAGTAAATACAAGAGAATACAAACATTTAACGTTAAAAACCCTTTCGGGAAAAAACCACAGCACAAAGCGACACAAATCCACTATGAAAATAGAAATTACAAAGAGAGAGGACTTACTCGATTCGAACAACCTCGAATCTTACCCCTGCTACACCATTTGATAACCTTAGAACCCTTTTAGAAACCCTTGGAATACCTTTACGAAACCCTTAGAATACCTGAGAATGGCCCTATGGACTCCTATTTATAGATGGGGAAACCCCACTTACGCACCTCCTTAGAAACCGCTTCAAATTTATGCAGTCTGCACGAAATCCGTGCACCGTCCTCGTAACCCTCGACTAGTCGAAGGGACCTTCGACTAGTCGAGTCAGTCCCTCAACTGGTCGAGCACCTCGGAATTTCAAATACATCGTTGTGTTGGACTTCGAGTCGAACGGGCTTCGACCAGTCGAAGGGACCTTCGACTAGTCGAGTCAGTCCCTCTACTGGTCGAGCAGCACGGACAGACATATTTAAAACATCTATTTTGACAACAAAGGAGGCACCTGAATCCTTCTTTTAAATGCAGGTAATCGATTGGAAAGACGACAATAACAGATTTGTTTGACATTTGGAATGGTGGTCCACGGGAGTATCAAAGTGGGAATGCCCTCAGCGAACAGATACAAAAGGATATCTTCCTGAATCAATCGTCTTCAGCCCACTCGACGCGTGATCAAACAGATATCAATCCAAGAAGGTAGGATATGTGATGAAATGGATTCTATGATATAGCAAGACTATCATTTTATAGTTTTTCTCATGGACTCATGTTGTTGGTTATCCATTCCTCACACCTTCTAATCTTCCCTGTTGCCATGGTCGACAGTCTATCTAGTGTCAGAGCTGCTATACGACGTGGTCTTCGCATTTCCGGAGCATCTCTAATTAGATATACGAAGATTTCTGGAAAGGTATAGCTTCTACCGACATTTGGAACCATCTTCTTCCCTGATTACATTTCATCGTTCACAACGGCTTGCAATTCCTTCTTCTAAGGTGCCTTTCTCTTCCTTCCAACAGATCGTGGCTCGATAGTTTTCTGTCAAAAATCCCACACCAGCGGCTCGTTATCCTGGGCAGGTAGGCTCTGATTTTCTTTTCTAGAGATACATTCAGGGAATATAGAGTACATTGCCAGAAAGATGAGAGATGAAAACAAAATGGATTCATATCGCCTTTTTATTGCTTTGTATTTTCAAACTGGATAGGGATTTGATATTGATATTTGTATTTCGAACATATGTGGCCCTCCCGATGGCATTGATATTTTCTCCAACATATGTGGCCCACTTGATGGCATTGATATTTTCTCCAACATATGTGCCCACCTGATGGCATTGATATACTTTCGAACATATGTGGCCAAACCGATGGCATGGGTATCATACAAGTTATTGATGTATGCTCAATCCTCTAGACATGAAGGGCGTTGGTATGCTTCTTCGGATCACAAACAGAGATGACGAAAACTGGTGATTGTGTATTAATAAATTGAATATGATTAAACTAATGTTAATATTTTATAATAATAGTAGGAAAGAGGCTCAACATGATTTCCTTGTAGGATTTTTCATGAGTTTCTTTCATGGATTTCAAAACCTCTGTCTATATAATCGCAACATCATAGGCCTAGTATGGAATCAAGACAGAGTGCCGACGTCCCTTGATCGGAAAATTTGAGAAAGGGAAGCGTTTGGCGGGCCATTCGATAATACAATCTTGGGGTATTCATGATGCCAAATTTCTACTTTGACAAATTACAAATGAATTTTGTTTTTGTATGCAAACTATAGCCTTGTTTGATTGTCATATTAAAGTGTAATGATTCACCTACATTGTAACAAGATTTAAGTTGTTGATCTGATGGGTCCCACTCTGGATCGGAAACAACTTGAAATTCTTCCAAATCAGATTATCCTGCCCATCGTGAAAGTGGCTGGCCATTTGATAGTTACTGAAAAAATGATACAATGACGGTCTGAAGTAATCGAAAATGATCGGATGGATAACATCATCTGAAACAATAAATATTTACGTTTCATTAATCCATGTTGTGCCTCATCAAACGGATTGGTTGAAACATAGGCGCAGACAGTGTGGATTAGTCAGATCATGACCCTAATCCTCAAACTAATATATATATATATATATATATATATATATATATATATATATATAATATTAGTAAATTTTGAGGACAGATAGGGTCATGATGTATCAAAATACGATAGAGAATTACAGGATATTTTAATGGCTGCGATCTTTCAATCAAGAATGCATTTGACTCATCCTCCAACTTTTGGAGAAGCCCATGAGACAACTATCACGGATGAAGAAAGCATGGGCCCATGTCTTCTGAAAGTCCATCTAGACTGTGTAACAAGTTGTGACGCATCAGAATTAATAATATCCCAATTCCAATTGGAGCATTGTCAAAGTGTTACCCGTTCGACCAAAATTATAATCACTATTTTCTTGTTGTTGTTGTTTTTTTTTTTTTTTTTTTCCAACTTGCTATCTTTGCAAACTTGTTTATATATCAATATTTTTTTAACCTGAAATTCTGAGCTGACTTTCCATATATATATATATATATATATATATATATATATATATATATATATATATATATATATATACTATTTTTAAAATTTGAAGGTGGTGAAATGGATGGAAATAACTTTAGGGATATTTGATTGATTATGACTTTATTCTATTTTGCAATTTTTAACTTTTGAAGGTGGTGAAATGGATGGAAATAAATTTGAGAGTCAAGCATTTTTTGAACCATGTCAAGGGTTAGAGTTTGATAATGAAATAGATTATTAAGAAGTAAGCCAACAAGTAGAAGGCTAAGAAGCAGGACAAGATGTACCAGTTAAGACAGATGAGAAGTTATATGAAGAACCAAAAGTGGGAATGGGGTTTATTTTTTATGAGAGTGCATATGAGTATTACAATAGATATAGTTATAAGACAAGATTTAGTGCTTAAAAGGATTGGGTAAGAAAATCAGATGATGATGTCATACTTTATAAAAGATTTTGTTGTTCTAAAGAAGGTTGAAAATATGAAAAGAAAAAAAAAATCAATCAGTCGAAAAAAATCCATCCGATTACAAGAACAAAATGTCGAGCAAGTATGAGTTTGAAGCTTGAGATAAATGAAAAATACCGTGTGACTAACTTTGTTGCCAAGCAAAACCATGAGGTTGTTACACTATCAAAGGCGCATATGTTACAGTAATAGAGAGGCTTGACTGACGTTTAAAAAGTAGAAGTGGATATGGCATATGATTTAGGAATTACACCAAAAGCAACTGCAAACTATTTAAGTAGACAAACTAAAGGGCGAGAGAATCTAAGTTTCCTGCCCTTTGATTGTAAAAATTACTTACAGAGGAAGTGAATGCAAGCAATGAAAAATGATGTAGGGGTCTATTTTAGAATACTTTCAGAAAATGCAAGTAGAGGATCATTCTCAATACAAGTAGATAAAGATGATCAGATCACGGATATGTTGTCGGTAGATGCAAAGTCAATAATAGATTATAGTATTTTGGGGACATAGTTTTCTTTAATACTATATACAAAGTAAATAGTTATGAATGATCATTTGCCTAATTTATTGGGGTAAATCATTATAAGTAAACTATAACATTTGGTGCGACCCTATTATATGATGAAACGATCAAGTCTTTTAAATAGTTGATTCAAACATTTTTAAGTGTGATGTATAGAAAATAACTAATGACAATCTTAACAAACCAAGATGTTGCAATGGTTAATGTAATAGCTTCAGTGATGCCGGGAACATATCATCGTCTATGTATTTGACATATTTACCAAAATACTGTCAAACACCTTAACAATGTATTTAAATGTTAAAAAAGTTTTGAAATCAATTTCAATAGGTGTGTATATGACTATGAGAGGGAGGAGTTTATGATTGCATGAAATGTCATGCTCGAGAGGTATGATTTAAAGAAAAATAAGTGACTACAGGATCTATTTAAGTAAGAGAAAAATGGGCATTAGTTTATGGACAAAATACATTATGTGCTGACATGAAGAGTATGCAATAGAGAGAGAGAGAGTATGAATAATTTATTAAAAAATATCTCTTACGTTTTTTTACTCGGTACGAACGAGTAGTGATGGATCGACGGTAACAGGATTAATCATTTATTTTTTTCAGAATGAGGCAAAGTATCCCTATAATGTTTGTTGATGTGAATATGTTAAAGGAAGTGATGAGTTTGGGATAATTATAGAGTTTCGAATTATTTATAACGACAAATATGAAGGACAAACTGTTAGATTCGATTCATTAGATGGTTTAATTATTTATAGTTGCAAGAAGTTTGAGTTTGTTAGAATCTTATGTAGCCATGCATCGAAAGTTTTAGATTATCATAATAAAAAGGCGCTTCATCTCCGTTATATTCTTAAGATAACAAAGAGATGCAAAGGTAGGTTTCACTAAAGATCATGTTGGATTAAGATTACAAGTTGATTCCAATGTTGTTTTAGGTAAGTGGTATAAATATTGATCTTGCAAGCTTTTTAAAATTGTGACAATGATCATAAAATATGATGATGTCTTCAAAGTGGCTGATAGATATGCAGATAAATTTCATGTAGTGAGGGAATGTATGAAAGAAATTAATGAACTTCTGCTAAGGTTATCTCAAGCTACTGATGAAAGTGTAGATATCGAATGTGCATGCCCTGAGCTGACTGAAAGTGTGGAGAGTGAACGTGCATGCCCTGAGCCAACTAAATCTCTACATTATAAACATACACGCCCTTAGTCGACTGAAAAGGAAGTTACTTTTGTTGATAGTTTGAGTTCACAAATGGTTAGTGGGATTAAAGTAAAGCCTAAAGTTAGCAGGGGCAATCGACGTACATAAAAATCCATTAGATAAAAAAAAAAAAAAATTCCAAACTGAATCCGTTCAGCCACAAATAAATCAAGAGAGACAAGAAATGACTCAAGCACCAAACATCATGCACCATCATTCGTTGCAACCTTCACATTAGACATGTACAGTGCCCCAATTATGTCATTATAATATGATACATTAAAAACATGTTTACTAAAGTTGGTCATATCATATATTATTATTGTTGAAATTTCTTATTCTTTTAATTTTTCTTTATTAGGAGTCACATATTATGGTGGCGTGTCCTTTTGGATTACCAAGTGGATCCCATGTAGGTCATGGTCATAATATGGTGGAGGGCAACACTTCTAACCCTTGTAAATCCATCAATGCATCAATGGCTTAATGTGGGTGTAAATGCTATAGTCTATATCCCTGTCGGTTGTCAAATTTGTAATGCCAAAATCACATATAACTTGCATAAGTGAAGCTCTTTCTAAGATCAACATTCATGAACAAGCAAAGCTCACAAGTACAAAAATCAACCTTGACTGCAAGTATTACTCACAACACAAGACTAAAAAATGCAAGACTTCAAGAAGAATACAAGGCAGTTCATAAAGAACTCAAGACACTTTCAAGGTTGAGCTACATCAAGATTTCAAGATTGAACTACATTAAGACTTCAAGGCTTAAACTTCAAGGTCACTTGTTCCTAATGTTTCAATGTCCTTACTTCATGTTTGGGGTTTGATTGACCATAGGTTGACCTTAGAAGTAGGCCATTTTGGATACATAAGTCATATGTATATGTCACATGAGTTTGGGCAGTTCAAAGACTTGTCCTAAGCTTTCTTCGACTAGTCTTAGCTTTACTTCGACCAGTCTAAGAAATTCCTCGACCAGTCGTGAGTTTGTTAAAAAATTCGGATATTTTCTGTTAGGCTTCGACCCGGTCAGAATTTGTTCGACGGTCGAAGGAACGATGTCAGCTGCATCTTCGACCGATCGAAAATCTTCGACTCAAAGTCCAAATTAATTTGTGGTCTTCGACCCAGTCGAAGGAGACCTTCGATCAGTTGAAGGTGACCTACGACCAGTCGAAGGAGACCTTCGACCAGTCGTAGACCGGTCAAAGCTTATCGCGCCCAATTTTTTTCAAATCTGTTACTTCTTTGACTAGTCGAAGAGCTCCCTAGACCAGTCGAAGACGCGATCTGCTCACTTATAAATAGAGTACGAATCTCAGAAGAATTCAAGGAATTAATTAATCCATTCAAGTCAATCTTCGTCAAACTTCTGAATGTTAATTCTGTGCTCCATCTAAGCTAAGTGTGCTTATTTTATATTCTCTTTCTTTAGCTTTATTTAATTGATTTTGTTTCTGCTATTCCAATCTAATTTGATAAGAGGAATTGTTATTCCCTTTCTTTGGAATTAAAATCAATTAAGGCAAGCTCTATTTGGTTTAATTTAAAATCTATCAGAACTAGAATCATTGTAATTGAGTACTGGACATTGAACTTGGACATTCAATCATTTATTCTGACTTGGTTCTACCGGGCTGCTACAACAAAGGAGATAATCAGGTATTTTACATTTAATTGTAAATTTCTTTCTGTTTTGGTTTCTTTCAAGATTTGCCAGAAAAATCTTGTTGTATTGGTTATCTGAGGAGAGCAGGAAAACTCAGAAGTGAGGTTTTTTTAATTGTGTAAGCCCACAGACAAAGACATAATTGTAAAGGTTTTGGGTGAACCTGTGAAAACCTATTTTGTTAGTGAACGCTAATATCCCCCGTGTGAGGATATTAGGAGTGGAGTAGCATTTTGTATGGCTGTTGTTTAACAGTTGGTGAACACACAGGCGAACCACTATAATCCCTTGTGTTGTGGTTGAATTATTTACATTTCTAATCTTTAATTATTTATTTGTGGGATATATGTATGGTGGTGAATGTTGTAATCATTTAATTCAAGCATTGTGGGAATTTTGTAATAGTTTAAAATTTATTTTCTGCTATTCCTTGATCTTCTTGAAATTCGATTTTCTTTAAAGTTGTTCCAGCAAGGTTGCCCTGCCATTTTTATGGTGTATGGCTGTCCCTAGAACAATACATTTGTGATAACAATTTATTTCAGTTCAGTTTGTGTTTATTTCTGTATTCCTCTTTGGTTTGAGATTTGATACAAAGATCTTTCTAGAAATAAGGTTGTCCTACCATAAACTCTGGTTTTTGGTGAAAGGTTGTCCTTAGAACAACATTTGTATCAACCTCTCAAGATCTGAATTTTGAGGTTGTTTTACTTTCCTGCATTATAATTTATTTTGGCTATCATATTCTTTTTAATTCCGCTGTTATAAGTTTTATTTGGCATAGTCCTATTCACCCCCCCTCTAGGACATATAGCTAGGCCTTTTCAAGTGGTATCAAAGCCTAATAGCTCGTTCTTATTGCTTTTTATTTGGATTTATTTCCTGAGCTAACGATCTAAGCTATAAAAAAAAATGTCAAATTTTGATAGCCTTTCAGTCACTAGGCCTCCACCATTTGATGGCTCCAACTATGCCTATTGGAAAGCCAGAATGAGGATCTTCCTAAAATCAATGGAAGAGAGCGTGTGGCGAGCCACAAATGGACCGAATGGAAAACTCCTACCATTGAAATGGCCCGAATCCGACGGTTCAAAAACTATGTCTGTACCTGCTTATTATTTATGGACTACCCTTCAGAAAAGTGAGTATAGTGTCAATGCTAAAGCACTAAATGCAATCACTTGCGCACTATCACCGGATGGGTTCAAAAGAATCATATCCTGTGATACTGCAAAGCAAGCCTGGGATATACTAGAAATGACACACGAGGGTACATCAATTGTCAAAAAGTCTAAGGTCTAACTCCTCACAACCAAATTTGAAGAAATTCATATGGAGGAAAATGAAATGTTTATGGACTTTTACACTAGACTAAATGACATTATAAACTCAATGTGGGTTCTTGGTAATAAAATCCCAGAAAGTAAAGTGTGTGCAAAGATATTACGCTCACTTCCTGAACGGTTCAATTCTAAAGTAACCGCGATCCAGGAACTTCGTGATACGGATAATATGAGGGTAGAAGAACTAGTTGGTTCTTTACAAACCTACAAGTTAAACTTTAAAGCTCCTAAAAGTAAATCTATTACACTAAAATTCTCTAAATATAATTCAGAAGAAAATTCTGATTCAGAAGATGATATGACTCTTTTAGCTAAGAAATTTTACAAGATTTTCAAAAGTAAGAGAAGGGTTGATTTTCAAAATTCAAATGATAAAAAGAAATTTAGACCCAAAACTCGAAAATCTTTAAAAGATAGTCAATGTTACAACTGTCAAGAATATGGGCACTTAGCAAATAGATGTCCTAAAAAGGACAAACCCAAGAAGAAGGGTATGTTGGCTACATGGGATGAATCATCTGATTTGAAGCTTCTTTAATCAGAAGATTCTGAAACCGAGTCAGGCAATGAAGTTAAAGCACTTATGACTCTAGCCAAATTCACATTTTCAGATAATGACTCAACAAGTGAAGAAAATCTTAGTGAATGTGAAAATGAAGATGATCTTCAAGACGCTTACAATGCCCTATATAAGGAAAGTTGTAAAATTGCTGTCAAACTTAAACTTCAAAAAGAAAAGTTTTCTAAACTCAAAGAATGTTTTGAATCACTTGTCTTAGAAAAATCACAAATTTCAGATTATTTTGAAAAATCAAAATGCAATTTGAAATTCAAAAACTCCCTAATTGTTAATTTGAAATCTGAAATTGAGAAACTCAAAAATGAAGTATCTTCTCTTCTGGGTCTAAAGGACACATGGAAATATGCCCAAGGTGATCCAAAGTTAGAAAAACTTTTATCTGGATCAAGAAAATGTGGCGATCTATCCGGGTTGGGCTATGATAAAAATTTATCTCCTAAACAAAAGTATACTCCTCCTATGTTTGTGAAAGGAGAGTCCTCAAACTCAAAAGGGAAAAGTACTTATCAAGGTTTTTCTAGAAATTCTAAAACTCTTCAAAAACCTAGAAGCAGCCATGTCAACTTTAATCAGAAACAAAATCTACTAGCTGAAAAGATAGTAGATTTACTCAAGGAGCTCCTAAAATCTAACTCTATAGGTTATTCGTAAAACTATAAACAAAAGAAGACCAACTATGTTCCTAAATCCAAAACAGTTATGAAATGAGTTCCTAAAGTCACCTGCTTGGTTGCTCACACTGCTTTCAAAGCAACAAGTTATTCAAAGTGGTAACTAGACAGTGGATGCTCCAGGCATATGACAGGTGACAAAGCTTTATTCACGGATCTAAAAGATATGACTGATGGTTCTGTCACTTTTGGTGATGGTAGCAACTGCAAGATTATAGGCCAAGGTACGGTTCAACTTTTTAATCTTCCTGTATTTAAAAATGTTTTATATGTTGAAGGCTTAAAACATAACTTGCTTAGCATATCTCAAATATGTGATAATAACCACAGTGTTCGGTTCTCTAATCAAAGCTATGAGATACTAAACAATAAGGGTTCTGTAATATTAACTGGACGTAGAACGTCTGAAAATTGCTATATTATTAGTGAATCCAACTCATCTAATCAAACATGTTACATGGTCCATACAGACGAGACTGATTTATGGCACAAACGTCTTAGACATGTACATTATCGAAATTTATATAGATTGAGCAAACAAGAACTTATAAGAGGTTTACCCAAACTTAAGAAATTAGATAAAATATGTGGTGAGTGCCAGATAGGCAAACAAACAAGGAACTCACACAAAAAGGTGAATTCAAATACAACATTAAGACCACTCGAACTTCTCCACATGGATCTAATAGGACCTACCAGAACGGAAAGTCGTGGTGGGAAAAAGTATATCCTGGTAAATGTTGATGACTTTACCAGATTCACTTGGGTAGTCTTCTTAAGAGATAAATCTGAAACCCTTGAAGAAGTAAGAAAAGTTCTCAAAAGGATTTAAACTGAAAAATCTTCTCAAATCAGTAAGATTCGTAGTGATCATGGATCTGAATTTGAGAATAGCAATTTTGAGAAGTTCTGTACCGACCAAGAAATATTACATGAATTCTCTGCTCTCAAAACTCCACAACAAAATGGAATTGTGGAAAGAAAGAATAGGATACTTTAAGAAATGGCTAATGTCATGCTAAATAGCATGAAGCTCTCTAAAAATCTTTGGGCTGAAGCAGTCAACACAGCTTGCTATATTATTAACTGAGTCTACACTAGCAAAGATAATAATAAAATGGCTTACGAATTATGGTTCAATAAAAAGCCTACTGTCAAATACTTTCGAGTTTTTGGCAGCAAGTGCTATATTTTACGAGATCGTGAAAATTTGGGAAAATTCGATACAAAGAGTGATGAAGGAATTTTTCTAGGATATTTCTTAAACAGTCGTGCTTATAGGGTTCTGAACAAAAGAACTGGTGTGATTCAAGAGTCCATTAATGTTATCATTGATGATCACTTAAATACGTCAATCCCTAATTCAGATAATGATGAAGTTCTAATCATTGATAAACCCGATACTTCATCGAATCAGACTGACTCTGAGTTGAGGACTGTTAAAGATCATCCAACCACTCAAATTCTTGGAAACCCTCTCACCGGTGTTCGCACCCGTAGACAACTTGAGGATATATGTAATTATGTATGTTTTACATCCCAAATAGAACCTTCTAATGTAAAAGAAGCTCTTGCTGATGAGAACTGGATTGTTGCGATGCAAGAAGAACTTAACCAATTCGTAAGAAATGATGTTTGGTATCTCGTATCAAGACCTAAAGATAAACACATTATTGGAACAAAATGGATTTTCAAAAATAAGTCTGACGAGTGTGGAAATATAATTAGAAACAAGGCTAGATTAGTGGTATAAGGTTATACTCAAATTGAAGGAATTGATTTTGATGAAACTTTTGCACCAGTAACACGTCTTGAATCTATCAGACTATTTATATCCATTGCATGTTTTAGAAAGATAAAGATCTATCAAATGGATGTGAAAAGTGCTTTTCTAAATGGCGATTTACATGAAGAATTCTATGTTGAACAGCCAATGAGTTTTGAAGATCCCAAAAATACTGATCATGTGTATCGACTTAAAAAGGCACTTTATGGATTAAAACAAGCACCTAAGGCATGGTATGAAAAACTAACAAAATTTCTTTTAAGTCATGATTTTCAAATGGGATCTGTTGATAAAACTCTGTTTGTTAAAAAAATATAATGATCATATCTTAATGGTTCAGATTTATATTGATGATATCATTTATGGATCAACTTGTACTGACTTGACTACTGAGTTTGCAGATTTAATGAAATCACAGTTCGAAATGAGCATGGTTGGGAAATTGACTTATTTTCTTAGATTGCAAGTAAAGCAACAACCTGAAGAAATATTCATTTCTCAATCTAAGTATGCTTTGAATCTAATCAAGAGATTTGGATTTGAGAATGGCAAGAAGTTCGATACTCCCATGAGTACTACCCTGAAACTCTCAAAAGACTCTAATGGTAAAAATGTTGATTCAAAACTTTATCGGAGTATGATTGGTAGTTTGTTATATTTAATTGCTAGTAGACCTGATATTTCTCTAAGTGTTGGTATTTGCGCAAGATATCAATCTGATCCAAAAGAATCACACTTGATTGCTGTTAAGCGGATTATTAGATATGTCGCAAGTACTGTAAATCTTGGTCTCTGGTATCCTCATGAGACTAGTGTCTAATTAGCTGGGTACTCGGATGCTGGCTGGGCTGGTAATATAGATGATAGAAAATCAACCAGTGGTGGTTGCTTTTACATTGGAAATTATCTAGTTTCCTGGTTTAGTAAGAAACAAAATTCTATATCACTTTCAATAGCTGAAGCTGAATATATCGCAGCTGGTAATGCATGTACACAACTTGTCTGGATGCAATGAATGCTAAGTGATTATGTAATTAAACAGGATTCTATGTTATTACATTGTGATAATTCCAGTGCAATAAATATTTCAAAAAATCCTATTCAGCATTCTCGTACTAAGCACATTGACATTAGATTTCATTATATTCGAGAATTGGTAGAAGAAAAAGTTATATCTCTGGAATATATTCCTACTGAAGATCAACGAGCTGACATTTTCACAAAACCTCTCGATAAGAACAGGTTCAAAAAGATGAAATTTGATCTTGGCATGTGCACTTTAAAATGATTATTTATGCCTACTTGTATCATAGTGTATATATTTGCTAGGTTAAATTCCAATTTTTTTTTTTATAATTTGTAAGAAAAATGAATCTTTGGACATTCTTCGACCAGTTGTGAGTATACTCGACCAGTCGACCTTCGACCGGTCGTAGATACCCACGACCAGTCGTAAATCTCGGGAATCACTTAAAATTTAGGGATTTTGCTTTCTTCCTCATTTCGTTTTTCTTTTCTAAGGAGCCGAGCTTCGACTTGTTGAATCCACTGTTCTTGCTCTTCAAGGTTAGTATTCCATTTACGTTTTTCTTGCAGATCTGTGTCTAGATTGTTTCCTTTTCTAGCTTGAAGCTTTCTATTTTGGATTTCATTGAGATTTGAGGTTTGGATTAAGAAAAATCTGTTTTGAGTAAACCCTCTTCTCTATCCTTTGCAACTTCTTATTTCCTTTTTATCATTGTTGCAAATGGCTTCTAGAGGTAGAAAAACTTCTTCTCGTGGTCCTTCTTCTTCCTCCAGATCGACTAAGCGTCATCTTCTTGTTCCCAATGATGATCCATCTTATGTTACGGACATTAGATCACGTAATGTTATTGTTGAATATCCTACTGATATTAATCATATTGCACCTTTTGACATCCTTCCTATGCTTGAAGCTGTAGGTTGGGTTAACTTATTGCATTGGGGTGGGCCTGCATACCGGTCCATTGCCCAATCCATGTTTACATGTATTAGTGACTTCTCACAGGATAATTTAACTTTTAAAATATCTACTAGTGAAGGGCCATTTGACATTGATCGTCATTTAATTTCAGCCCTTATGGACATTCCTGTGAATAATGAGGGTATTCCTATTCATAATTTGACTGATAAACCCTCAGTTTCTGAAAAACGTATGCTTACTAGAGACTTGTGCAACATGATGTTCACTGGACTAAAAAAGGAAATGCGCTTCTCGCAAAGTATTTGTTACCCAAATACAGAGTTCTTCACAGAATCTTTGTGTTTAATCTGTATCCTCGTTCGGGTAATAAAACTGACTTAACCTCGTTTATGGTTCGTGTTATCCATGCTATTGCCAGTAGTACTCAGATTTGTTTACCATCCTTAATCTGTCATTTCATTCTTCAATTTAGACTCCATCCTGGTCATATTGACATTCCTTTTGGCTATTTAATGACTGTATTGGCTACACATATGTAAGTCGATATGCCGGTTAATGAGGCACCTATCCATCATCTGATTTTCAACAATTCTAATCTCAATAAGATGAAGCTGGAATTACTTCCTGAACAAGGTGGTAATGGTGGTGGTGGTCATGAAGAAGCTGGTGATGACATTAATATGGATGACATCTTCGAGGAACTGGATTCTGATTCAACAAATAATCCAGATTTTGAACCATCTGATTTTGATGCACGTCTGAGTGCATTGGAGGGTAAAGTTGAGAATATAAATGTAAAGATGGAAAACATGTCTGTTGCTCATGATTTACAATTCAAGTACATGTGTAAATATCTTAGGCGATTGAACAAAGGTATGCACCAACTTGATCCCTCTATTCCTGCTCCGTCATCTGGTTCTAGTTCTGATTAGTCTATATGGGATTTTCTGGTTTGTAATAACTTTATAACTTAACACTAGTTTGACTGATTTGGAGTTGGATACTATCTTTGTTTTATGCTGGGTATTTGTTCTATGTGAAACTATGTTGAGTATCTCTATTTCTGGTTTTTGCTATTATCTCATAACTCCTCATGTTTACTCTCATATATCCCTTTATTTAGTTCTCCTTTCTTGTTGTTTCCTTTGTCATATTGTGACAAAAAGGGGGAGAATGGTTTGTTCTTAACGATATGATTGTGAGAGGAGTAGCATTGGTTATGTTACTCAGGGGGAGTCTGTTTGAACTAGTTGAATGAACTGGTTGAATGTTAAATGTTGATGAACTAGTTGAATGTTGATTATTAAATATTAATTTGTAGGTAAGCCAGTTGATATTAACTGGTTCATGATTCTTTAACCAGTTATTTTACTTTATGTTTATCTTGGTTATCTGTTTTGTCACTAATTTGACAAAGAGGGAGATTGTAAATGCTATAGTCTATATCCCTGTCGGTTGTCAAATTTGTAATGCTAAAATCACATATAACTTGTATAAGTGAAGCTCTTTTCAAGGTCAACATTCATGAACAAGCAAAGCTCACAAGTACAAAGATCAACCTTGACTGCAAGTATTGCTCACAACACAAGACTAAAAAATGCAAGACTTCAGGAAGAGTACAAGGCAGTTCGTAAAGAACTCAAGACACTTTCAAGGTTGAGCTACATCAAGATTTCAAGATTGAACTACATTAAGACTTCAAGGCTTAAACTTCAAGGTCACTTGTTCCTAATGTTTCAATATCCTTACTTCATGTTTGGGGTTTGATTGACCATAGGCTGACCTTAAAAGTAGGCCATTTTGGATACATAAGTCATATGTATATGTCACATGAGTTTAGGCTTTCTTCGACTAGTCTTAGCTTTGCTTCGACCAGTCCAAGAAATTCCTCGACCAGTCGTGAGTTTGTTACAAAATTCGGATATTTTCTGTTAGGCTTCGACCAGTCCAGGAATTTGTTCGACCAGTCGAAGGAACAATGTCGACTGCATCTTCGATCAGTCGAAAATCTTCGACTCAAAGTCCAGCGATTAATTTACAGGGTCTTCGACCAATCGACGGAGACCTTCGACCAGTCGAAGGTGACCTACGACCAGTCGTAGAATGGTTAAAGCTTATCGCGCCCAATTTTTTTCAAATTTGTTACTTCTTCGACTAGTCGAAGAACTCCCTAGACCAGTTGAAGATGCGATCTGATCACCTATAAATTGAGCACGAATCTCAGAAGAATTCAAGAAATTAATTAATCCATTCAAGCCAATTTTCATCAAACTTCTGAATGTTAATTCTGTGCTCCATCTAAGCTAAGTGTGCTTATTTTATATTCTCTTTCTTTAGCTTTATTTAATTGATTTTGTTTCTGCTATTCCAATCTAATTTGATAAGAGGAATTGTTATTCCCTTTCTTTAGAATCAAAATCAATTAAGGCAAGCCCTATTTGGTTTAATTTAAAATCTATTAGAACTAGAATCATTGTAATTGAGTACTGGACATTGAACTTGGACATCCAATCATTTACTCTGACTTGGTTCTACCAGGCTGCTACAACGAAGGAGATAATCAGGTATTTTACATTTAATTGTAAATTCCTTTCTGTTTTAGTTTCTTTTAGGATTTGCCAAAAAAATCTTGTTGTATTGGTTATCTGAGGAGAGCCAAGAAAACTCAGAAGTGGGATTTTTTTAATTGTGTAAGCCCACAGATAAAGACATAATTGTAAAGGTTTTGGGTGAACCTGTGAAAACCTATTTTGTTAGTGAATGCTAATATCCCCTGTGTGAGGATATTAGGAGTGGAGTAGCATTCTGTGTGGCTGTTGTTTAACAGTTGGTGAACACACAGGCGAACCACTATAATCCCTTGTGTTGTGGTTGAATGATTTATATTTCTAATCTTTAATTATTTATTTATGGGATGTATGTATGGTGGTGAATGTTGTAATCATTTAATTCAAGCATTGTGGGAATTTTGTAATAGTTTAGAATTTATTTTATGCTATTCCTTTATCTGCTTGAAATTCGATTTTCTTTAAAGTTGTTCCAGCAAGGTTGCCCTGCCATTTTTATGGTGTATGGCTGTCCCTAGAACAATATATTTGTGATTACAATTTATTTCAGTTCAGTTTGTGTTTATTTCTGTATTCCTCTTTGGTTTGAGATTTGATACAAAGATCTTTCTAGAAATAAGGTTGTCCTACCATAAACTCTGGTTTTTGGTGAAAGGTTGTCCTTAGAACAACATTTGTATCAACCTCTCAAGATCTGAATTTTGAGGTTGTTTTACTTTCCTGCATTGTAATTTATTTTGGCTATCATATTCTTTTTAATTTCGCTGTTATAAGTTTTATTTGGCATAGTCCTATTCACCCCCCCTCTAGGACATATAGTTAGGCCTTTTCAGTGGGTACCAACGAACTAATGTTAGCATGTTTCAACAAAATCCTTTAACAAGTCAGGTAAAAATTAGATTTAATGTATGAACTCGTAATATTACATATATCATTCATATCACTTATGCTTATTGAAGTTTTCACTACTGTACTTCTGCTCTATCAGAGTTAGAATGTTATCAGAGTGAGAGGTTTCAGAATACCCGGGAGTGGTTCTAGTGGATCTATGAATGTCCCTTTAACTATTTCTAGCTACCAACCAAACATTAGCTTGACCAACAAATTCTCTCAAACAACCCACAATTGTTACATTTACGTCAAGTCTCATCTCAAGGAAGTATCATTTTTAGTAAGGTAAAACTGACGATTTCTATTTCGCATAATATTGTAGAAACCTTGTGAATTTGGATATAGTGAGACATTTTAGGGGCTGGATGTGTGGACGAAGCAGACGGTGCATTTGGCAATGTGGGAAACAGCAACCTGATTTCTCCAAGATTATTAAGATGTCATTGCTACAAGGATTCAAATATGAAAATATAGACTTTTTTTTTTTAATGTTTCAATTAAAAAAAAAGATTCCAGATACAACACTTGCATTGGATTTGAAGATTTTTTTTTTTTAAAATCTATTTCTTAAACAGAAAGAGAGAAAAGGATCTTCGGAAGAGGGATGAGAGTTGAGAGAGAGGAGAGAGAATGAGAGTGAGGGAGAAGAGTTTTCTCCATTGGATACGCACCCCTAACACCATTTGGGTTACTCGGATGCGGATTAGCTACTAAACCCGACAACAGTGAGACTCACTACTGAAGTGACGTCACCAAATTCTGTGGGCCCTACCATGATGTATGTGTTGTATCCACCCTATCCATCCATTTGGAGAGATCATTTTAGGGCATGACCTAAAGAATGAGGCAGATCTAAAGGTCAAGCGGACCCTGCCATAGAAAATGGTGGGGATTGAAGCCTACCATTAAAAACTTCTCAGGGGCCATCGAAATTTTCGATCAAGCTGACATTCGTGTTTTCCCTTCTTCCATGTTTGCGTTAACATATGAGGAAGTTAGATCTCAAATAAACATAATGATGGCCCTATGAAAGTTTCAAAGGTGGGCATCATTGTCCCCATTGTTTCCTATGGTGGAATCAACTTGAGCTTTAGATCAGTCTCATTCTTTGGGTTATGCTCTAAAATTCTCTCTACAAATGGATAGATGGTGTGGATACAACACATACATCATGGTAGGGCCCATAGAACTTGGTGGCGTCACTTAAGTAGTCTTACTACTGTCGGGTTCAGTAGCTTATCCACATTCAAGTTACTAACAAGAGGAGCATTAAGCGTTCCATGTGAGACCCTCATTCTCTACCATTTAGAATAAAACACATAACTTTAGTAACATTTTTTTCTACCAAAATTTTCAGTAGCCTAATTGCACTTAAATATTATTGGATAGTGATAATTTCAAGCCAATCACATCATATCTTAAGCCCACATACATTGATCTATCCATTGCATTCACATCTCAATTGTGCCCATGCATGTCGAGCATCCAAAAGTGTAACTAGGTCTAGCTAAGCTAAATAATAATTGTTCATCCCCATTGTCTCTAATACTGCAAAAGCCAATCAGAGCAAGTTGTGTGTGATCTGGATGGATTCGCGTGATGTATTTGGAGATCTTTGGAATAAACGAAGAGGATTCTACGATAATACAGCTGGAGCGTATCGAGCGATGCCACATCATCCACTAAGTGGTCGATTAAATAGCAATCGTGCAGAAACGGTTAGAGGACAGATGGTAGGAGTAGAAGCAAGAAGGGTTAAGGCATGTTAAATGGTTACAACAACCGTCAGAATGTGAGAAGCATCCAGATGGATAGATTGAGGCTATAAATAGTAAAGAAATTCAATAGAAGGATTTGTCTTATACCAATCCAATCAAACCCAATATATCTTTCGATAACCCGTCATTTATAGTCCTTACTGTAATCATTTTATTTTTTCTGCCGGTCAATTACATTCCTTAGTGTAATCCTCTTACTTTTCGCCTGCTATTTATATTCCATAGTGTAATCCGTAGTATTAATCAAGTAGCTGATAATCTTAACTGTAATTTGGGTCTACACTCATATATTAAATTCAATTCTCCCTCCAAGAAAGTGTTTTACAGCTACTCACCGCTATTGACCGTAAGGTTTCTTATCCTGTTTTTCTTTTATTTGTATTAAAAAGTCTTTTAGTCTAGAAGGCAAATGTGTAACCTATAGTCAGAGGACGAACCCTACCCTCTTAATATCGCCTGATCTTATTTACATACTAAGCAAGTGGTTGAATAGGTGACCGATCTCATTCGATCCCAGTCATACACTACGTATTTGCTTATCTCACGCTTATGGTGTAACATCCTAGATTTTCACTGTTTTGAATTTTCAAAAATCCTTGAAATTTCTTTTTTTTTTTGTAATTAACTTATATTATCACTTACTGACCATTAGCACTCAATGTTAGTTTACGCACGAGTGGAACCAGTAAAAAACTGCACAAGTCCGATTAATCAACTGTAGGAAGTGAACGAATCTGCCCGATCACTTGAACACCAAGTTTAGCCCCATGATTTACTCACATATGGCCCAAATCTAACCGACCCATCGCTAACTAATCAAGACAATCATAACTAAAGTAAAGATCTTACCGAAGCCAAGTCAGATAAGGACCAGATCTTGACCAATAGACTAAATCAACTCTGTTACTCTTTTAGCCTAAAACTGACGGTTTAGAGTAATCTTGACCAAATCTCCACTTTTACTAGTTATAAATATGTTACACTATGAACATAGTTAATCCAAACCCTAATCATTGCCCACGAGAAATCTCAATACCTAATTCATTCCAGAAATGCCCCGATTTTCTGAACAAGCTCTAGACTACTCGTTGGCAGGCCACTAGTTCCAAAACTATAGAATAATGTTCGTCTTACTGGGCTTGACATCTATCGTGGGAGTCAGACATAGGTACTGTCAAGAACCGCTCAACTTGAGTCAAAGGACGAGTGCATGAGAAGTGCAAATACCTTAAAGGAAGAAGCTGAAGCTTAAGTGAATTGGGTCGTCCACTCTTAGGCAAAGTTGAGGATTTCAGACCGTCAGTTTATGACCAAACTTCACACGTGGAGTAAGGATATTTCCCTGCTCATATCCGTATAGTCGTGGCCCCGATCGACCATCGGTGATTGTTGAACAAATTTCTCATCATATCTGTCGATCGGTGCATCCAAATGACGAGCTGAACATATCCATACGTAGATCATCATTAGGGCTAACTATCCTATGGTGTATATCAATATGTATACCCCATAGTGGGCCCTATAGGCTAGAAAAACTCTCCCATAGGGCTAGTATAGTAAAAACCCAACACTTGAGCCCATTTGCATTAAATCTGGCATTATAAAAGGGGCTTCTTTGGCGCACCCTTCTCCCCATACGAATTTGCCCTAGGAGGAAAAGGAAAAAGAGAGAAGAGAAAGAAGAGAAAGAAGTGAGAAAGAAGAGAGTGAAGGAGGGTGTTGTTGGCAGAGGAGCCCAAGAAAACTTGGAACTTTGACAATCTCCTTCCTTTCTCCCACATCCACACTCCAAGCTCGATTCCCAACCGATTGGGGAGGTAAGTGCCCATCTTTTTGTAATCCTTTGTGTTGAGGGTGGATTTGCATGAGATTCTAACATGCAAGTACAATGTCTTAGGATTCTGGCCGATCGACTCCGAGTTCGGAGCTCCTATATTGTTTTCCAAGCCTCCAACGATCCATAGGTACGAACTATTGTTCTTAGGTGGCTTAGCACCAATTTTAGTATAAGTTTAATAATTTTGCTTGCTTGGATGATGCATTTGGAGAATCTAGACAAACCTAGGGAAGATCCTACCCTTGATCCTATCGATTCACATGGAATGGTTATGGAATGTTGTTGCCTTTCGTATGATTTGGTTTAAATGGATGATTGCATGTACTTGTCTTGTTTGGTTCTCATATGATGTTGCCTCATAGCATATATGATCCATTAACTCTTGTGTAATTTGGTTCTATTAGGTATAGGAAGTGCTTAGCTTCCTCATTAATCCACACAAAACACATGCGCTCTTGTTTCATGATATTGGTAGCTTTGCTTAATAGGAAAATCTAAATTGTATATTGAGAAAATATGAAACATGATATTGTTTTATGCTATATGATAACCCTACTAGTTTGCATGTTATAAATTACCATCAAATCCTCGGGTTGGTCAGGAATATGAGGAGAGTGAAGGTGGTTCCGTTGGTAGGACTGTCCTAAGGTTAAACCTATAGATTTGGGCCGGTGGGTGTGGGCGATAGTAGTTAGGCTACATGGGTCGCTCGTACCCGATGTCGTCTATCCCGTACTCGCCTAAACTTGTGCGGTCTAGCCTACTTACTGACCAACGTTGTTCAATAACCCTGTTTGCTCACATATGCATGGAATCCAGAACACCCTTCAACCGTTGTAGCCCATCAATAACCAAATTGTAACCGATCCACCGCCTCATGAGCTGGGCATGGTGGAATGGGACACTGTGTCCGAGTTGTCGGCCTATGCTTGGGCGACGAGCCTCCCCGTAGTGACAGTTAGCGATCCTTTTTTTTAGCACTCCTCATGTGCTTGAAGTCGGGGATGGAGAACCCGATGGGTTAAGGATCGCGGGGTCTTGGCCTCACACGTTGGGGGGCATTGGCCTCGCAACCAGTTCAAGGCATTGATACTTAGGGTGTATCAGTTTTCTCAAACTGCTGGATGAATGGATTTAATTAAGAACTCAACTAACATTTTTCATCGCATCGTACTAACTAGGTTGGTGACTCGGCAGTCGAGGTCGCGATGAGGGAGTGTTGTTCATACGAGATCATTAGACGGAGTCGCTTGAGGGAGTGTTGTGGCGAGGGCATGCATCATATCATCTATCATGCATATGCATTAATAAGATTGGTTAGGTGTTTATGAATGATTATTTTTCATTAAATGCATAATATAATTGATGCCTGTTACAACTTAAGACTAATAGCACCCACTAAGTTGATCACTCACTCCCACTCTGTGACGGTGTTTTAAAATACCAATTAGACTCTCCCCTAGTTGTAGGTGACACAGACTACGAGGAGCCTGGCGGCGTGAGTCTTGATGAGGAGGACGAGCTGTCGTACTTCCAGTTGATGGGCGGTTCTCCATCGACCTAGTGGACAGATTTTATATCGTTGGGTGTTAGACTCAGCACATCATTCTTTTGGACATATTTTTGTAATTTTGTTGGACAACGCCGTGTGTGACCCATTGACATTATTTTGGACTTGTATACATTTAGCCACTTTCAATTCAGTAGACTAGTTGTAATTGTGATTCATGTTTCAAGTAATTCCATACTACTTTTCAAACCGGATTACATGTAAAATATGTAAATTTTCTTATAAGTGACACCCAGAAACTTGGGAGTCGAGTGCGTACACAACCCCCAATTTTCAGGGGGTTACATATGGTCATAGTTGTTCAATTTGAATTGAGCCAAAAATTCAATTCGGGCACGCTGACAATTACACGTGACTAAAATCAGAAATCAAGCACCAACAACAACAACAACAACAATAATAATAATAAACTTATTTCATAACATATACATTGAAGTTTGGATTCATGGTAATTAGCACATGTTAGAGTTGTGTAGTCCCTCTCATGGTGTGCATGTGGAATCCAAACCGTGCCTTTATTGTTCCTTTTTAGTTACAAGGACCCCAAGAATTATCCCAATCCCATACAGGATACGTCATTTCCAATATCATGGGAGACCCAACGGATACTCTATGGGAACCTGATGTAGAGAGGGTCGCGTATAGTTACATGGCCAAGATGGATCAGAAAAGGCCCGGTCGATGACAGAAGTGATACGGACCATCGGGCCTTACATCAGGTGTATCTCGCAATCCAGAATGAGTTATCGGACGTAAAATATATGATTTTGGGGTAGAACGAGCTATTTTAGCCAACCCAACTAACCCCGCTATGCCGGGTTGCACAAGCCGGATTTGCGAAATACTGCCAGATCGATGGTCGTTTCCTTATTTTAATTCCGTTTTTACTATAAATAGTAAGTTTTAGTTTGATTATAACTCTTCATCCGTTGGGCTTTAGGAGTTGCACCCAATGCGAAAAGAGCTTAGAATAATTAGGAGAATAGATTGGTGAAGCCAAATAGGACACTTACTATTTTCGGCCAAAAACCTTGCGCACTAGTAGACATCATGACCGTCTATAAATAGTAAGTCGCGAATTCTAGGAGTTTTAGTCGTAGTTTGATACTGATTTCTCTCCCATTGCTTAGTACCTAGTGAACTCGTTCTTATTCATTCATCAATCAATTTTGAATTTTATAGAATTTATTTTCTATTTTGCTTGCTTTCTTTCTCGTGGATTCGTGAAGTCTCTGTGAGGAGTCTAAAGAAGTTCCGTGGATTCGGAACAATTATTCCCTTGAGGAAGACGGTGCTCGACCTCACGTCCTCCATTCCGTTAGTTTGGTATCAAAGCGAGGATTTCCCTTAGATCGATGGCCTCTACCGACGGGTCGGACAACAATCCCATGGACGGTGCTCCATGGAATCATCTGTTAATGGCATTCGAAGCAGCGCAGCAAGAGAATCGGCAAGCCATGCAAGGGCTGAAGACTTCCATCGATCGCATGACAGATCGCTTGGTGGATCAAATAGTGGAGGCCCTAGGGCAGCTCCATGTTCCTGATGGTAATCCTCTACCACCAGTTGTTAAGACTCGTAATCGCCCTAATCGCAGGATAGTATCGGCAGTGCATCCAAGGGTCATTCCTGAAGAAGGGGGATCTAGGGAGGAGGAGATCGACGACATAATCTTTTAACACCCCAAACAAGGTGGCGATCGAGTAGATCGAACAGATCGGGAATTCAAGATGCGGGTTGATATTCCTAGCTTTAATGGTCAACTACACATTGAGGATTTTCTCGATTAGCTTTCTGAAGTTGAGCGATTCTTCGACTATATGAACATCCCTAAAAGCAAAGAAGGTCAAGCTTGTGGCCTACAAGTTAAGGGCGGATATTCAGCTTAGTGGGAACAACTGCGACTCACACGAACCAGATAGATGAAAGCATCAATCTGCACATAACAGCGGATGAAACAACTACTACATGCCCAATTCCTCCCTAGCGACTACGATAAGGTATTATTCCAACAATACTAAAATTGTTGATAGGGTAGTCGGTCGGTAAAAGAATACACAGAAGAATTTTATTGCCTGGCTGTGCGTAACGATTTGGTCGAAGCTTAATCGCAGCAAGTCGCCTGATTCAACGGTGGATTGTGTATAGCGATCAGGGATCGGGTCCAGATGCAGTTCATCAGGACCATGAATGATGCAATCAAGTTAGCCACTCGGGTGAAAGTGCAACTTGAACGTCCTAACACACGGACCTATCCTACCATAAGGGTTGCTGTGGTAGGTCCACTCTAGGGAGCTCCATAACCTAAGGGGAAGGAGCTCATAGGAGCACGCGCTCAACCCCCTACACCCGTGAACCGGGATCAAGTAAGCAGACAAACTAGACCCCAAAGGGACATATCGACTGCCGCTGGCCCAAGCAGGATTCCGTACCCCTATGCTCGGCCAAGGGGAGACCATTGCTTTCGTTGTGGCCAACCGGGTCACCTGTCAAATACTTGTCCCCAACGACAAGTGGCAAACCTCGTCATCAATTATGGTAATGTTGAAGACGCCGACGATGATCCAGGTATTGAGGAACTAGAGCACGTCATAGAAGACGAGGCGAATGAGTCAGGTTGGGTTCATCAGGATCATGGCGAATCACTCGTCGTGAGGCGACTATTGTATGTGCCAAGGTAAGAAGTACACCCACAACGACATAACATCTTCCGAACTAGGTATATGGTGAATCGAAAAGTCTATGATGTGATCATCGACAATAGAAGCAGCGAGAATATCTTCTCCAGGGTGATGGTAGAAAAATTACAATTGAAAACGGAGCGTCATCCCTCCTCATATACAATCGGTTGAATCAAGAAGGTCAGCAAAATAAAGGTAATTGAACGGTGTACCATATCCTTTTCAATTGACAAACATTATAAGGATGAAGTAGTATGTGATGTGGTTGACATGGAAGCATGTCACATACTACTCGGTCGACCCTGACAATCTGATTGTGACGCCACTCATAAAAGGTGAGATAACATTTATATCTTCGTCAAGGACAGCCGGAAGACCATATTGGCCCCTATGGATCCAGAGGGACCACCCGAAACTTCTAAAGTGGAGGGTCGTTTTCTCTTAACCATACGGGACTTCGTGGAGGAATCCAAAGAAACAGGACAAGCCTATGTATTAATCGTGAAAGGGAAAGAACTCGATCCCACCAACATCCCTGATGAACTAAAACCTTACTGTGTGAGTTTAAAGAATTTTGGCCTAACGACCTTCCTAATAGATTACCTCCCACGCGAGATATCCAACACCATATCGACCTTATCCCTGGGTCCAGCTTACCGAATTGTCCTCATTATCGGATGCGTCCGAAAGAGTACGAAATTCTGTAAGGGCAAGTGGAGGAACTGATCCGTAAGGGTCTCATCCGAAAAAGCATGAGCCCATGCGTCGTACCTGCTCTATTAACTCCTAAGAAAGATGGGAGTTGACGTATGTGTGTCGACAGCCGGGCCATCAACAAAATCACCATAAAATACAGGTTTCTCATACCACAACTGGACAATATGTTGGACATGCTTGAAGGTGCGAAATTATTCTCTAAGTTGGATTTGAGGAGCGGCTACCATCAGATTCGAATACGGCCGAGTGATGAATGGAAGATGACCTTTAAGACCAAGGAAGGATTGTACGAATGGATGGTCATGCCTTTCGATCTTTCGAACGCGCCTAACACATTCATGAGATTGATGAACCAAGTTCTGAAACCTTTCATTGGGCGGTTTGTTGTGGTTTATTTCGATGATATTTTGATATACACTCAAGACGAAACCACCCATAGGAACACCTCAAGAAGGTCCTTCAAGTGCTCACTGAAAATAAATTGTATCTAAAATTTAAAAAGTGCAGCTTCATGACTGATAGCCTGTTATTTCTGGATTTTGTCGTAACATCTACGGGCATTCGGGTGGATGAGGAGAATGTGAAGGCAGTCAGAGAATGGCGGTTCCCACAAAAATTCACGAAGTGCGAAGTTTTCATGGATTGACGACATTCTATCGTCGGTTCGTGAAAACTTTCAGTACCATTGTGTCACCAATCACAAATTGCATGAAAAAATGACAGTTTCAGTGGACTGACAAAGCGAAGAGGAGCTTTGCCGGAATTAAGCACAGGTTATCCACAACCCTGATTCTTGTACTTCCCAACTTCAATAAACTATTTGAAATCGAATGCAATGCCTCATATGTCGGGATTGGGGAAGTTTTGTCTCAAGAAGGTAAGTCGGTAGCCTTCTATAGTGAGAAACTTAGGGATGCACGCAAGAAGTGGTCTACATATGTGATCGAGTTGTACGCAGTGGTCCAAGCACCGCGACACTAGCGACATTATGATTCAAAAGGAATTCATACTTTACACGGGCCATCAAGCTCTCAAATTCATTAATAGGCAAGCTAACATTAACCGTGTGCATGTTAGATGAATCTCTTTTTTTTTATGGGAATTCATGTTCGTGCTAAAACATAAGTCTGGGCAACAAAACAGAGTAGGCAAGCTAACATTAACCGTGTGCATGTTAGATGAATCTCTTTTTTTTTTTTTTATTTATTTTTTTTTTTATGGGAATTCATGTTCGTGCTAAAACATAAGTCTGGGCAACAAAACAGAGTAGCCGATGCGCTGAGTCATCGTGCAACTTTGTTAGTCACTATGAGCAATGAGGTTGTTGGGTTCGAGCGCCTCAAGGACATATATGCCGACGACGACAACTTCAAGGACGCGTGGGTTAGATGCCAAGAAGGTCACCTTGGCGACTTACATATGCAAGACGGGTTCCTTTTCAAGGGGAATCGACTATGCATCCCCAAAAATTCGTTAAAGGAACAGATAATCCAAGAGCTACATGGAGGTGCCCTTAATGGACACCTTGGGTAAGACGAGACTCGAGCTCTTGTGGAAAAACAGTATTACTGGCTGCAATTGGTACGTGATGTGGGAAAGGCAGTCCAACATTGTTATATTTGTCAGACCTCCAAGGCACAATCTCATAATACAAGCTTCCACACCCCGTTACCCGTGTCTGACGACCATTGGGGGATTTATCTATGGACTTCGTACTCGGTCTCCCATGAACACAACGCGACATGGATTTAGTGTTCTTGGTAGTAGATCGTTTCTCCAAGATGACGTACTTCATTATATGCAAGAATACTCTCGATGCAAAATACGTAGCGAATCTATTCTTCAGAGAAGTTGTGCGGTTACACATGGTTCCCAAGACTATTACTTCTGATCATGACACAAATTTCATTAGCCACTTTTGACGAACTTTGTGGATTCGATTCGATACACGACTTCAGTTCAGCAGCACCTACCACCCACAGACTGACGGACAGATCGAGGTTGTGAATCGCACGTTGAGAAACCTCCTTCGATGTATTTCAGGAGAAAAACCGAAGTAGTGAGATTTGACCTTGTCTCAAGCAGAGTTTGCATTCAACAACATGGTGAACGCTCAACAGGGAAATCCCCATTCTAGGTTATTTACGGATGGGTACCTCACCACACACTTGACTTAGTTCCTCTGCAAAAGCTCCCAGGCATGAGCATTGTAGCAGAACATATGAAAGATAGGATCATGGGCATTCATGCGGAGGTACAGACAAAGCTATATGCCTCGAACGAAAAGTACAAGGAGTAAGCGGACAAACATCGATGACAAAAAGTGTTCGAGGTGGACAACCAGGTAATAGTCCATCTGCGCAAAGAAAGATTTCTGACCGAAACGTACAACAAGTTGAAAAATAAGAAGATTGAACCAGTACCAATCATCCGAAAGATCATTGACAATGCTTACGTTGTTGATCTTCCAAATGACATGGCGATCTCACAGACTTTCAACATCGCGGACCTGACCGAGTATCGTGAACCAGAGCAAGACGAGAACTCGAGGATGAGTTCTTTTGAAGTGGAGGAGATTGATGTAGAGAGGGTCGCAGATAGTTACATGGCCAAGATGGATCAGAAAAGACCCGATCGGCGATAGAAGTGATTCGGACCGTCGGACATTAAATCAGGCGTATCTCGCAATCCGGAATGAGTTATCGGACGTAAAATATATGATTTTGGGGTAGAACGAGCTACTTTAGCCAACCAACCCTACTATTCCAGGTTGCGCAAGCCGAATTTGCGAAATAACGCCAGATCGATGGTCGTTTCTCTATTTTAATTCCGTTTTTACTATAAATAGTAAGTTTTAGTTTGATTATAACTCTTCATCCGTTAGGCTTTAAGAGTTGCGCCCAACGCAAAAAGAGCTTATAATAATTAGGAGAACAGCTTGGTGAAGCCAAATAGGACCCTTACTATTTTTGGTTGAAAACCTTGCACACTAGTAGACATCACGACAGTCTATAAATAGTAAGTTTACTAATAAATAGTAAGTTTACTATTTATAGTAAGTCACGAATTCTAGGAGTTTTAGTCGTAGTTTGATTCTGATTTCTTTCCCATTGCTTGGTACCCCTATTTAAAGGGTTGTGAACTTGTTTTTATTCATTCATTAATCAATTTCAAATTTTATAAAATTTATTTTCTATTTTACTTGCTTTCTTTCTCGTGGATTCGAGAAGTCTCTTTGAGGAGTCCAGAGAAATTCCGTGGATTCGGAACAGTTATTCCCTTGAGGAAGACGGTGCTCGACCTCACGTCCTCCCCTACATCAGAACCTGAATAAGTATGGCTTCTAGGCCTGTTACAACCGACCGGATAGGACCAGATGTGGATCTGTCCCGGTATGGGTACATCTGGACTCGATTGGAACAAAATCAATTGACAACCCTATTAGATGTTCTTGGCCTTTTAACAAGTGGCGTAGGAATGGACCCTTCAAAGATAAAAGTCGCAACGGCTCACGTTCCGCGAGAAAAAAGTTCATTTTGTTGTGTTTTTATAATAAAAAATAAATTTCAAAAATAAAAGTTTATTTTTAGTAAATAAATAAATATATTGATTATTAAAACTTTTTATAAATAATGTGTATAGTCAGATGGTAAGAGACAGGGTTTTTGCTTTTGCTATCAGGGTTCAAATTTCCTCAAGGACGGCACGTGAGTGGCTTAGGTGCTTTATTAGGCACACTTAGCACTTAGCACCATCACAATGAGCTAAAAGAGGCTCTTTTTGTCACCAGTTTGAACCTTTTTAAGCCATGGTATAACTTGAATTAAACTAGGGTCTACCGTGAAGTATTTTAACATTAGTGTTGATTGAGAGTGACTGTGACATGATTGTACATGTAGCACCTATGCCACGTATGACTCATGTGACAACAGTTAAGATGATTAGGACATGTAGCTATAGTTTTATACGGTTGGATAATTGTTTCTGTTTAAAAGGGTACAAAAATAATTGCCATAAGATAAAGGGTCATGTCCTTTCATGAAAGAAAATTGTTTGTTGTGAATGAGTATAGATGTCTTGAAGAGACACATGCACATCTCTTCACGAAGAACTCCATGACCCTTCAATAGCTATAAATCTTGGATACTATAATGCAGAGGTGATACTCTTCATTTTTTAGATAAAAATCATCCTATGTGCAATACCCTTGAATTTGATCTCTTAATATGTTTTTTCTAAAGTCTTAAAAATATATCGGTATCAAAATTAGAGATTTGTTCAGTACTTAAATGTGTAAATTTTTGTGTTGAAATTTGGATTGAGAGTTCATTATATCTTAAAAACAATTTGCAGATTTCCTTCGTTTTTACTTACTGCTTAATAGGAGTATCAGAAAAGGACAACAAATCTGTCTTAAGAAATTAATCATTCAAGTCGAGCCTTAACCTCAATGGATCTAATTGTCTCATTATGTTTTCCTCTATCTTTTGTCATGCACAAGATTCATCATTTTTCTAACAAATTTAGGATCGTCCGATGGAGGCAATTTTGGGTTAGATGCCAACCAACCGCATAGCCTGCACTACACGTGTGCGACCCATACTAACACGACCTTTTCTCACGAAAGAGGGATTACATGATCCTTGCCAGCATTTCACACTATACATGCATTTTCAATTTTGGCAAGTGGGCCTACGTTTCATCAATCCAGACCGTTGGCATGGTGAGGCCTATTATTGATAGAGCATGACCCAAAAGATGTCTACTTCGGGAGATCCCATCTACCACTATTAACACCTTTTTCTTTTAAACGTGGACTCTTAAACGTCCATCTGTAGGGCACAAATAAAAATCTTAAAGATGTCTAATTGTGGGGAAGTTTGAGACACAGCCTATCAACGGTGTGACACAACAGACCAATGGTCTGGATTACCGGTCCATATGGCCTACTTGTCAAAATAGAAAGATGCGCGAGTAAAACATCAAGATATTACACCAAAGTGCCGGAAATTTCACGACTTCACGGAAGAACCGACTTCAATTTCGATGAACAAATACATCCGCATTCCGTAGGGCCCAACAAGGGCCCACATGAGTCCACGTCAACAGATGGTACACCGCATTCAGGCCCACATCAGTTTTCTACTCTTTTTATTATAGCCATCGATGCTCTGGGCCTAAGATAATCAAGTACCGAAAAATGGGCCCAAGCAAATCCAGGCCCACACATGCGGCAATCCTTATGTACAATTCAATGCAGCCTTTAAGTTAGTGAAGTTGGTGGCCCATCTTCTTCTCGATCACCGTTAAGTCCTTGATAGTGTGGCCCACCGAGTTTGATAGACGGTTCACCAACGTCTCTAACGCTTCTTTCATCCACCACTGCTGGCAGCTCTCTCTTGCTTCAGCTACTGTAACCTATATTCAAAAGCACAACACACATATAGAGGAATTTAGAGACGCATGATCTTTTCAAGTGGACCCACAACTGTCTGGCATACACAATATGAACCGTCCATCAGGTAGAGACTCATAAACCACAGTCAAGATCAAGTCGATCGGCTGATCCTTACCATCTGTTTATTTGGATTTTTTTTATTATTATTTATAATCGTCCATCTGTTCACATTAGATCAGATGGTTACGATTGTCTAATTAAGTGATATTTCGGTTATATTTTCAATCTAATCCACAACACAGGCTAAAGAACGGATATCTTTCAATTTAAACGATCTGAGCCATCTAATTTTGCACGTTAGTGATTGGATGGGTAGAAACACATGGACCTCTTTAAATTTAAACGATCTGAACCATCCATTTTTGCAAGTTACTGATTGGATGGATAGAGACATACAGTCGTCTTGATCGAAAAAAAAAAAAGAACGGTCCAGATATAAATATACTGGACGGCATAAAACGAAATTAAGAAGTCATAAGGACAGATTTCGGTACATACCCATCTACGGTGGCGGACATGCTCCTCAGGCCACATATCCAATTGCTCCTTTACCAGCAATGGGAACATGTATCCATCATAGTACGTACCATACCTTTTGCTCTTGAAACTCCATTTCCCAAGTCGTTCCTGCATATTAGTGGCATGACAGTTATTATTTGAATCCAATAACTACAGACAGAAATGTGACCATTCAAATCCTACTCCTCTCATTTGCAAGATCCAAGCCGTTCATCAGGTCAGCCGAACAAAAAAAATCCCTTGGCCCAGGAATCAGGATGGATCATCCAAAGAATGTGTGGCCCACCTGATGATAGGACCACCCCGATCTCAAATGCGACAATATACAGGATATGGATGGTTACTCTGCGCGAGTATAAAGACCCATGGAGGTAAATGCTAACCTGCACATCCCCGCGTACTCCAGCTTCCTCCAGTGCCTCTCGGGAAGCAGCATCTACCATAGATTCATCCGTCTCCCAGCCTCCCTGGACAATCAGATATGGAAGAAGGTAAGGTCCAATGAAATCGACGGTTTATACAGCGACATATTAATCAATATACCATTCCACGGTTGAAAATGAAAAATGGTCAACAAATCGAATTAGAAAACGATTGTCCGCTAATCAGAAGTCAGGGTAGTCCAATAAATATAATTTTTGGGATGGTGACTTATCTAAAACTGGTCCATGATCTCAACGGTTGAATTTGAGTTCCATGCATATGGGTCGGTCGATTGCTGAATGCATGTGTATTAACTATCATACTTTGGCATCGCATCGGATAACTCCTCATTAATCCACAGTGGGGCTCACCCCTCTCTTCTTCCGAAGCGGATTGGCTGGTGTACTACACATCACCGATCTGGCTGGTGTGGGTACGTGTCGTGCAAAGCCGGTAGCTTACGCTCCTCGAGCTCCTATTTACAGGAACGGTACTAAGGAGATCAAAGTTACATGGCCCACCGTGATGTATTTACTTATATTTAACGAGATTATTCGAGAGCATGAGCCAAAAACGAGTCATATCCAAACTTCAAGTGGATCACACCACAAATAATAGTGGGATAATGATTCTCACTGTTAAAACATTCGTTGGCCTGCTATATAATATTTATTTTCCATCCAATCTGTTCATAAGGTTATAAAGACCATGATATATATATATATATATATATATATATATATATATATATATATATATATATATATATATATATATATATTTATTTATTTATTGATTCAAAACTGCTACTACCCCATAAGGGTTTCAATGATATACTTCAATCTCTACTACTTTTTGCAGTGTGGCCCACTTGATCTTCAGATCTATTTTATTTTTTGCTCAAGCCTTTCCATGAACTCGCCGAATGAATGGACGGTTTGGGTATAATACATGCCTCGTGATGGAACTCACGCATTAATAAGGTCGGTGGTGGGTGGTACACCGGCCAATCCAGTCCAAAAATTTTGGTAGATCGTAATGAAAGCGATTGGTCATCAGCTACAGCATAATGACTTGAATTGGGTGCACCCACTTGATAGAGAAATGAGACCCTGACAGTTGATTGATAGAGAGGGGCACCCATATCGGACGCGGACTTGTTCTTGGAGATCTTAGGTTCATCCATTCATTTTCTCAAATTATTTTAATGACATGAGACCAAAAATCAGGTGGGTCCAAAACTCAAGGTTGCCATACTAGAAAGAAAACTAAAGAAATAGTTTTCTACTGTTGAAACCTCTTCCTGGGCTTAACGTTGATGTTTATAATTTATATATATCCAAACCGTTTATAAGTTCACTCCCACGGGATGAAGTGAAAATACAAAATAGTTAGGTTGATACGAAACTTTCGTGTCCATCCAGTGTTACTAATCTCCACTGTTTTCTCTTCGTGCAGTCGACTCAACTTTTGCATCCACTTGATTTTTTGTATTATCTCTAAAAATATATGAAAAAATGAGGTGGATTTTTAAGACACATTATGATAGCCCTGCCTAACATCCCGATAAAAGAACTTCCTTGAAAGCTTTCCCAAGAACGTATGTGACTACATCAACACTGTCCATCTATTTTGAAGCTCATTTTTGGACGTGAATCAACAAAATGAAATTTAAAACTTCTTATGAGCTACAAAAGATTTGGATCAAGATAATATTTGTGTGGTCTTTTCATTCAGTCTGTGACTTTATCAATAAGTTGGATGGAAAATAACATTTTGATGAAATCCATGAAGTTTTTAATGGTGGGGATTCAATAACAACTGTTTACTGTGTTGTTGTCCACCGAAGATTTGGGTACCTTTCATTTTTGGGATTATACCCTAAAACGAGGTGTCAAAATAGTTGGACGGTGTGGATTTAAGGCACATACATCAATGTAAGCCCCACAGTCAAGAGTCCCACCCATCGCGCCCCCACCGACCCGATAGTGTAGGACACAGAACCGAAGATCATTTTAGCCATGAGCTTAAAGATGAGACATGTCCAAAGCTCAAGTTGAAACCTTCCCAAGTACCATCATGATGTTTATTTACTATCCAACACGTTCATATGATCACACATATCTACACGAGGAGAAAACACAAATATCAGCTTCATCCAAAACTTCCGTGGCTCATGCCCTAAGCTGATCTACCAAAATGAATGGACGGTGTGTATATAACATAAACGGGTGAGGCTCACAGAACTTTGCCAAGTCAACATACCACCCAAGTCGGTGGTGTGTGCTATATTCACAACGCAATCGAGTTCCACATCATTTCTCCACCGAGGTCGGCGTCTAGAACATTAATGTCAACTCCTCCAAACCGTCCAAAAGATCTTTCACACGTATCGACGAACCTCATCGTCCAAAATTTCTCGGCATAGTAATTTCTCATTTGAATTTGTGGTGGAAAGAGGGTCTGGGCAGTTTCTCGTTTGAATTTGGGTGGAAAGAGGAGGTTGGTGCCATTTAAGCGGATTCGTGACCAAACTAAACTGGTTTTCATCCAATGGCTGAATTTCACCCACAGAAGTGAGCTGAAAGTCGCACGTGTGGAGGCACCAGTCTCCTTTTTTTATTTTTATTTTTTCTTATTTCATGCCTCATAAGCAACTTGTCTCTGAATAGTAAATGACCCATTTTGGAAAAACAACTAAAGGCCACTGATTTCATCTAGAGAACAATAGTGGCCCACTTGATAAGTGGGTCAACTTGATCCTCTCGCTAGCTGTAATTTCCCAAACAAGCACGGGCTTTCATTAGGTCAGCCCCACCCTGGAAATTGGACGGTCCAATTTTTTTTTTTGTTTTTATTTATTTTTTTAGGGTGCTTTGGTTGCACTAAATATTGGGAAATTTCATGATATTTTATATTCATTAGTTAATTTCTTACAATTTTTTATGATATTTCATGAAATTGGTGCATCCAAACACAGACTCAACTATTTAACTACTTAAAAAAGCTGATTTTACCTTAGGAAACAGGACTCCATGACCATAACCTTTCTGCGAGCTGATCACTAGAACTTCTATGTCTCCATCACTGCAATTTTTAGTAGTTTCGTCCTCTATAAATCGATATGGTATACATCTGCAGAACAATTAGAAAATAAAAGTGAGAAATCTCCACAAATAAACAAAAATAATCAAGTTAGAAAAATAAAAATGTGAAATGTGGGCCACTCATCACATGGTTGGAACTACTAGAATGGACATGGTCCACTCATCACAAGGACCAGAAGCGCATGTTGGCCCATCTGATATTCTGATGAATGGACGGGTCCAAACACTTTCATGGTGGATCCTGGCTAAACACCCTTCAATATCTATACATGCAAACTGAGAGAGAGAGGGAGAGAAGAGAGACCCGACAACGAGGCGACGGCCAGTAGGGCTGTAGCGCTGCAAATGCCTTCCAGTGCGAGACACCAAAGTCACCATCTCTTTCTCACCAGTTTCTACGATAGCCACCACCATCTCTCTCTTTCTCTGTAAAACCCAAAGCGGAAATTCGTTCTCGGAAAGCAATTTCCAGTTGCTTGCTCTCGTTGAGGCTTATTTCTCAAAGAAGGGACTATGGGCCTTTAAATAAAAAACCAGTCGGTGGCCCCCCGTCGTTGAAAAGTCTTCACTTACAGCCGTTGGGAAAACCTACGATGGATCTGACCCTCGTTTCACGGTTAGGCCACATGCTGATGATTGTTTCACAGTAGACATGTATCACGTGGCACGTGTGTACCAGATCCCAGCTGTTCACGGGGATCACTAGCCAATTACGGATGAAAGTGGACCGTTGAAAATAGCCGACCGGTTTTTGGATGTGGTCCACCTGATGAACTGCTAAGATAATGGGGCACGGATTAGATGAGGCATCTGTAATAGTTTAGTGAATGAGGCCCTGACCATGGCCCGCATCGATGTATGTATTGTATATCCACGCCGTCCATTCATTTTTTCATATCATTTTAGGGCATGGGTCAAAAAATGAAGCAGACCCAACTCTCAGGTGGATCACACAGTAGGGATTAAATTGTCACCATTAAAAACCTCTTAGGCCACAAGAGTCTTGGATCAAGCTGGTATAGTGTTTTCCCTTCATCCAGGTCTGTGTGACCTTGTCAACGGATTGGATCGAAAATAAGAACTACAGTGGACCATAGGAAGCTTTTAATGGTGATTATTTAATCACCACTATTTTTCTATGGTGTGGATCACTTGAAAATGCATCTGTCTCATGTTTTAGATATACTACGTATACATCAAGGTGACTCACGGTCTGGGCCTCACCCACCAGGCTGTTATCCTTCCCTCACCTGGGCCACGTTGGAGCCCGTAAGATAGGAGGATTTGCAAATGCCCCACACGTGTCAAAATGTAAAAGTGTCACAGATCTAGTCCGTCCACCCCACACTAGACGGAGAGCGGATTAAGTATTACCCGGGTGCCTATTTGGGAGGGTGGATTTGTAACCCCCTGTATTTAGAGCCCATGGGTTTGAAACCCCCGGAATTTGAAATCATCCCGTTGTATTTGGCACCCTAGATTGGGAATCAACTTTCATCCAAAAATAGCTGGTTTGAATTTAATTACTAAATCAATACTTTAATATCTCTAGTTAGTAACGTATGTAATATTTGGTACAATTGTTGTAATAAGCCTGCTGAAATATATATACTTTGTCTGAAAATGATGAAATTCTAAGTCTGGCATGGGTCATAAATACAAGATCAAGTCCGAGTGACTAATCAACGATTTTTAACCATTGATTTACATGGACGATGTTTAAACAGTGTTGATCATCATATTAAAGTAATTATAGTGATGGGTTTGATAACCTAATTGTTTTTGGACATCATTAGTGGGCATGTGCCCAATAAAATGATATTATAGTGACACACATGTTAAACATGTAACTCTTGACAATATTTTAGATGTAATCCAAGCTCTGACGTGGATTTAAAACCCTTATCTGAGGGGATTTGGAGCCGCCTGATGTGAAACCCCTATGGGATTTGAAATGCCCTCAAATCCTCCCAAATCTATCGTTCCAAACGTCCCGGTAGTGGTGTTATACTTACTGTGTGGGGCTTACCTTAAAGAATGTGTTCTAAATCCATCCTGCCTATACATTTTTTCAGCTAATTTTAGGACGTTTTACCAAAAATTAAGAAGATTCAAATCTCAGGTGGACCATGCCCCTAGAAAAAATGATAAATGACCATCAAAATTATTTTATAAGCATAAAACTTTTGGATCAAGATAATTTTTGTATTTTCCCGTCATCCAAGTCTAGTTAACCTTATCAACGGTTTGGATGGCAAACAAATATTACAGATATGCTTATGGCCGGCATTAGGAAGTTTATAATGGCGAGTGATCAATCTCCACCGTTTCCTGTGGTTTGATCCAACCGAGATTTGGATCTACTTAATTTTTGAGACCACGTCCTAAAATGGGTTAGAAAAACGGATGGACAGTATAGATATACAACACATCATCAAGGTGGCCCCTACGGTGAGGGTAATGCCCACTAAGGTGTACCCGAGTAACACCTAATCCGCTGCCCGCTGGATGCAGAGAAATTCACGACTGTGGACCCCACCTTTATCCATTGGATATTCATGAAGTAATACAAACCTAACATACGAGCTTAGACCTGTTCGCATGGACAGCAAATTTGATGACGAAAATGCCCCTACTTTTTAAAGGAGACTGGTGTGGCCATCTCTAGCTACGGATTATAACTGTAGCTATTGCATCCTGCCAAGTCAATCCCCCCAAACTGACGATAGTGCCATGGTAGGCTAGGCAGGCCATGCACGTTCTATAGCTACGGATTATAACCGTAGCCATTAGGACCTATGTGGCAATACCACTGTATCGACAGTAGTGTCGTGGCAGTCTTTTAAAAAAAAAATAAAAAAATAACACAGAGAACTTTATTCTACCTACATTTTTCTCTAATACATATTTATATAAACATGTATATATAAGCATATAAATTTATTTCTCTCTTTTTATAATTTCTTTCTTTATTCATTTAACAAGAATATGTTCTAAACCAAAATTATTTACTTGACGTGCCATATACAATTTTGGGGTAGGAGAAGCTATTTTAACCAACTAACCTGATTATTTTCCAAGATTTCATCAGGTCGATGGTCGAAAATCCATTTCATTCACTTCACGGTCAATTTTAACCAGTTTGCGGTCAATTTCAATCAAATTTAGATGGCTTGGATTGTCATGCAGGTATACCATGTATGGTGGAAGAATTCTCATCATATTTTAGTTAGTGTTGCACTAAAAAAGAAGAGAAAATTGGCTTTATTGTTACACACTATCAGCATGGCGATTCATATGCAGGTGTAGCAATTATATATGACACAGGCAAATAGCAAAATTGTGTTTGCAAAAATGACAATTCATATGCGAGGCAAACTAGAAATTGAGTGGGGCAAACTATAAATTAAATAGGGCAAACATGAAATTCAGCGGGAGAAACTGGAAATTGAACGGGGCAGACATGAAATTTAGCAGGGAAAACTGGAAATTAAGCGGGGCAAACATTAAATTGGAGAGGCAAACTGGAAATTAAGCGGGGCAAACATGAAATTGAACGGGGAAAATATGAAATTGAGCAGGGCAAACAGGAAATTGAGAGGGACAAACATGAAATTGAGCGGGGCAAACATGAAATTTAGCATGGCAAACATGAAATTCAGCAGGGGAAACTGGAAATCAAGTGGGGCAAACTAAAAATTGAGCGAGGTAAACTAGTAATTGAGCGGGGCAAACTAGAAATTCAGCAGGGCAAACATGAAATTCAGTAGGGCAACATGAAATTGAGATGGGCAAATTAGAAATTGAGCGAGGTAAACACGAAATTGAGCGAGGTAAACAGGAAATCGAGCGAGGCAAACATGAAATTGAGTGGGGCAAACATGAAATTGAGCGGGGAAAACTTGAATTTCAACGGGGCAAACATGAAATTGAGCGGGACAAACATGAGTTGAGGACAGTCAACCCAGGGACAGTGACTGCCCTGCTTGTTAACCAAGAGATTATCAAGTTCGGGAGATGTTTTGTTGCACTCGTACAATGCATTAGAAGTTTTCAAAAATTATTGCGGAAGGTATTGACCATTAATGGGACACACTTAAAAGGGCAAATACAAAGGTGTTCTATTCATCACCACGACCTTAGATGGGGACAATCATATATTTCCAGTAGTGTTTGGCATCAGAGAATCGGAGAACGGTAACAGTTGGAATTGGTTCCTTACCTACCTTAATGATGCGTTAGGGTCTTTGGAGGGTCTGGTGATTATATCCGACCGACATAAAGGTTTATTGAAAGAGGTTTCCTAAGTCTTCCCACATGCAATCCATTGGTATTGCGCGTACCATATATATAGAAACTTGGTGAATACTTTTAAAGACAAGTCGTTGGAGATGTACTACTGGCGGGCAGTGAAGACATGCGGGAGGACTGAATTTGAAAAGTTAATGCATGATATCGAAATGGCCAACCCCCCAGTACATTTATGGCTGGTAGAAATCGGTTACGAGAGATGGACATCTTCGCACTTTCTAGGAAAAAAGATTCAACTTGGTCACTGCAAACATATCCGAGTGTGTTAATGCCCTCTTCAAAGAAGCATGCGAATACCCCATTACTAAATTGATAGAGGCGTTAAGATTTAAGTTACAGGAAATGTTTTACAAGAGAAGAGAATCCGCGGTATCATTTATAGGTCCGTTGACACCATAAGCGGAGCAACAGTTAAAGGATCTTGTACAGAAGGCACAAGATGTTCATTGTCATATAATTTCTCGAGATGAGTACTACGTTGTGGGAGATTATAATGATACAGTCAAGCTCAGTGAGTCATCGTGTACATGTCGTGAGTTTGACGTGAAGGGGTACTCTTGTATGCATGTCCTGTCAGCATGTATAAACTACAACATTCTTCATTACACATACTGTTCCCCATTCTACACGGCGCAAACTTACTTGGCCACGTATAGTGAATCGACGTACCCAGTACGTGACAAGAGCGAGTGGGAGGAACTTTTAGTGGCTTTCAATGAGTATTGTGTGCAGATTAAACCGCTAGGATAGAGGAGGTCAGCTGGAAGACCCAAAAAGCTTATAATTTTATCGAGTGGAGAGGAATCGAAAATAGTAAAGTGTGGGCGATGCAAACAAATAGGGCATAACCGCTACATAAAATGTCAATGTATTTCATTACGAATATGCCGCAGTCATAACCATTGTCTTGCTTCGGCGCTGATTCATCGACTCTGACGGTCCACTTCTTCCCTTCAAGCATAGTGCTGTCTCTAGTGACATGGAAGAGAATGGGGAGTACATCAGTCATCTTCTTCATCGTATGCTTGTACTTTATTAATGAGGGCGAAGTACATCTCGATAAACTACACTCGTCTCCCCTTGATCTCAAATACCAGATCACCTTTATATCGTTGAAAAAGGAGTGAAATAGAGCCCCTAAAAATCTAAAGGATGTAACATGTAATAGAAATGAAAAAGGGGATTGGCTATACAAATTTAACCGACTATTGTGCTTTTCCAATTCACCCTTCACCTTCTCAAACCACCGTTTCAGTGTACACCTAGAGTTTGGGTTGAAGATTACAGCAGAATATTCGTCACCTGCAAAGATGAAATTGAAAAACATATCAAACATAAAATTCACGACATAAACATAGTGTACAAAATTAGATATAATTGAAAACAATGTAGCATTTCATGAATTTAAACACGTTTCATATGAAATAGAGATAGAAATTGAGGGAGGAAATATCAGAAATTGTGCAATACAAACTATCAAAATAAGTGAGGCAAACATGAAATTGAGCAAGCCAAACTAGATAATTGAGCGGGGCAAACTAGATATTCAGTGGGAAAAATTGATGATTCAGTGGGGGACATTAGAAAAACAGCGGGGCAAACATGAAATTGAGCGGGGTAAACTTGAATTTCAGCGGGGCAAACAAGAAATTGAGCGGGGCAAACTAGAAATTGAGCAGGGAAAACACGAAATTCAGTGGAGCAAACATGAATTTCAATGGGAAAAACATGAAAGTCAACGGGGCAAGCATGAATCTTAGCGGGGCAAACTAAAAATTGAGCGGGGGAAACATGAAATTCAATGAGGCAAACATGAAATTGAGCGGGGCAAGGTTGAAATTCAGCGGGGTAAACTAGAAAATCAGTGTTGCAAATATGAGATTGAAAGGGGCAAACTAAAAAATCAGTGGGGCAAACTAGAAAATTAGTGTTACAAATATGAAATTGCATGGGGCAAACTAGAAAATCAGTGGGGCAAACTTAACAAATAATTTCATGGCTTGAGCCCAAAAATCTAAACTTATTCAATGTTCAAATGGACCACACCACATGATAATTTTGAATTGAACTTCTACTGTTGATCATTTCTTAGGGGCCACGGAAGTTTTGGATCAAGCTTATAATTTTATTTTCTATTAATCCATGTCTGTATGATCTTATGAACATGTTTGATAATAAACAAACATCACTGTTGGGCCTACTGTGGTTTTAACGGTGGAAATCATTATCCACACTATTTCCCGTGGTATGATCCACTTGGGGGTCATTTGGCACCGTGGATTGGAGGGGATTGGAGGGGATTTCCAATCCCCATGGTTGTTTGGGAGCATAAAGTAACTGAGGGTTTCAAATCCAAGGTGTTTCTAATCCCCTCTTTGAGGGGGTTTGCAAACTAGATAATTGAATGAGGCAAACTAGAAATTGAGCGGGGCAAACATGAAATTGAGCGGGGCAAGAATTTCGTGTTTGCCCCACTCAATTTTTAGTTTGCCCCGTTGAATTTCTAGTTTGCCCCACTCAATTTTCAGTTTACCTCGCTCAATTTCATGTTTGCCTCGCTCAATTTCTAGTTTGCCCCGCTGAAATTCATGTTTCCCCCGCTGAATTTCATGTTTGTCCCACTCAATTTCTAAGTTGCCCCGCTCAATTTCATGTTTGCCCTGCTGAATTTCTAGTTTGCCCCGCTCAATTTCATGTTTGCCCTACTGAATTTCATGTTTGCTCTGCTCAATTTCTAGTTTACCCTACTGAATTTCATGTTTGCCCCTCTCAATTTTCAGTTTGTCCCGCTCAATTTCATGTTTGCCCTGTTCAATTTCTAGTTTGACTGCGAAGTTATTGAAATTGACCGCAAAGTGAATGAAATGGATTTTCGGCCATTGACCCAATGGAATCTTGGAAAATAACTAGGTTGGTTGGCTAAACTAGCTTCTCCTATCCCAAAATCATATATGGTACATTAAGCAATTCATTTTAGTTTAGGAGATATGCTTGTTAAATAAATAGACAAAGAAATGAATTAAAAAATAGAAATATATATATATATATATATATATATATATATATATATATATATATATATATATATATATATTAGAGAAAAGTGTAAGGGGAAAAAGTTCTCCTTGTAAAAAAAAAAAAAAAAAATTGCCAGACTACCACGGAGTCTGTCTTGTCTTTTTTTTTACCGTGTGTACTTTTGTGGGTCCCATCATGAGGTCTGTGTTATATCTAAACCGTCTATCTACTTAGCAAGCTCATATTAAGGCTTGAGACGAAAAATAAGACAGATCTAACTATCAAGTGGACCACATTGTAAAAGGCAGTGTGGAATTGAATGTCTACCATTGAAACCCTTTTAGGGGTTACAAAAGTTTTGGATCATTATGAAATTTGTATTTCCTCTTCATCCAGGCCTTTGTGACCTTATGAATAAATTGGATGGAAAATAAATGTTATGGTGGGCCCTACAAAATTTTTAACGGTGAAAATCAATTTTTCCGGTGCTCTTTGTGGTGTGGTCCAGTTGAGCTTTGGATATGATCTTTTTTTTTTTTTTTTTTTTTTTTTTTTTTTTTGGATAATGCTCAGAAATGATCTCCAATGAACATTGGGGATATAATAAATACATAACTGTGGGGCCATGTAACTTTGATCTCTTTTGAATCGTTCGTACAACTCTCGGTTGGAGGAGCGTCAGCTGTCGTCTTCGAAAGGAAGGGAAGGGTATTTTCGTCCTCAAATGCTTTAGCCGTACATACAAGTCTAAGCTCGTATGTGAAGTTTGTTTCACTTCATGAATATCGGGTGGATAAAAGGTGAGGCCACAGTCGTAAATTTCTCCCGGATGCGCCTTTGCTAAAAAAATTCACGTGGGCCACATAAGAACTCGACTGTTTAAAATGGAAAACGAATGGTTTGTATTCAAATTACATCACGATGAAAACCCAGCACGATATTTGTGGTAAGGAAGCGAATGGCTGGTGTACCACACACCAGCGATGCAGCTGGTGTGGGTACGTGTCGTGCGAAGACGGAGAATCCACTAGCCAATGGCTAGGGGTCGGTGCTCTATGACCCCACCATGATGTGTTTGTTTCATCCACGCCGTGCATATGTTTTTTTTAGATCATTTTATAGTATGACCCAAAAATGAGATATATCCCAATCTCAAGTTGACCGCATTACATTAAAAAAAAGTGTTGATTTAACTTGGACCATTAAAAACTTTTTGGGGGTTATCAAAGTTTTGGATCAAGCTGATATTTGTTTTTTCCCTTCATATAGGTCTGTAGGACTTAGGATGTCAAATAAACAGTACAATAGGCCTGAGGAGGATTTTAATGGTAGATATCCAATCACTATTGTTTTCCTTTAGTGTGGTACACCTGTGATTTATATCCCTCGAAATTTTGGGATGAAGCCCTACAGTGACATGTAGAAACGGATGAACAACCTGGATAAAAGAAATACTACGTGATGGACTAGCCACCGGGCCGTTGGGATGGGGAGTAGCAAATCCGTTTCCGCGAAGAGGAGCGGTGACACTCCTAGAGCTCGAGTTGTTCTAACGGTTAAAAAGAGATCAAAGTTACGTGGCCTCAAAATGATGTATTTATTATATCCACACTGTTTATCAATTTTTTGAGATCATTTTAGAACATGAGACAAAAAATGAAATATAACAAAACTCAAATGGACCACACCACAAATAGTAGCGGCGATAATAATTTTCACCGTTAAAACATTTGTAGGGCCCACTATAACGTTTATTTTCCATTCAATCTATTCATAAAGTCATAAAGATTAGATGAAGAGGAAAAACAAATATCATATTGATCCAAAACTTATATAGCTCCCAAAAGGGTTTTAATGAAAGACATTCAATCCCCACTACCTCTTGCAGTGTGGTTCACTTGACCTTTAGATCTGTCTTATTTTTCAACTCAGGCATTAAGAAGATCTCACCAAATGAATGGACGGTTTAGATATAACACATACCTCATGATGGGACCCACAGAATTTGCTGCGTGAACACACCAGCTAGATTGCTGGGGTGTGGTACACCAGCCAATCCGCTTCCTTGTGGTGAGCTACAACCGTCATGTGAGGTCCACGCGTCGAACGGACCAGATGTAGTATAAATATATTACCCGTGGAGTCATTGACATTGAGCGTGTAGATGCGCGTTTCTCTAGACGTGCAGTCGTGTGACGTACACAATGCCGTCATTGCCGTGTCCGACGTTGCGTTACAAAGTTCTCATGGTTTCCCTCACCGCGTTAGTTCTCTGCGTGCCGACCTCACGAATTTCCAGGTTATTCAGCATTGTTAATTTCTCGGGAGATTATAAGATTTTCGGAATTTCTCGCAGTATTATTGGCAAAATCTCCGCAAAATTAAAATATTAAAAAATTTCTTATAAATTAATAAACAGTTTTAAAATTTAAATCTAGGTCAAAATGAAATAATTAAACTTTTAATTATTTATTTGGTTAAAATCTCGCAAAAATATTAATGAATTTCTCGCTACAGTACCATGATATTTTTATATATTTATCAGAATGGTCCCAACAGGAAGCCAGTGGTTTATCATAATAGTTTTTATATGTGAGTAGGTCTCAAGTCCAACCAGTTGGACCAGAAAGAACAGTCCAACCAATGTAAACATCCAAACTTTTAAATAGATGTGAAATCCAACCCTTCCAATAGGTTGGTCCCACAGTGTGGATCATCTAATTCAAAAATCATCTCTATTAACTAATTATTGGGCGACACCATATAAAATATTTTTATACATTAATAAATAGAAAAGGAAAAGTGTGGTATACTCGTTGGGTAGATAATTTTTATTTTTTGCAACGTGATCTACGTGATAAGGCCAATGTATTAAGAGGGTTGGATTTAGCACACAGATAAAAGATTGGAAGTTATTGGTTGGGTGGACCAGAACTTTAGTCCAACCGGTTAGACTTGAGACCTTCTCTTAATATATAAATATATTGTCAGTCCTGTGCTTAATACTTATTAAACTCACGATCCGTTTGTGAATTGGGTGCCTTCGGTTTTCTTCCAATTTATGTTAGGTCATGTGAAAAATATGTATGGGATTTTAAAAATCTTGCAATATTTTTGTGTGAATTTAATAAGGATTTTTGCTGCAAATTTTCCAAGGAATCTATATTTTAAAAATAATGCATTAAGGATTAGAAATTAGGTGGAGATGCTTTCTAATCTATGAAAATTACAAAAATGCTCTCAAAATTTATTTATTTTTCCTTTGCAAGGTAGTGAAAGTCAAGACTTATGGGGCCCACGTGGTACGTCTGTAATATCCTCACTATGGTGATAACATGGATAAAACATCAGGTTGATCAAATTATTAGATGGGCTATACTTGAATTTTGATAATTTGAATGGTGTATTTTATTTTTTATAGATTGGCCCACCTTATAATTGAATTTATTGTATTTTTGGTTTATCTAATAATAACATTTTTGTGTATATATTAGCATGATTGGATGCGAGACACAAACCACAGGGGCCTCCCAATTCTCCACTTTGTTATAAAGAAAAAAAAGAAAGAAAGGAGAAAGCTAGTAATGTAATTTCTCCTCAAAAAGGCATTGTCTAGGATTTATGTTAGAAATTCCAACTTAATAAGACAATGTTATCACATTAATATCACAATATTTTAAAAATATCACCATTTTTTATATTATCATAATTTTAATACAAAAATAAATAATTAAAAGTTTATGTAATTCATTATACACCATTATATTCTTAGGTGAGATTTTGCTGCCTATATTTCGAAAAAAATCTTAAAATCTGAAAATTTGGTGAGAAACTAATGAGAATGAGATTTGTTTCTACGGGGTAAGTAGCTGTCTTTGTTAAGTGATGAAGACACTCAATCGTATAAAATGACAACAAAAAGCTCTCTTCTTCCCATAAAAGACAAAATAGCTTTATGAATGAAATGGGGGGCGCACTATGGAAGTTGAATGCACCAAAAATCGGGTCTTTGCAACCATAACAAGGATGATTATGCGAATATGGAGATTTTTTCTTTTCGGTGTTTGTTCAATGTTTTCTACGATGTGGCCGACGTGGTGATTAAATAGGACTGATTGTTTGGGTTTTTCATAGTCATGGTGGGGGCTCACTTGATCCGTAGTTGACAACTTATGAATAAGATATAAAGATGGAAGAGGGAGAGAAATATTTAATTGAATTATTTTATAATTTCGTATTGAGCTTTACAAATAAATAGATGTGCAATGAGCTAGGTATGGAAAAATATACATAAGGCAAGTTTTTGATTGAGTTCTAAAAATAATCTAATTACAGATTTTGTGCAAGTCTTGATTTTGTGCATGTATGGTAATAAATCTGTCAATATAAGATGTGCCCTATGCACAATAATTGTAGAATAATTCCCAAGTCCTACTAAATGGGTTGAATGGCTCCAAAATCAATCTGATTGAAAGATCCTAACCGCTCACTCATAGCCATTGGGTTTGTGTTGAATTTGGATGGTTGATTATTTTCCACTTTAATAGTTCGTTACACATGCCAATAAAGACATCAACTTAGTTTTCATTCATGATCACCGTTTAAAGTAGGAGCCAAGGTGAGATTGGAAGTGATTGTATCGTGCCCCCACCTGACAGAATCAATCTAGATATATCTTGTAGTGATAGGGGCTTTGTGGGGTCCACCATAATGTATGGGTTTTTCTATGCTGCTCATCCTTTTTTTCCATATCATTTTAGGTATTAGCCCAACAATGAGTTAGATCTAAGGCTCAAGTGGACCACACAGTGGGGATTGGACGCCCATCATTAAGGGGCCATTTGCACTACAAGAAAAAGGGCCATAGCCGACCGATGAGCCAACCCTTTGCCGGCTACTAGTTTTAACGGCTGCCGGCAGGGTCCGTATATATAAAAGAAAAAAAAAGAAAAAACCTAAACCCGACTTTTTCTCTCTCGCTCTCTCTGTCGTTCGCTCTCCCTCTCTAACCCTCTCTATCCCTCTCTCTGCCTCTCGCTCTCCCTTTCTCTCTCCCCACCGCCGATTCTCTCTCTCTCTCTGCGCCTCTCCCTCTCTACTCGATCTATCTCTCTACTCCTCCTTCTCTGCACCTCTCCCGCTCCGCTCGATCTACCTCTCGGCCCTCTCCCTCTCCGCTCGATCTCTCTCCCTCTCCTCTTGATCTACCCTCCCTCTCCTCTCCCTCTCCCTCTCCCTCTCTTCCCTCTTTTATTTCTTCTTTTCTTTTGTCTAGCAGATTAAGGATCATTATGCAATATCGGGTCTCCCTTTTCTCTCTCTCTCTCTCTCTCTCTCTCTCTCTCTCTCTCTCTCTCTCTCTCTCCCCCCCCTATCTATTCATATCAATTTAGGCATTTTTTTGGCATTTTTTTAATCCTTAAAGTAACATTGTGTAATGATTTGTGTTTTGGGAATTTTTGAGTTTCGAATCCCTAATTAGGGATTTTGTAGTGTTGATTCCCTAATTGTGGATTATAGATTAAAAAAAACTGAAAAATCCCTAATTAGTGGAATTTTCTTTAGAACTATGAAATGCTTTGTTTCTTTTGAGAGTAGCTAGATTGGGAAAATGCTGAAACCATTAGCTTCTATGTGATTTTTGTATTCTTGTTTAAACATCTTAATATTGTGCCATGTGCATCTATTGTATGTGGCTGCAGCACCAAGCCAAGTGGTATGCATTTCCTTCTACTTGCTTGTACAGGCCATGTTTCACAGCCATGTTTATGGAACACAAATGGAGGTGCATTTGTGAGTAATTTCATTTACTTCATTTTGTGGGATGAAGCCTTTAAATCTCAGTCAGAATGATTGGATCTTTACAATTCATGCTATCCTGATTTGTAGATGTTGGAAACACTGAGAACCCAATAGAATTCCAGCATAAATTAGAGCCTTTCAACTAGAAAAAAAAAAAAAAAAAACAAACTACTTTTTGTGATTTATAGCTTAGCTACGAATGGGACCATGCCATGTGCTTATATAGACCATGAAACTTAAGCAACTTCTTTCATGTCAATTGCTTGATAGTTCAAGTAAAGTTTTTTACTTCAGAATATAATCAAAAGGGTTTTCTGACTCATTGAATAGTACTGGAGAAATGGTGATTCAAAGAAGTTGGCGAGGCATTTATTTTGGAGCACTTTGAGGTGGTTTTTTTTTTTTTTTTTTTTTTTCTTTAGAGCCTATTTGTTTCTCAGTCTTGACTATATCCTTGCAGGACACAACAAAGTATCAAAAGTCACTGGCACGGGAGATGGAGGCTCGCTTGAAAGCGAAATGTGATAAGTTAGGTGATGCCTTTGTAATGGATGAAATGTGATAAGCGAAATTTCCATTTTGTGGATGTTTTATATACCGTGTTTGTTGGCACTAGAACTTCATGAGCTAAAGTTTGCTGATTTTCGTTTTGATGAAAGTCCATGGTAAATAGACCATCCTGATGTGATAATAACTGATCCTGAGTTCAAATTGTCTCGATCCCACATAATAATAATCAACTTTCATAACTTGCAGAAGCTTCAAGTGCATCATGAGGACAACCTGAAATTTCTGAAGACTCAAACAAACAACTTAGGATGAATCCATTTTTGATATGCAAGGTTAGCTTAATGCTTTTCTTTAGTGTGGTGTCCTTGTATCATCTTGTCTATGATCCATCTTGAATTAGGTAAGGCCTTGAAACTAGTTAAAAGCATAATCAGAAATTGAGTCCATAGTCTATCTGTTATTCTGTTCTGTTTTCGAAGCCTGTGTGGCTTTCGATCTAATGCACTAGGAAAGTTGGGTCATTTAGATGCTACCCTAGGATTGCATCTTTGCAAGTGCAACACGATATAACTAGTTACTGCTTCATTGCCTTTCTTCTTCTTCTTTTAATATCTATTTCCTATTTCATTGTTAAGGGTGCGAACGGTCAGGCCCACTCGTGCTTGGGTCCAGACTCTAGACTCCTCGGTCTGTTGTTAATTTTGGATCTAATGGACATTTACGCCTAATTACTAATTGAGCCAGAAATTTGTTGCGGATCTTTTGCTATACTGGGATTTGATGCACTTGTGGGCAATCAAAGTTCCATCTATAGTCTGTTTGCTATATACAAAAGCTCCCTGTACCTTGGAGATACATTTCCTAACACCTTTTGTAGGTGGATGGTAGTATTTTAGCATGGATTTTGTAGGGACTTTCAATCAATTTGATTGGCCTGAAATCCCTCAAGGACCCACTCCTGTTTTCTTTGGAATGAGAGTAATAAGTGATGTTCCCAACTCCAATGAAAATACAACTACTTTTAGAAGCTTACATTTCAACCTTTGTAGTATGTAGTACGTAGTACGAATGCAAGACAGAGGATCAAACATTCATTATTTTATGGTGTGCAGCTGACAGAGAGCACGGCCTGCAACCTTTCTTGTAAAGCTGCACCTTCTAACTTGTACATGCACTTGGACTCTCTCATCTGTTCTTTGAATATTTGGTATTGCTTGTCTTCTCAATTTGGTCTCATTTTAAACTTCTACATGCACTTGGATACTCTCATATCTGGCTTTTTGGAAATTGGGTATTGTTGGTATTCTTAATTGGGTCTTGCATTTTGAATGTCTACATGCACTTGAACTCTCCCATATATGGTTTTTCGGGTATCGCTAGTTTTCTCAACTGGTTTTTCGAGTGTTTTTCTTGTTCATTTTGGTTTTGATGAAGTTGTGGTTTGTTTAATTATAGTTAATGTGTTTGTGGTGTTGGACAGAATGTATGATCTGGAGCAAGGCATCATGCATCTAAACATCTGGATTAATGGTAAGAGAATCGAATGAGGTGATGAAGATGAGATGATCCATCAAGTGGACAAGGTTCCAATTAGGTACTCTCTCTCTCTCTCATATACAGATTACAGCTATACCGCCGACAATTGAAGAGTTTGGATGACAATCTCATTTTATTAGGACTGCTCTAGCATAGCTATCATGTGGAAAAATGCGGGCATGCCAACCAATGTGAATGAGATCCACACTGTCCAGCAGGTACATTGCCTAATGAGATCCATTGTGATGCTAGTGCAACATCCTCTCCGTCCATCATTTGAGAAAAATCATGTTAGGATTTAAGCCTAATGGTATATTTTTTATGGATTTTTTAGATAAGGAACCTGTTATATTACATTTATAAAAATTTATATTACATTTATATACCATTAGACTTCACCCAAAATCCCCAAAAACATCCTGATGCTTTTCCCATATACACGCCTAATGGAACATGCTATGCATAGCTAATATTTCTTCTTTAGAAGTTCACATTTGCTAGAACATTTCCCAAATTAGTTTATCAACAGATCTAATTAAAAGCTTGTGAAACTAATTAGAATGCCAATCAATCTCATCTCTTTACAGGGTTCTCATCATTGATGGATACTTTGCTACTGCACATGTTACCTTTGTAGATATTGATTGATCTCTAACTGGTTTTGGGCCTTCTTTCCAACATGCAAATATTGATCCTTGTTGATGTTCGGTGTCATATATGAGATGATTTCAACAAGAACAATCCTCAATGACTCGAAGAAAGATTCTTATAGACCTTCAATGAATGCTTCTACAGAAGCAATTTGTGAGAATTTTAGTATACCAGTAGAATGAGATCTTTTTATTAAAATTTTGACCAACCGGAGAAAAAATGCCTCAAATTATTTGGCTACATGGTAAGTGATCATCTTTATGTTAATCACAGTGAATTTATCTGTGTTTTATTCTTTCTGATGCTATTGCTAAATTAAGTTTTGTTTGACAAAATGTTGTAGCCATTAGTTAGTTGATTCTTAGAATCATGGAATATGCGACTTTGCAAGTGCCTACTTACTTTCTCCGTCAAAACTTTCTTCTTGTGAATTGGCAGGATGGACCTCCACCATTTTCTTTGAAAGCATTCCTCAACAAAATGATGATGGTGTTTGAACTTATCGCCAATAGGCGCCTTCAGTTGTTCCATTCTCCGGTCTCCTTGGGCTATATACATGGTTTGTGGTGTAAGCTTCTTGTCATGGGACAATAGTTCTCGAAGGCCCGCAATGTGTAAAGGCTAGATGGCTAGGCCATGTATGTGTTCATTTCTTCTTGTCATTTGGTCAGGTGTGCCTTGTCCTTCTTAACTGGCCAAATGATGTATTTGGTAATGTTGTTTAAGTTAGCTCGTTGTTGTTGTTGTTGTTGTTGTTGTTGTTGTGATGATGATGATGATGATGATGATGCTTGTGTTTCATGCTATCCTATATTAGACATATTTCATGCCTGCATCTTTGTTTCATGCTATCCTATATGTGATTTTCTTTTACTCCACAGACTTCGCACATGTCTGTTTGATAATGATTTTCGCCCAAGTGGGGAGCTATTTGCTTTGCTTGACAAAAATGACCTATGAAGATTTTCAAAGAGGAAGCTGCAAGGTATCTTCAATGAGTAATTCAATAATTCCCTCAATTTTGAGACTCCGACCAACAATGGTTCTTCACGGTTGCCATGCCATTTTTTTTTTTCCAGTTGATAATTGGATACTTCATGGTTGTTTTTGCATATCTTTTGTAGCCATGGTCACAAAAATACCATGCTCTATGTCAAGAGGAATCAAAATGGTGACTGGGTGCTAACTGCCTCTAAGGATCAAATCATTAAGGTTTGTGTTACTGCCACTACTAAAGCCATTATTTGTTGCTACCTTGATTAAGATTTTTTTTTTCCCCATCTTTTCATCCTTTCCAAATCATGTTTTCTCTCATTCTTTTCTTTTAAGGGAACTATATTTTATAGTTCTTATAACCAACTGTTCTGTGGATTTTTTTTTTTAAATTTTTTTATAGGATTTATGATGGCATTATCCATAAATTTTGTTAGCTAGAACTTTATTTTACAAAATTGTTTCATTTTTATGGATATTTCTGCATCTAAGATTCTTATTACTAGGAAATTTGCACTAATCTAAAATTATACTTTTAGTACTATTTATAGATTATTGTTGCTTCAAGACCTCCCATTTGAAATGCATTATTGTTTTATGATGAGCCTCTTGGTTAGGAGACTTGATGCGATCTGCCAATGCAAATGTCCAATATGACCCAAACTTGGGTTGGGTAAGTCGGGTTCAGTTTTATGAGATCTACTTTGGTTCATGAAGTATGGATTCTTTGCAAAATGTTTCATTGTTTTTGTAGAACACTTTCTGACAAATGATTCTCTTTGTATGCAATGCATGGGCTAAATAAAATCCTCTTTTAAATTGAATGTGAATTTAAGAAGGTTACAAAAGATCTGCTCATACTATAAAATTATGAGTTTGACCCTTGACTGATGACTTTTTTTCCTTTTTAAACAGTTGCCCACGTAGTTGAGCTGGGTTCCTACTAAGTTGGCCTATTTTAGTGGATGGTTCCAGTCGATAATTGTCTTGACTGTCTGGTTCTTATAGGTTTTAAAAGAATGATCACAGAATATCTCAAAGTTATTTCATATTGGAATGTGGTATAGTTTTCTCTGGTTAGGGAATCAATTTGAACTATCCAACTTGGATTTAGCTTTGTTTTAGCACAATGGATGTGTTGTTCACCAAACTAATTCTTGTGTTTGATTGGACCAGATTTTTTTCAAAGTTCAACTACCTTTTAGTTCGTATGTCTTTGTAGCTTCAAAGTTCACGGTGAAAGTTATGATTGGTTCTTCTTCAATTTGTTAATGAAAACATGAGGGGACCCCAAACCGAACAAGCCAATCCAGAAACCACACCTCGGCTCAAACTTCCTCCCACAATAACCAATTCAACCAAGCAGCTAACAAAGAAAAACAACATTTGTTTCTTAGCACTGGAAAATATGACTTCTTATATGCGAAGTCATTAGTCTAATTTAGTTTACTTTTTCTCTGCTATTCACATCAAATATAAAGAGATGCTTCATTTTCGTTGACTTCACCGAATTTCATATTCAGACATAATGAATGCTCTCAATTGGACACTTACACTAACATTGTTTAACCACTTGTCAACTGAACTTCATAATGAATCTCATTAGTAATTAATTAATTTAATTTACTATTGAATAAATTGGGTGATTGTGTTATTGGGCAGTTGGTGGCCGCAGATATAATGAATGTGGACAACCACTTTCTTCCTGAAAGTTATCGCCCCTATGAGATGAACCTTGGACAACTGGAATTTTCGTCGATTGTTGCCAAGCGCCTTGTCAATGAATGTGTCTCCTCTAATGTTCGGTACTTGTGTCTCAATTTTTCTCTTAACTCATCTCACCATCGTTAGCACCCCACTGATACATCTTCACCATCATCCTGTCTTTGAAGCCCCAAATTATTTAAATCTTGTGATGTGCGAGAACAACATAAACCCATTGTAATCTCCCTTTGTGCAGGTTCTGGACCGTGGTGAGAAGATTGAGCTTCTGGTAGACAAAACAGAGAACCTCTGCTCAGGTGGTGAACCTCAATAGCATCGAGGGCCTGAACCTACTGAAGGACTTCGTAATACTGGTGCTGATGCCTTTTACTGCTACATAGCTCACCAAAGATCGATAGAAGAAACGACTCCCATGGAAACAATGGCAATCATTGGCAACAAGGAGATCATTGACATTAACCAAGGTATGTTAGCTGCTTAGAATAATGTAAAAAAAAAAAAAAAAAAAAAAAAAACTAGGATGCATGTGGGTCACCTTTTTTTTATTTATTTATTTATTTACTGCTTGACAAGAAAGATTTTCTCTATTGCTACAGATTTTCGGTGGCCATGATACTTATAGCTACGGATTTAATCCGTAGCAAAGTTTTCAAAATACGGTACCAATGGCTACGGTCGCACTGTGGGTAGTCACATTTCGCTACGGATTTTATTCGTAGCTTTTGGCCAATTTTTTTGGAAGTGTAGCAAAAAACTGGCGATTTAGTGGCGTCCAACACAATCGTCGGTAAAGGTGCTGACCGTCGGTAAAGCCTTTACCGACCGAGGCTTTACCGGCTGTTAGCTTACCGCGGGCAAAGGATTTGCCGGCGGTTTTCTGGGCATTTGCCAGCGGTTTTGACTGCCGGTAAAGACCAGTTTTCTTGTAGTGTTGGATAGAAGTAAATGAAGGTAAATATGTGTAATTTGGAGTAAATGAAAGTAAATGATAATTAAGGTATGTTTGGATGGGAGTAAATGCATGTAAGTGGAAGATAATATGAGGAAAGGTGTGTGTAAATATGAGGGAAGGTGCGTGAAAATATGTTTGGAGGATGGCAGTAAATGCATGTAAATGGAAGAAAACATGAGGAAAGGTGCATGTAAATGCATGTAAATGGAAGAAAATATGAGTAAATGGAAAGGTGCATGTAGATGATTTGAAAGTAAATGAGGTGAAATGCCTTGCATGTGTAAACAAAGGTGCCGCTATACACATGTCCACCGTACATGTGTCATGCTAATGATACTTCAAAATAACCCAATGATGACTACATCACTATAATCACACCGAAAAAGTGATCCAAACCGTCCAAAGGATGATCATATAAATGGATGGTTTAAAAAGTTGGCAAGTTCCCTGCTTATGATCCTTACATTTCTAGCTTACTAGAGGCTCGAAATTTATTCATTATTTACTAAAGCATATATTTCAATGGGCTTAGTACAATCATTCTATAAAATATTGCATAGGTATACTAAGTTGAGATATTTAATGTTGCATATATTTTTATGAATATATTGAAAAATTAAAATGCATTCTAAATCCTCCCATTTACTCTCTAAACAAAAATATTTAAATTTTAAATGCATTTCATTTACTCCCATCCAAACACAACTCATATAAGCCATTTACTCCCAAATCATTTACCTCCAATTATAAGCTCTTAAAAAGTCTTGGGATCAAGCTAGCATTTGTGTTTCCTTTCATATACGTTTGTGTGACCTTATCAACCGGTTGGATGACAAATTATCACAACCGGCTGGGTCTTAGGAAGGTCTCAACGAATTATCACAACTGCTTCACGTAATGTGATCCACTTGAGCCTTAGATGTACCTCATGTTCAGGATCATACCCTAAACTGATCTGAAAAAAATGGATGAACGGTATGGATAAAACCCCATACATCACAGTGGGCCCACAGGGAACCGGTAGGTTTTGAGCCACATTTATTCCTAATGAATAATTTAAAGCGCATTTTAAGAGGATGGAGTGTTGAGAGGCAGGTTGGAGAGGGGTTTGGTGGATGAAGAGAGTTTTTATTTATTTATAAAATACTGTTTAGTAGCCTTGGAAATGTAACCGAGGCAAAGAGCTACGGACACCTCTTCATTTGATAAACTCAAACACGTGTGCATGGAAGGTGGGCCATTTACAGCTGGACATTGGCAATAATGACGAAGAGGAACTATATCCATGTTGTCCATTAGGTGGATCTGACAAAGCAGATGTTCTTATCCAATGATAAAGATGGTACCTAGGTCGGCCATGATGTTAAAAATAGTTTTGAGGGGTGAGAAATTACACCCACATATATTTTTAGCCATGAATTTATTTTGTAACCTATGGTTCACATGACCAAGTAGACTAACTTATTATTGTGTCCTGAAAAACAAGCTGATCCAACCCTCCTGATGGCTAATATCTATAATCTTGTAATATATGAATTATTTTATGACTATTGTGTGTAAGCCTTTTTTTTTTTCATTATTATTTTTAAATGCCATCCAAGCCAAGATAAAATGAGCTTATCATGATGATGCATGCCCCAATAATCAGACCATCCCATCATCAGGTGAGAAATCAGTGGACAACTAGCCTGATACTTCCAAATCCATGCAGTGTCCCACATGATGGTTGGAAAGACGTGATTATTTTAGGGCATCACACTTTCATGGTGGAGTAATCACGTTGAAAGATTGGATGGCATCCACACAACATCTCATATATATATATATATATATATATATATATATATATATATATATATATATATATATATATATATATATATATATATAGGAAAAAGGTACTATGCGCTCGAGCTGATGGGAACGTCCGATGAGGTTGAGCTGTGTGGGCCCCACCATGATGCGTTTGAACATCTACCCCATTAATCAGATGCACCATTCCATCGTGGGCCTAGGTCTCAAAAATCAAGTCAATCTGTGACTTGTGTGGGCCACACCACATACAGAAGTTGAGAGGGGCCGTGCACCATTAAAACATTAATAATCATTTTTTTGGGCCCACCGAGATGTGGTTTGCAAATCCAGCCCATCCATTATGTGTGCCCCACTTGGATGAGGGTTCAGACCAAGTTTCAGCAGCATTCAAAACTCAGGTGGGCCCCACCAAGTGCTTTTATATGTTTTTGGCATGTCTTTACATGATTTTAGATGGTATGACCCACCTGAGTTCTGTATATGACTGATTTTTGGGATATTCCATAATTTAAATGGGACCCATCAAATGCACGGTGTTGATGGTGGACACGCATCACGGTGGGGCCCACACAGCTCGACCTCATGGGAGCTTATCGTGAGCTCGAGCGCATAGTACCTTTTCCCATATATATATATATATATATATATATATATATATATATATATATATATATATATATATATATATATATAGAGGAGCAGTTTTTGTCATTTACCAAATGGACAATTAACATAGTAAAAGTTATGAAAGACTAATGGAAGTTAGTGATGACCAAAACACTTTAATTTATAGAGTAGCTTAATGAAAAGTAAATTAATTTAACACCAAAATTAAATGCCAAATTAATGAGATAGTAATTGTCTACACCTATTGTTAGCGCAATTACTTAGACCAATTAGAAATTGCCACATGTCATCACTATGGGTTTAGTGTTGGTTAAATTGTACTTGAGTTCGAAGATAAATTTTGCTAATATTCCTTTGGCGATATGAATTCTATTATTAATGCAGTGACACAAAACCATACACATGCCTTTAGGTGATGTAGAGCGGGTCGTGGACAGTTTCATGGCCAAGATGGTTCAGAAAAGGCCCGGTCGATGACAGAAGTGATCCGGACCGTCGTACCTTCGATTGGGCATATCTCGTAATCCGAAATGAGTTACCTAACGTAAAATATATGATTTTGGGGTAGAACGAGCTACTTTAGCCAACCAACCCAACTATGTTGGGTTGTGGCACCCCAAAATTGCAGAAAACCCCTAGATCGACAGTCATTTCCCTGTTTTAATTTCGTTTTTACTATAAATATTAAGTATTAGTTTGGTTATAACTCTTCATCCGTCGGGCTTTAGGAGTTGTGCCCAACGTGAAAAGAGCTTAGAATAACTAAGAGAACGGTTTGGTGAAGCCAAATAGGACACTTACTATTTTTGGCCGAAAACCTTGTGCACTAGTAGACATCACGACCGTCTATAAATAGTAAGTTTACTATTTATAGTAACTCGCGATTTCTAGGAGTTTTAGTTGTAGTTTGATTCTGATTTCTTTCCCATTGCTTGGTACCCCTATTTAAAGGGTTGTGAACTCATTTTTAGGAATTCAATTAATCAACTTCGAATTTGTTGGAATTTATTTCTATTTTCTGCTTTCTTTCCTCGTGGATTCGAGAAGTGTCTGTGAGGAGTCCAGAGAAGCTCCGTGGATTTAGAGTAGTTATCCTCATCACGTTCATCCCTGTGTCATTAGGGGATCAAAAAGTTGCATGCCACCTGGCTGTGATTAGTGTGCCATTTTAATGAGATAGTGTACTCAACACGTTTATAAAAGATTCACTGAGAGAGAATCTTATTACAAATTTGGCTATGTACACTCGGTAAGACTGTTTTTCATAATTCTTTTAAAACAGAAGATCTTAGAAACATTCAGAGGATTTTTGGTGATCACGAAGATTCCAAATATCTAAAGATTAGACTAGTATCCAAGCAGCAGATTAGTTGCGACATGGACCCAAATTAGGAAAGGGTAGACACTAACAAATTGGGTCCCTATCCATACATTAATCAAAATTAAAAGACTGGGAGAGTTTGATCTGGTGGATATCCAGTCCCACTAGTTCTACAATTAGACGGATCCGAGTTCATAGAAAGCTGGACGATGTTGATTTGTTCATTTATATGCAACAATGACCTGATCGATTTGAGATTTAGGACCAAGGATGAAGATGGATCTGATCAATCCCAAATCTAGACGTAGTAGGGTCCTGGAGGTCTCCGATGACTCATATCTACATAAAAGTGGAGATCTGAAAACCAATGGTTTCAAACTTACAGAAATCTCCCTATTCAGAATTCATGTTATAGATGCGAAGGATCTTAGACCATTAAGGAAAACCAGCGAGAGTTTTGTTGCCTCGACAAACTATAAAAGAAGTGCACGATGAAGAGCTTGAAACCTATGCCAAACACAATCTCTTCTTTTATCTTAACATAGCCTAGTCTTATCATAGTTTTCTACTATCCTACGCCACTGCTATAGTACCGTAGGATTAGATTAAATATTCATAACCCTAATTTGGTGGATTTGCGTCAACTGAGTTCTTGGGCGATCATCTTTCTAATCACATCCTGCTGACCATTCGTCTCGATCATTTGTTCTTGCAAATAGATCAAGTATTTATCTCTTACTCTATTTATTTCTCTATTTTATTTGATAATATGTCAATTATAATAAGCTTTATTTAAATATTAATAAAATTGGGATCGTTTTAGCATTCTTTTATTCATTTATCTATATTTATTTCTTTAGAAAATGTGATGGATGCAACTATTGGTGAAAGACCAAATCCTTAGACATAAGGCAAAACGAATCTATCAAGAAGGACTAACTCTACCCATTCGCAAATCAGCCAATCACAATCAGTGGTTGACTCAACTATTGGATTTTTAAAAATTCGGTATTACTCAGTCATTTTAGTGTCGGGGTCACTAGCATTCATTCAAACAGTGAGTTGAGTACGACTTTGACACGCCCGTAATTTCTAATCACACACGAAAACAAAATATAGGTCCTTGGTCACACATGTGGCCTTGTATTTGATTGAATTGTGTAAGTGCTATTATGTTTAAAGCATATTTTACACCTGGTTTGTCAAATTTTGAATTGACAAAATAACTTAGCAAATGATCTTCAAATCAGAATCATGTCGAAGTTCAAGACAAGCTCATGTTAAAGTTCATGTTTAAGCTCAAGTTTAAGTTTAATTTCAAGTTTAAGTTCAAGCACAAGTTCAAGCTCAAAGCTTAAGTTCAAGACCAAGCTCGATCTACTAAAAGTTCTAGTAGAAGATCAAGCTCCTTTGAGAAGTTCAAGTTTCTAATCTTATGAAATTTAGTCCATACAGGTATTATAAACCCTAAAAAGACCTTAGGTTTAGATGCTTTCAAAACATATTTAAAATTGAGTTTCTATATTTAAAATTGACTGAGTTTCGACTAGCCTGAGTTTTGCCTCGACCAGTCTAAGAATTTCTCGACTATCCAAGCACTAGCCGAAGTGTAACAGAAATTCTGTTGCACCTTTGACTAGTCGAAGGGTCTCTTCGACTAGTCGAAGGACCTCCTTCAACCAATCGAAAGTTCCTTGACTCAAAGTCCAACAACAAAAATTAGTTCGGATTTAGCTTTCTCAACCAGTTGAAGAGCTTGTTCGATCAGTCGAAGGCTACCTTCAACCAGTCAAACAGGTCATTTGACCAGTTGAAGATCTATTAGATCTTATCCCACTCGAATTTGAAAATTTGTTGGAATTAAATCCGGTGAAGACTGCCTTAGGCCAGTTGAAGGAACAATTTTTTTCTTATAAATTGAGGTTCTTTCTCAATCCGAAAGTACAATTCAAACCTATCAAAGTCCTTATACAAGAGAGAAAGAAGCCTCATTTATTGTCAAGCTATCAAGTAGTATTTACAATATATTTTATAGCTTTTAATTTAATTCCTTAATTTCAAAACTCTGTCATTCTGATTATAAAAAGAGTGATTACTCTTCTTATTGAGATTTAAAGGAATTACTACAAGTAACTTTTGGTTTAAACTTAATTAAAATCAATAGAACCCTGGACCTTTTCTATCGGACTGAACATTGAATATTCGTCATTCAAGAAAAGCAATCTACGACTATAGCTTCTTCTACGGTGAAGATAAGTATTCTTTTTTTTTTTTTAACTTTGTATTTGGTTTTTTCTGAGATAATTAGAAAATCTCAGTGTTGGTTTTTCTGAGATAGCCAAAAAATCTCAATGAGGGGTTTCTTTGTTTGTGACAGCTTAGTAAAATCACAACTGTATCAAGTTTTAAGGTGACCCTATGAAAACCTTATTCATAGTGAAAGCCAAGATTATGTGGTTAGTAATCTTGGAATTGGAGTAGGTGTGGCTGTTTGAGAATAGTTGTTGACACACTGAATCACTATAATTCTTGGTGTTGTGGTAAATGCTTTTATTACTTTTGTGGTGAATATTTGTAATATATAGTTTTATTTACTCTTATTTAGTTTGAAATTTTGATGCTTATCATATTCGTGAAATAAGGTTGTCCTGCCTGAACTTGTTTAGCTAAAGGTTGTCTTACGAATCAGTTTGAATCAGTGTTTCAATACTAGTGTAATTGAGATTTCTGATTTATTTACTTATTCAACATTTTATTCGATTATTTGGCATAATTTTATTCACCTCCCCTCCTCTAGAACTTCTTAAGCTTGCCTTTTCAAGTGGTATCAAAGCTAAGTTGTTCATTTTTTTTTGGATTAGTTTCCTTAAGTTAAAGATCTAGAGCTTTAATTATGTTAAATTTTGATAGTTTATCTATTACCGGGCCACCTCCTTTTGATGGCTCTAACTATTCATACTGGAAGGCAAGAATGAGAATTTTTCTAAAATCCTTTGATGAAAGTGCGTGGCAAGCCATTTTGACTAAATGGAAATCTCCTATGACTAAAGTATTAAGCAGTAATGAAACTAAATCTATGAGGGAAACTGCATTCTATTTATGGACTACAGCTCAGAAAAGTGAAGCCAATGCTAATATTAAAGCCTTAAATGCCATAACTTGCACTCTATTGCCTGAAGAATTCAAAAGAATTATTTTATGCGACACAGTTAAGCAAGCATAGGATATTCTCGAAACGACACATGAAGGAACTTCTATTGTTAAGAAATCGAATGTTCAAATCCTCACTATCAAATTTGAGGAAATTCGTATGGAAGAAAATAAAACTTTTATGGACTTCTATATGAAACTAAATGACATAGTAAATTCTATGTGGGGTTTAGGAGATGGAATCCCAGAAAGTAAGGTTTGTACAAAGATACCACAATCTCTTCCTGAGAGATTCAATTATAAAGTTACTGCCATTCAGGAATTGAGAGATACTGATCTTATGAAGGTTGAAGAGTTAGTTGGCTCTTTACAAACATATGAGTTGAATTTTAAAGCACCTAAAGCTAAGTCTATTACTCTAAAATCTTCTAAATCTATTTCAAAAGAAAATAGTTCTAATTATGATATTGAAAATGAAGATGATATGACAATGTTAGCTAAGAAGTTTTATAGAATTTTTAAAAATAAGAAAAAATTAGATTTTCAAAAATTAATTGATAAAAGAAAAAGAAAATCTAATTATTGAAAATCTAAAACAAAGGACAGTCAATGTTTCAACTGTCATGAATATGGGCATTTGACTAATAAATGTCCTAAAAAGGATAGGTAAAAAAGAAAAGGCATGATAACTACTTGGGATGAATCATTTGACTCTACGGGCCTGTTTGGCCAGTGGTATCAAATTGTATTAAATGGGATTGCATTGCTAATCCCACCTCGAGATTTAGAATGACATGTTTGGAAGGAGCGTGAGATGGGATTAAAATTACTTTTATAGGCTTTGGAAAATGAGCCTTGTGTTGGAAAGTGTGAGATGGGATTTCCAAATCCCATGATGATGAATTTCCAAGTGTAATTTGAAAGAAAATCCCAGGATTTACTTTTAATTGCATACATTCCAAACATGGTATTGGAAAACATGGGATACACCCAATCCAGGGACAATACCTTACACATGCATTTATTGTTACAGTTACAATTCCATCCACCTTAATCCCATCTAATGCAGGTGGCCAAACGGGCCCTAAAAGTTCTTCTGAGTCTGATGAATCAGAACAAGAGAATACAAAAACAAATGATTGTGAAAGCTCTTATGACTATAGCCAGAGTCACTTCCTCAGATAGCTGCAATATATTTGACTATGAAAATCTCAGGAGTGACCCTAAAAATGAAAATGAAGACGACTTTCAAGATGCCTGCAATACCGTATATAGAGAAAGTTATAAAATTGTTGTCAAATTAAAAATTCAAAAAGAAAAATATGCTAAACTAAAAGAAGAACTTGAAAACACAGTTTTAGAAAAATCTCAATTTTCAAATTGTCTTGAAAAAATAAAATTAGATTTAAGTTTTAAATCTTCATAACTGGAAAAATTCAAAACAGAAAATGAGAAACTAAAACTTTAAGTTTCTTCCCTTTTTAGTTCTAAGGATACTTAGAAATATGCCCAAGGTGACCAAAAATTGGAAAAATTGTTAACCTCATCTAGAAAATGTGGTGACAAATTTGGTTTGTGTTATATTAAAGGTAATTCTTCTATATCCAAAGATTTTACTCCTATCTTTATAAAAGGAGAATCCTTGAACTCTAAAGGTAACACTTTAAGAGATTTTAATTATAACGATTTAAAAAACTCAAAACCCTTTCAAGTTCCTAAAAACAATAATGCCATCAGCTATAAAAATCAAAGGAATAATAAATCTCCCTTAGCTGAAAAAATTGTTGACCTGCTTAAAGAGTTACTAAAATCCATCTCAAATAAATATGGAGTTTATAGAAAAATGAGAGATTCTAACTCCCAAATGCAGCAAAATTCAAGAGTCACTCCTAAACCTAGAACCATTATGAAATGGGTTCCAAAGGTCAAGTGTCATGTTGTTCACATAGCTTTTAAAACAATTAGCCACTCAAAATGGTACCTGGATAGTGGATGCTCAAGACACACTACAAAAAAGAGGGTTTTTAGCGACGAAACTCATTTTCGTCGCCAAAAGTCACTTTTAGTGATGAAATAAATTCCCACTTTTAGCGACGAAAATTTTCGTAGCTAAAAATAGTGCATTAGACTTTTAGCAACGAAAATTTTTGTCGCTAAATTCTCCAAACATTTTTGAATAAATTTCTTTTAGCTGCGAAATAAAAATACTGGATTGGATCTTTAGCGACGAAAATATTCGTCGCTAAAGACTCGGAACATTTTCTTAAGGTGAAAATTTTTTTAGAAGTCTTAGGCTAAGACTTCTAGCGAAAAGTTTATTGCTAAAAGTCTTATCTTATACAAGACTTCTAGCAACGAAAATTTTTGCTGCTAAAAATAAACTAACATATCTTTTAGCGACGAAAAATTTCGTCGCCAAAGGTTTCTTTTTTTAAAAAAATATTCACATAAACTTTTAGCGGCGAAAGTTTTTATCGCTAAAAAACACTATTAAAAACTTTTAGCACCGAAATTTTTCGCGGCTAAAAATTTTCAAAATATGTCTATTTTTAGCAGCAAAAATTTTCGCTGCCAAAACTAAACTAGCATATCTTTTAGCGACGGACATTTTCGTCGCCAAAAGTTTCTTTTAAAAAAAAATATATTCGTACAAAATTCCTCATATACATCTGTTAACAATATATTCCATCATATTCACATTCACATCTATCTAAACCCAAACTACATAAAGTTTTAGCGGCGAAAATGTTCGTCGCTAAAAAATACTATACAAGACTTTTAGCAGCGAAAATTTTCGCTGCTAAAAATAAACTGACATATCTTTTAGCAACAAAAATTTTTGTCGCCAAAAGTTTCTTTTTAAAAAGAAATATTTCAACTCAAAATCCGTACAAAATTTCTGTTAGCAATATATTCCATCATATTCACATTCACATCCATCTAAACCCAAACTACATAAAGTTTTAGTGGCAAAAATTTTCGTCGCTAAAAAATACTATACAAGACTTTTAGCAGCGAAAATTTTGGCTGCTAAAAATAAACTGACATATCTTTTAGCAACGAAAATTTTCGTCGCCAAAAGTTTCTTTTTAAAAAGAATTATTCCAGCTCATAATTCGTACAAAATTCCTGTTAACAATATATTCCATCATATTCACATTCACATCCATCTAAACCCAAACTACATAAAGTTTTAGCGGCGAAAATGTTCATCACTAAAAAATACTATACAAGACTTTTTAGCCGAAAATTTTATTTGGTGACATATCTTTTAGCAACGAAAATTTTCGTCGCCAAAAGTTTCTTTTTTAAAACAAATATTCCAGCTCAAAATCCGTAAAAATTCATGATATACACCTGTTAACAATATATTCCATCATATTCATCCTGATATACACATTTCATCATATTCACATTCACATCCATCTAAACCCAAACTACATAAACTACATTCATCCAAACACAAACAATCTTATCTGCATCACATTCATTCACGCATAAATACATATAAACTTAACATCATAAAAAAATAGACAAAAAATCACAAAGATGAAGACGGAGGTGGTGGGGCATCGGTGGGTAAGCGTGCAGCGAAAGCCTAAAACATCTCCGTCATCCGTCGCTCATGCTCCACCCGCATCTCCGCCATCCTCCTCTCCTGCTCCTCCTTCTGCCTCACCAACTCCTCCTCCATCCTCCTCTGCCACGCCAGCTGATCCTCTATCCTCCTGTCCTGCTCCTCCCTCTGCCTGTCCTGCTCCTCCCTCTACCTCGCCAGCTCCTCCAGGTTTAGGTTTAGGTTTAGGTTCAGGTTATAAGTATAGGTTTTGGGATTTGAGAATAGGTTTAGGGTTTAGGGTTTAGGAAATCGAGTTTGGATTCGGGATCGGGTTTAGGTTTGGGTTTTCAAGTTTAAGCTTAGGTTAAGGTTAGGGAGTTTGGATTCGGGATCGGGTGTAGGTTTAGGTTTAAGGATTTGAGAATACATTTAAGTTTTAGGTTTAGGTTATAGGTTAAGGTTTAGGTTTTAGGTTTAGGTTACTGTTGGGTTATAGGTTATAAGTTTAAGTTTTGGTTTAGGTTAAGGTTATAGGTTTAGGTTAAGGTTTAGGTTTAGTTTTAGGTTAAGGTTTAGGTTTAGGTTATAAGTTATAGGTTTAGGGAATTGAGAATTGGTTAAGGTTTAGGTTTAGGTAATCGGGTTTAGGTTCGGGATCTGGTTTAGGCTTGGGTTTTCATGTTTAGGTTTAGGTTTAGGTTTAGGTTTTAGCTTATAAGTTTAGGTTTTGGTTTTAGGTTTAGGTTATAAGTTTAGGTTATAGGTTATAGGTTTTTGTTTAGGTTGAAGTTATAGGTTTTGGTTTAGGTTTAGGTTTAGGTTTAGGTTTTAGTTTATAGGTTTAGGTTATAGGTCATAGGTTTAGGTTAAGGTTTAGTTACAGGTTTTGGTTTAGGTTAAGGTTATAGGCTTTGGTTTAGGTTAAAGTTTAGGTTTTGGGTTTATGTTGAGGTTATAGGTTTAGGTTAGGTTTAGGTTTAGGTTATAGGTTATAGGTTATAACTTTGGGAATTGAAAATAGGTTAAGGTTTAGGTTTAGGAAATCGGGTTCGGGATCGGGTTTAGACTTGGCTTTTCATGTTTAGGTTTAGGTTTAGTTTAGGGAGTTGAGATTGGGATTTGGTGTAGGTTTAGGTTTAGGGATTTGAGAATAGGTTAAGGTTTAGGTATAGGTTTAGAAAATCGGGTTCGGGTTCGGGATCGGGTTTAGGCTTGGGTTTTCATGTTTAGGTTTAGGTTTAGGTTTAGGTTAGGGAATTGAGATTGGGATTTGGTGTAGGTATAAGTTTAGGGATTTGAGAGGTTAGGTTAGGTTTAGGTATAGGTTTAGGAAATCGGGTTCGGGATCGGGTTTAGCTTGGGTTTTCAAGTTTAGGTTTAGGTTTAGGTTAGGGAGTTGATATTGGGATCGGGTGTAGGTTTAGGTTTAGGATTTGAGATTGGGTTAAGGTTTAGGTATAGGTATAGGTTTAGGTTTTAGCTTATAGGTTTAGGTTATAGGTTTAGGTTTTGGTTTTAGGTTTAGGTTAAGGTTATAAGTTTAGGTTATAGGTTATAAGTTATAGGTTAAGGTTTAGGTTATAGGTTTTAGTTTAGGTTAAGGTTATAGGTTTTGGTTTAGGTTATAGGTTTAGGTTTAGGTTTTAGTTTATAGGTTTAGCTTTTGGTTTTCGGTTAAGGTTTAGGATTCTGAGGTTTTGGTTTAGGTTAAGGTTATAGGCTTTGGTTTAGGTTAAGGTTTAGGTTTTGGGTTTATGTTAAGGTTATAGGTTAAGGTTATAGGTTTAGGTTAGGTTTAGGTTTAGGTTATAGGTTATAGCTTTGGGAATTGAGAATAGGTTAAGGTTTAGGTTTAGGAAATCGGGTTTGGATTCGGGATTGGGTTTAGGCTTGGGTTTTCAAGTTTAGATTTAGGTTTAGGTTAGTGAGTTGAGATTGGGATAAAGTGTAGGTTTAGGTTTAGGGATTTGAGAATAGGTTAAGGTTTATGTATAGGTTTAGGTTTAGGTTTTAGCTTATAGATTTAGGTTTTGGTTCTAGGTTTAGGTTAAGGTTATAAGTTTAAGTTATAGGTTAAGGTTTAGGTTTAGGTTATAAGTTTTGTTTAGGTTAAGGTTATAGGTTTTTGTTTAGGTTTAGGTTTTAGTTTATAGGTTTAGGTTATAGGTTTAGGTTTTGGTTTTAGGTTAAGGGTATAAGTTTAGGTTAAGGTTTAGGTTCTGAGGTTTTGGTTTAGGTTAAGGTTATAGGTTTTGGTTTAGGTTAAGGTTTAGGTTTTGGGTTTATGTTAAGGTTATAGGTTATGGTTATAGGCTTAGGTTAGGTTTAGGTTTAGGTTATAGGTTATAGCTTCGGGATTTGAGAATAGGTTAAGGTTTAGGTTTAGGAAATCAAGTTCAGGTTCGGGATCGGGTTTAGGCTTGGGTATTCATGTTTAGGTTTAGGTTTAGGTTAGAGAGTTGAGATTTGGATTTGGTGTAGGTTTAGGTTTAGGGATTTGAGAATAGGTTAAGGTTTAGGTTTAGGAAATCGGGTTCGGGTTCGGGATCGGGTTTTGAAGTTTAGGTTTAGGTTTGGGGAGTTGAGATTGGGATTGGGATTAGGTTTAGGTTTAGGGATTTGAGAATACATTTAGGTTTTAGGTTGAGGTTTAGGTTTTAGCTTATAGGTTTAGGTTTTGGTTTTAGGTTTAGGTTGAGGTTATAAGTTTAGGTTATAGGTTATAGGTTAAGGTTTAGGTTATAGGTTTTTGTTTCGGTTAAGGTTATAGGTTTTGGTTTAGGTTATAGGTTTAGGTTTAGGTTTAGGTTTAGGTTTTAGTTTATAGGTTTAGGTTATAGATTTAGGTTTTGGTTTTAGGTTTAGGTTAAGGTTATAAGTTTAGGTTAAGGTTTAGGTTCTGAGGTTTTGGTTTAGGTTAAGGTTATAGGTTTTGGTTTAGGTTAAGGTTTAGGTTTTGGATTTATGTTAAGGTTATAGGTTTAGGTTGGGTTTAGCTTTAGGTTATAGGTTATAGGTTATAGCTTTGGGAATTGAGAATAGGTTAAGGTTTAGGTTTAGGAAATCGGGTTCAGGTTCGGGATCGGGTTTAGGCTTGGGTTTTCATGTTTAGGTTTAGGTTTAGGTTAGGGAGTTGAGATTGGGATTTGGTGTAGGTTTAGGTTTAGGGATTTGAGAATAGGTTAAGGTTTATGTTTAGGAAATCGGGTTCGGGTTCGGGATCGGGTTTAGAAGTTTAGGTTTAGGTTTAGGTTGGGGATGTGAGATTGGGATTGGGATTAGGTTTAGGTTTAGTGATTTGAGAATACATTTAGGTTTTAGGCTTAGGTTTAGGTTTTAGCTTATAAGTTTAGGTTTTGGTTATATGTTTAGGTTATAGGTTTAGGTTCGATTTAGGTTCGGGTTATAGGTTATAGCTTTGGGAATTGAGAATAGGTTAAGGTTTAGGTTTACGAAACCGGGTTCGGGTTGGGTTCGGGACCGGGTTTAGGTTTGAGTTTTCAAGTTCAAGTTTAGGTTTAGGTTAGAGAGTTGAGATTAGGATTTGGTGTAGGTTTAGGTTTAGGGATTTGAGAATAGGTTAAGGTTTAGGTTTAGGAAATCGGGTTCGGGTTCGGGATCGGGTTTAGGCTTGGGTTTTCATTTTTAGGTTTAGGTTTAGGTTAGGGAGTTGAGATTGGGATTTGGTGTAGGTTTAGGTTTAGGGATTTGAGAATAGGTTAAGGTTTAGGTTTAGGTTTAGGAAATCGGGTTCGAGTTTGGGATCGGGTTTAGGCTTGGGTTTTCAAGGTTAGGTTTAGGTTTAGGTTAGGGAGTTGAGATTGGGATTAGGTGTAGGTTTAGGTTTAGGGATTTGAGAATAGGTTAAGGTTTAGGTTTAGGTTTAGGTTTAGGTTATAGTTTATAGGTTTATAAGTTATAGGTTTAGGTTTAGTTTTAGGTTTAGGTTAAAGTTATAAGTTTAGGTTAAGGTTTAGGTTACGAGGTTTTGGTTTAGGTTATAGGTTTTGGTTTAGGTTAAGGTTATAGGTTTTGGTTTAGGTTTAGGTTAAGATTATAAGTTTAGGTTATAGGTTTGGTTTAGGTTAAGGTTATAGGTTTTGGTTTAGGTTATAGGTTTAGATTTAGGTTCAGGTTTAGGTTTTGGTTTATAGGTTTAGGTTTAGGGATTTGAGAATAGGTTTAGGTTTAGGTTTTAGCTTATAAATATTTGTTTTGGTTTTAGGTTTAGGTTAAGGTTTTAGGTTTAGGTTATAGGTTAAGGTTATAGGTTTGGGTTCGGGTTCGGTTTAGGTTTAAGTTATAGGTTATAGCTTTGGGGTGAGAATAGGTTAAGGTTTAGGTTTAGGAAGCGGGTTCGGATTCGAGATCGGGTTTAGGTTTGGGTTTTCAAGTTCGGGTTTAGGTTTAGGTTAGGGAGTTGAGAATAGGATTTTCTTGTAGGTTTAGGTTTAAGGATTGAAAAAAGGTTAAGGTTTAGGTTTAGGTTTTAGCTTATAGGTTTAGGTTTTGGTTTTAGGTTATAAGTTTAGGTTATAGGTTATAGGTTAAGGTTTAGGTTATAGGTTTTTGTTTAGGTTAAGGTTATAGGTTTTGGTTTAGGTTATAAGTATAGGTTTAGGTTTAGGTTTAGGTTTTAGTTTATAGGTTTGGGTTATAGGTTTAGGTTTTGGTTTTAGGTTTAGGTTAAGGTTATAAGTTTAGGTTAAGGTTTAGGTTCTGGGTTTTGGTTGAGTTAAGGTTATAAGTTTTGATTTAGGTTAAGGTTTAGGTTTTGGGTTTATGTTAAGGTTATAGGTTAAGGTTATAGGTTTAGGTTAGGTTTAGGTTTAGGTTATAGGTTATAGCTTCGGGAATTGAGAATAGGTTAAGGTTTAGGTTTAAGAAATCGAGTTTGGGTTCGGGATCGGGTTTAGGCTTGGGTTTTCATGTTCGAGTTTAGGTTTAGGTTAGGGAGTTGAGATTGGGATTTGGTGTAGGTTTAGGTTTAGGGATTTGAGAATAGGTTAAGGTTTAAGTTTAGAAAATCGAGTTCGGGATCGGGTTTTGAAGTTTAGGTTAAGGTTTAGGTTATAGGTTTAGGTTAATGTTAGGTAATAGGTTATAAGTTTAGGTTATAGGTAATAGGTTAAGGTTTTAGGTCATAGGTTTTGGTTTAGGTTAAGGTTATAGTTTTAGGTTAAGGTTTAGGTTTAGTTTTAGGTTTAGTTTAGGTTTAGGTTTAAGGTATAGGTTTAAGGAATTGAGAATTGGTTTGGGTTTAGGTTTGGGAATCGGGTTCGGGTTCGGGATCGGAGTTTAGGTTTGGGTTTTCAAGTTTAAGCTTAGGTTTAGGTTAAGGAGTTGAGATTAGGATTAGGTGTAGGTTTAGGTTTAGGGATTTGAGAATACATTTAGGTTTTAGGTTTAGGTTTAGGTCTTAGGTTATAGGTTAAGGTTTAGGATTTAGGTTTAGGTGAATGGTATGTAATTGGTTATAAGTTTAGGTTATAGGTGATAGGTTTTGGTTTAGGTTAAGGTTTTAGGTCATAGGTTTTGGTTTAGGTTAAGGTTATAGGTTTAGGTTAAGGTTTAGGTTATAAGGTTTAGGCTTTAGGTTATAAGGTATAGGTTTAGGGAATTGAGAATTGGTTTGGGTTTAGGTTTTGGGAATCGGGTTTGGGTTCGGGATCGGGTTTAAGTCTGGGTTTTCAAGGTTAAGCTTAGGTTTAGGTTAGAGAGTCGAGATTAGGATTAGGTGTAGGTTTAGGTTTAGGGATTTGAGAATACATTTAGGTTTTAGGTTTAGGTTTAGATCTTAGGTTATAGGTTAAGGTTTAGGATTTAGGTTTAGGTGAATGGTAGGTAATAGGTTATAAGTTTAGGTTATAGGTAATAGGTTAAGGTTTTAGGTCATAGGTTTTGGTTTAGGTTAAGTTTATAGGTTTAGGTTAAGGTTTAGGTTTAGTTTTAGGTTTAGGTTTAGGTTTAGGTTATAAGGTATAGGTTTAGGTAATTGAGAATTTGTTTGGGTTTAGGTTTAGGGAATCGAGTTTAGTTTTAGGTTCGGAGCTTAGGTTTAGGTTATAAGGTATAGGTTTAGGTTAAGGTTATAGGTTTAGGTTAAGGTTTAGGTTTAGGTTTAGGTTATAAGGTATAGGTTTAGGTAATTGAGAATTGGTTTGGGTTTAGGTTTAGGGAATCTAGTTTAGTTTTAGGTTCGAGTTTAGGTTTAGGTTATAAGGTATAGGTTTAGGGAATTGAGAATTGGTTTAGGTTTAGGTATAGGGAATCGGGTTCGGGTTCGGGTTCGAGATCGAGTTTACGCTTGGGTTTTCAAGTTTAGGTTTAGGTTTAGGTTAGGGAGTTGAGATTAGGATTAGGTGTAGGTTTAGGTTTAGGATTTGAGAATACATTTAGGTTTTAGGTTTAGGTTTAGGTTTAGGTTTAGGTTTTAGGTTATAGGTTAAGGTTTAGGTTTTAGGTTTAGGTTCCTGTTAGGTTATAGGTATAAGTTTAGGTTATAGGTAATAGGTTTTGGTTTAGGTTAAGGTTATAGGTTTAGGTTAAGGTTTAGGTTTAGGTTAAGGTTATAAGCTATAGGTTTAGGGAATTAAGAATTGGTTAAGGTTTAGGTTTAGGGAATCGGGTTCGGGTTGAATCCGGTTTAGGCTTGGGGTTTTCATGTTTACGTTTAGGTTTAGGTTAGGGAGTTGAGATTGGGATTAGGTGTAGGTTTAGGTTTAGGGATTTGAGAATAGGTTAATGTTTAGGTTTAGGTTATAGGTTTGGTTTTGGTTTTAGGTTTAGGTTAAGGTTATAAGTTTAGGTTATAGGTTATAGGTTAAGGTTTAGGTTATAGGTTTTTGTTTAGGTTGAGGTTATGGGTTTTGGTTTAGGTTATAGGTTTAGGTTTAGGTTTTAGTTTATAGGTTTAGATTATAAGTTATAGGTTTAGGTTTTGGTTTTAGGTTTAGGTTCGGGTTATAAGTTTAGGTTAAGGTTTAGGTTACTGTGTTTTGGTTTAGGTTAAGGTTATAGGCTTTGTTTAGGTTAAGGTTTAGGTTTTGGGTTTAGGTTAAGGTTATAGGTTTAGGTTAGGTTTAGGTTTAGGTTATAGGTTATAAGTTATAGCTTTGGGAATTGAGAATCGGTTAAGGTTTAGGTTTAGGAAACTGGATTCAGGTTCGGGATCGGGTTTAGATTTGGGTTTTCCTAATTAGGTTTAGGTTTAGGGATTTGAGAATAGGATTAGGTTATAGGTATAGGTTTAGGTTAAGGGTGTGGTACCTATAAATACAGACATAAATACGGCCTGTCCAAATGGTCAGGCCCTTCCAATGCTGTCCATAGGAAATGGACAGTTTCATCATGGTCATAACAGTGGTTCCCACCTTCTAGGGACCCCCGCTCTTCTGGATAGCTCCGACGCACATCCGGGTCTGCTCCATTAATTGCGAGAAAATACATAAATATGGCCTGTCCAAATGGCCAGGCCCTTCCAATGCTGTCCATAGGAAATGGATAACTTCATCATGGTTATAACAGCGGTTCCCACCTTCCAGGGACCCCCGCTCTTCCGGATAGCTCCGACGCACATCCGGGTCTGCTCCATTAATTTTGATTCCCACCCAATCAGTGGCTCAACCTGATTTAATAGAGGTGAGTAAGCCATTATTTTCTCAGCTAGGGTGTTCTACATGTGTGACATTTTTACAGAAAATGTGGTCTAGCATGATAAGCATAGTTGTGTATACTCATCCTTTGCAAGGATGGTGGGAAAGAAAGCTCAGGCAAAGTCATCTTGCAACAAGGAAATTTACCTGTGTAAAATATGTAATCAACTGTGCCAATGAAATCTCAAGTGTAGTTTGTGAACTATGGTTCATTAGTCATGGGGTCCATTCTCCTTCTTTGTTGCTCCAAACCAATTCCAACTCCCACCATCCTTGCAAAGGATGAGTATGCACTGACCTGCAATAAAAGCCTAGCAATGTAAAAGAAAAGACCTATGCGAATATCGGTCAATGCCTAATAATGTAAAAGAAAAGAAAATGACATAACTCACCTTGACGCCCTTTTCGCTCAGAGAAGATTCGAAGAAGTATCCTCTTCCATCTTGGAGAATTTGCAGCTACGAGTCCTCCCTGTGTTTTGTTGAAGTTAAAGCCTTTGCAAATGTTTTAAAGAAATTCATCTATTGCATTGATCTTAAAATATCACTTCTAAAGATGAAAACCATGTAGAGAACATCATAATTTCTGACTCACTGTTAATTTAGAAGGAATACAATAGAACGCATGGCTTGGGTGTCAAGTAGGCAATGGGATTACACATAGAAACAAGATACAAAAAACTTGCATGTAGAAATTTCTTCTCAATGACCCACCCACAGCCTTGTGAAAGGAGTCCAACTGAATTTTTCATTTCATACTTGTAAATGATATAATTTTTAGAATAAAAGAAGGCCCTGTCACTTTATTTATGTAATACAACTAAGTTCTGCACACTTAAGTGTGACAGCTTTTTCCATGATGCTACCAGAAAAAATTCGAATGCAATTTACATAACAAAGCACTCTCCCAAAGCCTAATAATCAATACAAGTTAGACAACAATGAGACCAATCCATCTTTGGTGACATCGATAGCACTAATGCAATAAAACTTTGTTTAACCCAAGATAAACTGCAATGATAGGTACATAAGTTGGTATCTCATGATGAATATGGTAATGCATTATATGGTAATGCCCCTAACAGCTATGTGATCATTCCCCTATTTCGTGCTAAATCACTAATAGTTCATTCTTTAATTAAAATCAAGAAAAGAGAAAAGAAAAAGCTCTACGATAATACCTAGATCTGAATATCCTTGTTCTGGTTCATACTGCTTTTCTACACCCAAAGGAAAATGAAAATCAATAAAAACAACAATTCTCAACAAACACAACTCAGGAAGAAAGAAATCCCAATCCCCAAACAAAGTCACATACTACAGAAGAAAACTCTCTCTAAAAACCTCAATAGTTCAATAGAAAAGACCCCAACAGAACGAAATCCAATTCAAAGTCGCCACTATTCTCTGGAAATTCTTGCACCATTCAATCATAGATCCAAAACCAAACAAGGAAATTTGAATCCCAGAAAGAAGAAGAAGAAGAAGAAGAAGAAGAAGAAGAAAAACCTCATTAAAATCATTCAAGTTTTCAAAGTCACTCCAATTCTACACTAAGTTCATATAACACACATTTGCAGCTCTAGAACCACAAAACCATGTTTTTGGAGAAGGAGAAGTCACCAAGCAAGCATCTAATATATTTCTTGCAAGTAGATTCCCTTGAAAAAGAAAAAAAAAAAGGCCAAAGCCGTCAAATTATATTTTTCTTCATTCATTTGAAATTTCTCCGCAAATATCTTTAAATCACAAATGCATCTTGTTGCTGAAAGCAATTTGACCTAAGACTTTAACCATAGACTATGGTTCAACTGGCACAACTTCCAGAGGCAGCCACAAGTGAATCTATTTGTAGATGTACACACTCGGTGTTGGTTGTCTAGGCTCTGAGTTATTGTGGTTAGGGAGCTCAAGAAGAAAGACAGGATCATGCATCATTTGGGCAACACTAAGGACCTGTTTGGTTGACACTTAAAAATGACTCAATCACATTTTAGTTAATGTTAATTATTTTTTGAAAGGTAAGATGGTAGTAATAATATATTAGAGATTTTGGTAGGGATTAAAAATATTCTTGATAACCAATAATTTATATAAACTATGATCACTAATACATGATTACCATTAACAAAATTGAAATGAACTCATTTTTAAGTGGCACCCAAATAGGCATTACGGTAAATAAGAAAAATAAGTTCTTTGATAGCAGGCCCCGACAAAGAACACACCCAGACAGTCCCAAAGTGAGGTAATTTGGTAAGTGACCTTTTACCAACAATAATGAGAATTCTTGTCATGCACACCGCAAATATTCTCATATAGGAATCTCAAGAGATCCTATTGGATCTCTGTTGGCCTCGAGGAGAGGAATAAAAAAATTCATTCTCGACGACTAGAAAATGCTTGTGGCTATAAAAAGAAAGCGTGGCGGTGAAAAACTATGGTGCTAGCACATTGGTATATATAAGGTTTTCAGCCAACAAGAAAGTTCTGGTTCCCATAGATTTGATTATTTAAGTATTGTGCAATTATATTTTCTTTCGTGGAGCCCTCGGACGCCCCCATCCCAACAACTCAGTTCAATATAATGCTTAGGAAAACACATGGGTAATTATCTGATGTAACATTTAGTAATTGGCTGGTAAAACAATCCATCACGACTTTAGCAAGACCTTAAAGTCAAAACTCAATAGTTATTCGATGCAAATAGTTAGATTTGATGGTTGTAGTCTTAGAGAAAAAGAAAACACAATTGGAGATGAAAAGCCTGTATACCTCATTTTTCTACATCTCCAAAATCTTGGCCTGCAACAAAAATTGAAGTTAGGGAACTGACGAGTGACAGCTACAAGTGCCTAATACATACATGATTGTAGTCACTATCAACAAAAATCTTTTATTGACAAGAAAATGGACAGTTTAATCCATTTCACTTGAATGTTTCAATAATGACAGTTTAATCTCCGTGTTCACATTTGAAGAAGCAAATCTGAATTTAATATAACTTCTCTGAATTTTCTAAGCCATCCACTAGTTTCTAACACTATATATAACCTTTCGATTCTAAAACATAACTTCATAGTTGTAGATGTGTTCACTCACTACATAACCTCTAGATTCTAAAACACACCTTTCAGCAGAAGTTTCAAAACTGAAATTGACATAGCAGCCACAGATCTCACACATGGAGAAACATCAACAACAAAAAAGTGGTCGAAAGATGATGGGCTGGCTCACAGTAATTTCAACAAACACAACGAATGCAGGAATTTATTAAGAACCCAATTTCAGCTACTTTTCAGATTGACTTGTGCATCACACTTCCTCTCTCACCAAGACGAAGGAACTCTCAACAAATCACCCTAGTCTAAAACTCTAGTGGACCACACCGCATGAATTTAGAGATTTTAAGTCGATGTATGCTAATATGGAAATTAGTAGAATTAAGCTCATAATTTCCATTTCTAAGAACAAAAATCTGTAAAAACTAAGCTTTTAGAAACATTCATTCAAATCTCATTACAAACCCTATATCATAAAATAAAAAATAAATTAAACATTTATACATGCTATGATGCCAGCTGTATATCATATGGGACCAAAGAAGTCTAAAAACATATGAAGTAAACATAAATAGAGGTTGAGCCCACATGCATGTGGAATCATGACCATCCACATGCGGCCACACATGCCAATATGGAACATGTGTGGGATCCCAACTTTTAATTAGACAAGCCACATGCAAGAATCAAGCTTTTAAACACTGAAGTTAGGCACAACATACAAAGAAATGAATGGCCAATACAGCTCTTTTTGAACATCCATTTGTTTCATACACAGTGGTCCACTTGAGGAGGAAACACTTGATTTTTAAGTTAGAAGTACTAAAAAAAAAGTGACCTACTAGATGGTAATTAGGTCTTATGTAACACTTATGCTACATTGGTGCATGTGGTGGTATTTGGTTGGGCAATGCTCCACACACATGTGGGCTTTCGAAACCTCACCCACAACTTATGCTTGGTCCAAGAATCAGGTCAGACACAATTTAGGTGAGCCAATCGTATACGAACAAAATTGACAATCAACATTTAACATACATGATGGAATCAAACTCTTTTTTTCTCTTGACAAAAAAATTTGGCTGTATATATTTCAAGTGGGCGCCACAAAATAACTGGGCCTCACCTATCGTATGGCTCCTTTTTATGGCTCCAAATAAAAGACATACTATAGCTGCTCCTCGGCAAAACAGAGTACATAAATGTTTAGATTGTCATGCTTCCCTCAAATTGGAAGTTCCTAATCCTTCGATTAGTGTCCTAAAAGTAAACACTTAAGGAAAAACAAATATAGAAATATGCCTGCAGAAAAGGCCAATGATGGGGAGGTTAGTTACTTTCGCTTGGGTTAGATTTCAATAGAATGAGAACTAGTTATTGTAGACATATTATAGATGTAAATTAATTTTCGTCCTGGTTAGCTTATCACCATTGTCATTTAGTATCGGCTTGAAAGTTTTGACTGACCATAAATTTCAAACTTCTTGGTTCATCAATGTTCTCTGTCAACAACAAAAATTAGGTCTTGCCACTTAAAGGAACACATGCAAACAATTATATAGAAGATGAGCATATGCAAAAAAAAAAAAAAAAGATGGACGATAGTCGTTTCATCTAACAATTAAAGTCGTCAAATTTAACAAGGAAATTGTCATTGATCTAACAATTAAAGTCGTCAAAACCACTGTGAATTTATACAGTAGTCCACCAAAGAAAGGTCAAGTCAACCAGATGGACGACAGTAGTTTCATCTAACCATACAACGAGTTAAGCATGTCAAAACCGGAGGACTGCTAGCATGGTTTCATCCAGAAAAGGATCTTGGTTGAAGCATTTTTTCAAACAATTAGTGTGCAGATTTCTATATAAAGAAATAATTAAACACTTCACAAAATTATAAAAAAAAAAGAGAAAAAGATTTGATCATAGAAAGTTGAAGTATGGATTGAGAGGTAAATAAAAACATATGAAGCGGGGAAAGAACTCTTACCCATTAACCACTTGCAAAGACATGGAGTGTCATCCGTTGGTTTCATCTAACCATACTAGTGGGATTCTTCGAATCTTCAATAAATCTAACAATGTGGCCATTTCAAAACCCCCAGATTTGAAATGTGATTAGGGTACCATAATCCCCAAATTCGAAGCGGGAGTTGGGTACCCAAATCCCCAAATTCCTAATCCCAAATTCGATTTGGAATTAGGGTACCAAAATTCCCTAATTCAAAGTTGGATTAGGGCCCACCTTCATTTTGTCGGTGTGTGCGTGGGTCATGGGGTAGGGTTTTTACCTTTCGAGGGGAGAGGAAGAGAGCGAGAGGAGGCTTGGGCTAAGAGATCTCCAATCGGCTTTTCGAGCTCTGAGGAGAGAGAGAGAGAGAGAGAGAGAGAGAGAGAGAGAGAGAGAGAGAGAGAGAGAGAGAGAGAGAGAGAGAGGACATGATGGAGAGATCAGAGAGAGAGAGGAAGAGAGAGATAGAGAGCGAGAGGAGCGGGAGGGTGCGAGACAGAGAATGAGAGTGAGGACTCTCTCACGGGCGCAACTTATTTCATCGGAAACGGATTGGCAACTCCCCTGTGGCTGGTGTTCGGTGATCTGTGGGATCCACCATGATGTATGTATTTCATCCATGCCGTTCATCCATTTTTACAGATCATTCAAAGGCTTGATCCAAAATATTTGAGAGATAAAAATCTCAGGTGGACCACACCACAGGAAAACACGGTGATTGGATATCCTCCTTTAAAATCCTCTTAAGGCCCACTATATTGTTGATTTAACATCCAATTTGTTGATTAGGTCATACAGACCCAGATGAAGGGAAATAACAAAGATCAGATTGATCCAAAACTTTTATGACCCCCAAAAAGTTTTTAATGGTCAATGTTCATTCAACACAGTTTCCTATAATGTGGTCTACTTGAGATTGGGTTATATCTTATTTTTGGTTTCATACCATAAAATGATCTAAAAAATAGATGGACAGCATGGATGAAACACATACATCATGGTGGGGCCCACAGAGCACTGACCACTAGCCATTGGCAGGTGGCAGGGGAGTAGCCGATCATATTCCATCATATTCCCATTTTATCTCAAAATCCTGAAAATGAAGGGGATCCAAACTCAAGGCTGCTTGTGCCATGATCTAGACTTTCATTTTGGCCTTATAGTCCATCTGCAGTTTGTAACAAGATTTCCACTATCCCACATTTATAACACATATATAGTCTATGTTCATTAAAATCTAAGACTTCAAATACATTCATCATAAGAGCGCATTATTTCAACTACATTAGTCGTATGATCTACGTATTATTTTTTAACTTTCGAACAAAGTGTCCGATAAAAGAACACAACGGGAAAAGGTAATACATTTTACCTCTTTTTTTAAATTTATTTTTTCTTTTTTTTGCAACAACACTGTACTGTAGAGGTTTTTTTTTTCAACATTTGATATGGTTGGAATCTACAAGTGAGAGAATGGAATGATTTAAAAATGAATACAGACAAACATAAAAAGCAAGATTGATGCCGGTTGAAACTTGCATAGAAATGCAACAATAAGTTCAATTTTGAGGACACCAACCAAGACATGACACACTCATGGCTTAAAACTCTGCAATATGGACAAGTCAGTGTAAGTTCATTATCTTAAACAAGATTGATGTCTCTGTAAATTGTAAAACTAAATTACAAATGCCACTGGGAAGCTGTGTAGTTGTAGAATAAGCTTATTCTGCTAATGTTGTAGAGAAACTAGCCTAATTGTAGAATTAGCTTGTTCTGCTAATGTTGCACTAAAACCATAAGAAAATATATGGTTTTAGTATTTATTTCGTTAATATAAATCTTATTGCAATGTTGCAACCTAGGTGATTGACTAAATGGCCATATTCAGGGATGCATATTGAACACCAACGCCTATGGCTTAAATGATCCAGAAAAACATATGTACCAAATGGACAGATAATATATACATTTAAGTGGCCCATATTCATGAATTCATCACTAAGCTATTACCTTACCTAATCCGCACACTCTCCTCTTCGAATCATCCTCTCCTAAAAGATACATATACTTGGTATGATATATACACAATTCGATAAATCCTACATTTTATCTAATAAATGTGTTGCTGTAACATTATTTAATCGTCTCATTTGTGATGCATTGATCGTGATTCGAAGAAAGTCTCATGTTCGGTTCAATGAGCTGGATGGAAAAAAAATCATTCTCTTTAATACCTAATTAAGATTAACTAAATTGAGATGAACCCATTTCTGGCTTGTGCTAGCATCTTAAGTTTTCTACAGTTCCCTGTGTCCAATGACCCATGTCCGTATCCGATGTCTCGAGATTTTATGTTCCCAAATAGAATTATGGTTCTAGTAGTGGCAATGTGCATTAATATGAATATCATTGCAGTAGATAGGACCTTTCCACCATATGTTGATTGATTCACTTATTTGCAATTTTCAACAATTGCGAAGATTTTAATTTGATGGAAGTAAAAAGTATTTGATTCCTTGCTTGAATTGCTTCTAACCCCCCTAAATGATATAACACTAAGCAAGAAAAGCAAAAGTAGTATTTTCTTCTAACTCACTCGGGACTCGTATCACAGGACAACAACAACGAGCTGTGCTGCATCTGCTTTGATCAGGTGTGCATGATTGAGGTCCAGGATTGTGGCCACCAGATGTACGCACACTGCACATTAGTTCTATGCTGCCACAACAAGCCCAACCCCACCACGGTGTGCTTAACTGCACGTGTCTGCCCCTTCTGTCGCGATAACATAGCCCAGCTAGTGCTCGCCAAGATCAAGAACCTTGATATAGACAAGGACAGCAACGCATTGAAGATAAAGAAATCGAGAAAATCCAAGAATTTTAACAAGGGCAGCAACAACTTTAAGGGCCTATCATCGGCCATGGCTCATTCGGGAAGGTGAGCGCTCGTGGGCTGTGCTTGGCAGGCCCCAGCATAGCCCTACTAATTGTACTGTGGGGCCCATCAGATGAGCCATACATTTCACAACCAGACATTTGTTTGGTTAACTGAGGCGGACGACCTGATTTTTGGGCCAGGGACTCTTTGTATTTTCTTTCCATATAAGTCTGGTTGACCTTATTAAGGTTTGTAGGCCCTAGGAAGTTTTTAATGGTGAGCATTCGATCACCACAATTTCCCTTAGATGTGGTCCATGTGGAACGACGTCTTGGAATGGACTGGTAACACCACAATTTCCCCTAGATGTGGTCCACCTGATATTTGGATCTATTCAATTTTTAGAACCACGTCCTAGAATGGACTGGTAAAATAAATGGACGATGTAAATATAGAACACATCTTCAAGGTGGGCCCCACACTAGGGCCGGGTCTGTTTAACATTATGATTTTGGTTGGCACGGGTCTGCCAATCCACAAAGGTTACACTAAAGGCCTATGCGTGTGTAGAATGTAGCTCATGTGTGCCATGTTGGCATGTGTGACCCCTACATGAGCTGCCTCGTACATGCACGGCTTCGATAAGTTTTATTTATTTTTTTCTTTATTAGCTTGTTAGTACATCCATGGGGTCAAGTTGTGTGGGGCCCACCATGACGTGTGTCAAACATCAACACCATGCATTTGATGGGTCCCTATTAAATTATGGGATATCCCAAAATTCAGCCGTATAGGGTCATACCATCTAAAATCATGTGAAGACATGCCTAAAACATATAAAAGTACTTGGTGGGCCCCACCTGAAATTTGGATGCGTCTGGAACTTGGTATAACCCCTCATACAAGTGGTACACACATAATGGATGGACTGGATTTGTGGACCACATCTCGGTGGGCCCAAAAAATAATTATGAATGTTTTAATGGAGGGTAACCCCTCTCAACTATTGGACGTGGTGTGGCCCACACAAGTCACAGATTGACTTGATTTTTAACCTCTGGACTCATTTTGGATCAACCCTTAAAATGATCCGTTAAAATGAATGGACGGAGTGGATCAGTAACATACATCACGGTGGGCCCCACAAATCTCATCACGTTCCATCCTTCACCGCCCCCAAAATCAAATCCCTTATCCTCCCGCGCGCGCCATCTTCCCAAAACCCAAACCTAGAACTCTCTCTCTCTCTCTCTCTCTCTCTCTCTCTCTCTCTCTCTCGTGCGCACCCTCTACTCTCAGTCTCTGCCTCTCGCACCCTCTCCTCTTCTCTCTCTCTCTCTCTCTCTCTCTCTCTCGTACCCTCTCCCTCCTCTCTCTCTGTCAATCTCTTCCTCTCTCTCTGATCTCTCCAACCGTTGCCGAACGCCCTACCCACGCACGCCTTCTCTCTCTCTGAAGCTCGGTTGAAGGCTAGCTCATTGACGACCGTGAGGTATCTCTCTCTCTCTCTCAATCTCTCTCAATCTCAATACCGATTTAGGGATTTGGTGATTTGGGGATTTTAGGGATTTGGGTATTTCATTTGGGGATTTATGAGATTGAAAATTTGCAACACGTTTATGAGATCAAAGTCTTTCATTTGCGAGCACTCTACAAAATGAAATAAATCTGCAAAATAAAAATAAAAGTATTCAAGCAATATCACATTTACCCTCTATGCATTCGTAAAGACTGATAGCAGATTGGGGGAACAGAAATTGAAAATGAGTATAAAATAGATGCACTACGAATATTAGGGGAGCCACAAAGTGGCATCTGCAGCATCTCAAAACAGCCTTAGATTCTAATTTCTTGCACCAGTATTTCATAGTGAGAAATGTACGCCAAATGAGATATATCCATCCCAGACAACAGGCATTGAACAAATACTTCATCCTTATTGCTTATGTCTAGCTCACATGCATTACCTGCCACCTATCTCTCCCACCATTTGTCCAGTGCATGGCTTAAATCCTAATTCCATTAACTGGAACAAGTAAGTTTGGGCAGGAGGAAAGTTTGAGCCCAGATTTTGAACTGATCAAGCCAAGCCTTCAAATTGTTGAATATGCTTAGAGTCGGGCCATGCCTGGCTCATTTGCCAACTTAAATACCAACCTTCACCATGAGGGTTACATATAAAGAAAACAATTCTACATTTTCCATCAAGGCAAACCCCCTAGCGGATCCACTGCAAAGGAAACTACTCTTACTGACTCAAAAGTCAGTACCAAATCTTCAAGCTATTAGTGGCTTAATTAGACTGATATAGTAGAGTTTAGCCTGCTTGGCCATGGAGTGGTAAAACTTATCTACAGATGGAACCTGATTAGCATGTTTAGTGGGGTCACCTCAGTATTGGCCAGCTTTCAAAACACTGAGAAAGAACAAATACAAGTAACTTAACCAATAGGAACACTTAGATGTATAACAACTCTAACAATAACATTCCACCATCCCAGTTTCGTAGCTAACATGGGTTGGAATGAGGGTGTGAGGAAGATGGGATGTTTCAATTTTCAAAGAGTATTTCTGTAGGAAGTTCTGTAGGAAGTAAAGTTGTTTTGCATTTTAATTCCAAGTAAAAGATTTATCTTTACCTTTTTTTACTAAGAGAATCTTACTTAGAAGCATTTGGTGCGGGATTCTTTGTGGTCAAGTCTCTAAACAGCGGATTTGGCTAGGAGAATAATGAAGGCATTTCACATGTGTGCAAATGTTGCATTCTTCGAATGCTTATAGGCTAGCAATGTCCAATTGAAGTGATTCTTTATAACCATTAATAATCCAAGGTGTGGGCCGTGTGGTCAAGTGGATGATTCAAGTTGATGATTATCAGTTTTGCTGTCAATTATCCTGACCATTCTTTTTTTGCATGCTAATTGGTTAGATGTTAGCATCATCCAATTGCTTTGCCTTTTAGAACTAGTGTTATGGATAGTGGGCTTGATTCGATGGATGGTCTAGATTGATATATCACCCTCATACATGTTCAAGTTCATTTTGGGGTGACGTGCAATGCAACAAGCACACTGGAGTATGTCCAATAGTTATGCAGATCTGATAAATTCCTGCTATTAACATGAAAGGTGATGCGAAAACTTCTTCTAAGGTTTAATGCTATAGTCAAATCTTCATGCTCAGCAATTTACTTCTTCTAGAGGGTCTTCCTAATGTGATTCAGAACTTCATTTTTGGTTTTCAAGCTCTTTAGGTTTGTAACTCGTGCTGTCTTGGAACTCTGAAAATTGCTCACTAGGTGAATAGGATAACTAGCTCAGCTTGATTTGGAGTTCGTGAAGAAATTTCTTCCCTCGACTAAGGTGACTAGGACTGGCATGGAGGTGATGTATTTCGTCATGAATACTCTTGCCTATGGCACTTTAATGGTGTACCTTTCTTGCCAACTCCTTTTAGGTTGTTTTCCTCCTTGCTTCTGATTGTTGCTTTTTATGTTAAAAATGGAACCATCAAAGGTTTTATATGAAATCTGCAATGCATGACTTGGGTCTTTTCGATGCTCTATGCATACAGTTACATGTTCTAAATATTAACGATAGTGTTGATTATAATTTCCTCAAGATTTCCTCTTTGGAACTTCAACTTCATCTTATCAGGTAAAAAGCATGTAATCACTGATTTTAGCTTTTACGCTACATTGCCAACATTTCATGGATTCTTTCACGTTGGTTAGGATGGTGGGATATGACCCTTTTTATAAGAATTAGTGAAGGTTTCAAAGTTGTCAATCTATACTCTTGGGAATTGAGCAGTAGGTGGGCTCATCAATCTTAGAATTGCTTAATTCCAAGACCCAAATCTGTTAATCTTAGCTTTTGGGAATTGGGAGCGAGAATCAATGTTGGAATTTGGTCACTACTCGAAGGCTCAGAAGTTGCCTTCAATCTTGGAATTTGATCAATCTTTGAAGAGCCCGAAGTGAGCATATTCTTAGATGAAATAATCCAAATGCATGTAACCCCATCCAAGAAGGTGATGCATTGGATCAGTTCATTGCTTAGGGAAGATAATACATGCATGTGTTTAGCCTATGTGGGAAGAGGCTAACTAGTTGGGTATTTTCTACTAGCAATAGAAAATAGTATAAAAAAAAGTTGATGTTGGTGATGGGGGATTTTGGATGATAGATTGCATAAATACTGAAATAGGTAAAATATTATAAAATTTCATGATATGTGCTGCAACCAAACATTACCATAAACAAATATGCATTCTATGGGATGCCTTGCAAGTGCTTGCACCCCTCATTATTATAGGCTTTTTTTTTTTTTTTCAAGTCACTGGATGTATTAAATTAGGGATAAAAAATAATTATTTACTACATCCATCACTTGAAAATGCCTTGCACCACAAGGATAGGTGCAAATGTGACAGAGGATGGTGGATCTAATATAAAATAATGCAGCGAATGCATGGATAAGAGAGAAGATCATATCATCATTTTGTTTTTAAGCATAGCCCTTGAATTCTTGGTGATTTTTTTTCCTTAAAATAAAGATATATGATTAATATTATTTAGTGAAGTATTGATTATAATGTATTTGGTGTGTTTATATAAGCAAAAGAACCCATAAATTCCAAATTTAACTCCAAAATAAGAAATAGTAAAAAGTACTAAAAGTATTAAAAAGACATCTTATCCTATCAAAGCTGTGGCCGTTGGAAGTTACATGTGTATTTAGGTTATTTTTATTTATTTATTTTTTTCCAATCTAAAACCCAGACAATCCCATTTCTGATATCCTAGCCCATCATTGGCTTGTTCTTTAACATTGACAGACATGGGCAGTCAATTTTATGTGAGAATGACTAGTCTCTTTGCAAATATCCAGTACAAAGTTTATGAATTTAGGTGAATACTTGTGTATACCTTCTCATGGTATACATGTGTCACATACACTTTGTGAAAATGACGGGTTGATTGCCCATGAGCTAAATATATGTGCCTAGGCTCATCCAGTAAAGCTCAGGCTCCTAACATGATGCAACCCATTCCCACTTATTTAACCATATTGGGTTAGACTGCACAAGTCCAAATCAAGATGATGCCCAGATCATGGGTCCTTAGACTGCACATGTCCAACCCAACTTGGTCCACCCAGAGTAGAGTATCTTTGGTCCGGAAAAATAGGAAAAGACTGTATTATGACTGATTTATTTTGTTTATGTTTTGTTTTGTAGATTGAAGGGGCCTACTTAGAAGGCAACAAAGGTATAAGCAATTGGGATGTTTTCTCTCACATACCAGGTTGGTTTTGTTTTTTCCTTTCCTTTCTCTCTTGGAGAATTTTTTAGGTATAGTAAAATACAATTTTAAAATTAAAATTTCATTGAATATTCAGGAAAAATATAGAGACAGTCTACATCCATCAGAATGTGAAACTCTAAGTATTGAAGGGTTAGGATCTTATAATTTAGGAGATTTCAGCTGGCTCCATCCATGGTGGGGCCGCTAGAGTTAAACCCAGAAGCCAAATACTCACCCCACAGATAGTACAATGGTCAGATGGGCTCGAGTTGGCCTTTTATGTCATATAGCTATCAGTCCACAAAAAGAAAAAAAAATTAAAGAAAAAAGAAAAAGAAAAAGAGAAAAAGACTAACACAATGATAACTTGTTGGACATGAACAGGAAGACATTAAATTGATGCATTCCCTTGGAGTGAATTCCTACAGATTTTCCATATCTTGGTCTAGAATCCTCCCAAGTGAGTTTTACTTACATCTCTCCAATTTTACTGTTAGGACATCCAATCCCCTCCAGCAGGTTGATCCCACTATGAAGATCACATGGTGCTAAAATCAGGCAAATCTACTGATCAGGCACGCCACACTCTAGTTTGGACCAAATGAGAGGTTGTCCATTCTATTCTTTGGTATGTCCCATCTGATGAGCGGATTGACCTATTTTAAAGCTATTTGTTCTTCATGGTGGGTTTAACCTTTGGGACGGGTTAGATGTTCTCTCCACTTAGCATGTTGACATTTAGGTGTGTCTGACACCTCATATTTTGGCAGAGACTTAATCTTCATTTAAATATATGTTAATGAACAACAAAAAGAAGATTTGGTGAGATTAATAGGGCAGGAATTGAATTTTACAACAACCTCATTGATGCTCTCCTTCTTAAAGGTAACAACATCCTCTTGTTTTTTACTACACAATATCCACCATCCATCCACCACACATACATATTTGCTTATCCTACCTGCTCGTACAATTAGCCTAGCGTATGTGTGCAATATCGATCAATCAATTGTGGGCCATGCAAGTGTAGGTGCCTCGGCCTAAAGTGGCTTAGGTAATTTTGGAGTCCTTGGTTAGGGTTTGAAATGAAAGTACGAGTCTTTGGAGCAACTGACGCTTTGAGTCTGAACTCGTTCTTTTGAAAAATAGAAAAATGAGAATATTAGTAAATATGGAATTTTCTTGTTAAGAAGAAAATGGAAGATGGATTGAAAAAAAAACAAAAGAGATTTTTTTTTTTCCTTTCTTTTTGCTAATGAGAGAGACTAAGCTAACAATGAGCTTCTTTCAAAGGATCAATTGGTTTTGTTTCACAATAAACCAAACTTTACAACTAAGCTAACAATGAGCTTCTTTCAAAGGATCAAAATTGATAGCACTCTTACCTAAAAAGTATTGAAGGTCTTTAAAGTCCTTTATCTTAAAATTTTGAAAGAGATTTTTCATATGATCATAAAATTCCATAGGTTGATCAATATATATAATGAAACCCTACTCTCTCACAGCATGTGAGAATAACAGCACTCCAGATATGCATATCCTTTATCTTTCTTGTATGTAGTTACATGTCAAATTTCTTCATTCTTTGATTCATTACACTCAATTCATGTATGGTTTGCACCAATTCAAGAGACTGTACATTAGGCATTTAATATATAAGACTGGAGTGAGACTGATTAGGCATTTAAATGTGTTGCAGGATTGTTTGAATTGCTTGTTCTAACGGGTGCACAAGTTGGAATGGATTGGACTTCTATCTTGAGAAAATGCCATAATTTCAGGTAGTTATTATTGTAATGGAAAGTTAAAAAATTAAAAGAGAGAGAGATAATGAATTCATGGAAAGAAATGTTTTTTTAGCATTAGGGCTGCTTTTGCCGGGTTTGATGCAGAAATTGTCGCCAACTTCACAGAAAGACAAATAACATCAATGGCCACAGATTGCAACCTGGATTTAAACAAGGTTCGAGGTGCCGTCAACAATGCTAACAGAATCCTCCAGGTCAGATTGTTGATTGGACCTGATTTTATTTAAATGATCTTGATAATCCATTTTATTTAAATGAGCAGACCCGGATGTGCGTCGGAGCTATCCGGATGAGCGGGGGTCCCTGGAAGGTGGGAACCGCAGTTATGACCATGACGAAGCTGTCCATTTCCTGTGGACAGCATTGGAAGGGCCTGGCCATTTGGACAGGCCGTGTTTATGTATTTGCTCGAAATTAATGGAGCATCATCCGGATGTGCGTGAGCTATCCGGATGAGCGGGGTCCCGGAAGGTGGGAACCGCTGTTATGACACCATGATGAAGCTGTCCATTTCTATGGACAACATTGGAAGGGCTTGGCCATTTGGACAAAGTCGTGTTTATGTATTTGCTCAAAATTAATGGAGCAGACCGGATGTGCGTCGAGCTATCCGGATGAGCTGGGGTCCTGAAAGGTGGGAACCGTTGTTTGACCATGATGAAGTTGTCCATTTCCTATGGACAAGATTGGAGGCCTCAAGCCATTTGGACAAAGCCGCGTTTATATCAGTATTTGCAGTACCACACCCTTAACCTAAACCTATAACCCAACCTAAACCTATTCTCAAATCCCAAAACCTATACTTATAACCTAAACCTACACCTAGACCTTAACCTTAACCTAAACTAAAACTTATGACTTAAAACCTTAACCTATAACTTATAACCTAAACTTATAACCTATAACCTAACATTAACCTAAACCTAAAACCTAAACCTTAACCTATAACCTAAAAACCTAAACCTAAACATATTCTCAAATCCCAAAACCTATGACCTAAAACCTTAACTCATTACCTATAACCTTAACATATAACCCAACCCTTAACCTAAACCTATTTTCAATTCCCAAAACCTATACTTATAACCTAAACCTTAACCTAAACTCAAATCCCTAAATCTTAACATATAACCCAACCTAAACATATACTTATAACCTAAACTTATTCTCGAAATCCCAAACCCATAACCTAAACCTTAACCTAAACCTATACCTATAACCTAAACCAAAACCTATAACCTAAACCCAAACCCGAATCTCTAAACCTTAACTTAAACCTAAACCTAAAGCCTAAATGTATTCTCAAATCCCTAAACCTAAACCTACACTTAATCCTAATCTCAACGCCCTAACCTAAACCTAAGCTTAAAATTGAAAACCCGAACCCGAACCCGATTCCCTAAACCTAAACCTTAACCAATTCTCAATTCCCTAAACCTATAGCTTATAACCTAAACCTAAACCTTAGCCTAAAAATAAACCTAAACCTTAACCAATTCTCAATTCTCTAAACCTATAGCTTATAACCTAAACCTTAACCTAAACCTAAACCTTAAAAAAACCAAAACCTATGACCTAAAACCTTAACCTATTACCTATAACCTAAACTTATAACCTTAACCTAAACTTATTCTCAAATCCTAAAACCTATAACCTAAACCTAAACCTAAACCTTAACCTATAACCTAAACTCAATTTCCTAAATCTTAACCTATAACCTAACCTAAACCTAAATCTATAACCTAAACCTATAACCTAAACTCAATTTTCTAAACCTTAACCTATAACCGAACCCAATTTCCTAAACATAAACCTTAACGTATCCTCAAATCCCTAACCTAAACCTAAACCTACACCTAATCGTAATCTCAACTCCCTAATAACATAAACCTAAATGTAAACTTGAAAACCCAAACATAAACCCGATCCAAGCCGAACCCGATTTCCTAAACCTAAACTTATAATCTTAACCTAAACCTATTTCTCAAATCCCAAAACCTATAATAACCTTAACCTAAACCTATAACCTAAACTCTAAATTTCCTAAACCTTAACCTATAACATAACCTAAACCTAAACCTATAACCCAAACCCATTTCCTAAACCTAAACCTTAACGTATTCTCAAATCCCTAAACCTAAACATAAACCTACACCTAATCCTAATCTCAACTTCCTAACCTAAACTAAACCTAAACTTGAAAACCCAAACCTAAACTCGATCCCAAACCCGAACCCAATTTCCTAAACCTATTCTCAAATCCCAAAACCTATAACCTAAACCTAAACCTATATAACCTTAACCTAAACCTAAAACTTAACCTATAACCTAAACCTTAACCTATAACCTTAACTTATAACCTAAACCTATAACCTAACTCAATTTCCTAAACCTTAACCTATAACCTAACCTAAACCTAAACCTATAACCCGAACCCGATTTCCTAAACGTATTCTCAAATCTCTAAACCTAAACCTACACCTAATCCTAATCTCAACTCCATAACCTAAACCTAAACCTAAACTTGAAAACCTAAACCCGATCCCGAACCCGAACCCAATTTCCTAAACCTAAACTTATAACCTTAACCTAAACCTATTCTCAAATCCCAAAACCTATAATTTAAACCTAAACCTATATAACCTTAACCTAAACCTAAAACTTAACCTATAACCTAAACCTTAACCTATAACCTAAACTTATAACCTAAACTCAATTTCTTAAACCTTAACCTATAACCTAACTTAAACCTAAACCTATAACCCGAACCCGATTTCCTAAACCTAAACCTTAACGTATTCTCAAATCCCTAAACCTAAACCTTAACGTATTCTCAAATCCCTAAACCTAAACCTACACCTAATCTAGTCTAATTCCCTAACCTAAACCTAAACCAAACTTTGAAAACCCAAACCCGATTCGAATCCCAAACCGATTTCCTAAACCTAAACTTATAAACTTAACTTAAACCTATTCTCAAATCCCAAAACCTATAACCTAAACCTAAACCTTAACCTAAACCTAAACCTATAGCCTAAACTCAATTTCATAAACCTTAACCTATAACCTAACCTAAACCTTAACCTATAACCCGAACCCGATTTCCTAAACTTAAACCTTAACGTATTCTCAAATCCCTAAACCTAAATCTACACCTAAACCTAATCTCAACTCCCTAACCTAAACATAAACCCAAACTCGAAAACCCAAACCCAAACCCGATTCCGAACTCGAACCCGATTTCCTAAACCTAAACTTATAACCTTAACCTAAACCTATTATCAAATCCCAAAACCTATAACCTAAATCTAAACCTATAACCTTAACCAAAACCTTAACCTATAACCTTAACTTATAACCTAAAGCTATAACCTAAACTCAATTTCCTAAACCTTAACCTATAACCTAACCTAAACCTAAACCTATAACCCGAACCCAATTTCTAAACCTAAACCTTAACGTATTCTCAAATCTCTAAACCTAAACATACACCTAATCCTAATCTCGGCTCCCTAACCTAAACCTAAACCTAAACTTGAAAACCCAAACCTAAACCCGATTTCCTAAACCTAAACTTATAACCTTAACCTAAACCTATTATCAAATCTCAAAACCTATAAACTAAACCTAAACCTATAACCTTAACCTAAACCTAAACCTAAAACTTAACCTATAACCTAAACCTTAACCTATAACCTTAACCTAAACCTAAACCTTAACGTATTCTCAAATCCCTAAACCTAAACTTACACCTAATCCTAATCTCAACTCCCTAACCTAAACCTAAACCTTAACTTGAAAACCCAAACCTAAACCCGATCCCGAACCCGAACTCGATTTCCTAAACCTAAACTTATAACCTTAACCTAAACCTATTCTCAAATCTCAAAACCTATAACCTAAACCTAAACCTATATAACCTTAACCTAAACTTAAAACTTAACCTATAACCTAAACCTTAACCTGTAACCTTAACTTATAACCTAAACTCAGTTTCCTAAACCTTAACCTATAACCTAACCTAAACCTAAACCTATAACCCGAGCCCGATTTCATAAACGTAAACCTTAACGTATTCTCAAATCCTTAAACCTACACCTAATCCTAATCTCAACTCCCTAACCACACCTAAACCCGATCCCGAATCCAAACCCCATTTCCTAAACCTAAACTTATAGGTTATAGGTTATAGGTTAAGGTTAAGGTTTAGGTTTTAGGTTTAGGTTTAAGGTATTTTTGTTTATGATGTTAAGCTTATATGTATTTATGCGTGAATGAATGTGATGTGGATAAGATTGTTTGTGTTTGGATGAATGTAGTTTATTTTTGGGTTTGGGTTTAGATAGATGTGAATGTGAATATGATGAAATATATTGTATAACAGGTGTATATTAGGATGAATATGATGAAATATATTGTTAATAGGTGTATATAAGGAATTTTGAGCTGTATATATAAAAAAAGAGACTTTTAGCGACGAAAATTTTTGGGTAGGCCAAATTTCGCCACAGTTTTCTATGAAGCACTGAGAAGTAAAGTGATGAGTGAAGGATTTCTAGAAGGTCTCTCCAAGCAATTGCATTTGTCTACACCCGAGAAAATTGCTGTTGGTCTTGCTCTGTCAGATTTAGGAAATACGGATTTTAGAATCAGAGGTAAGTTGAGTTGCTTGGAGGAATGTATCACACGCTCCATGAATGACATGGTGTATTTGTATGATGTGAGTTTTGTTTTTAGCATTCTTTGAGTTGCTTGATTTGGAGATAAGTTTTGAAACATCTGTTCTAAGATACCTTTGTACAAAGATTCCTATTGCATTTGTTTTTTCTCTAATGGTGTTTTGCATTTAAATCTTGGTCATTTTTCCAGGAAAAATTTTCTGCATGGCACATATTGAGGAATTATGTACAAAGCCTGCTTCCGTATGCAATGGTTTTTTTTTTTTTTTTTTTTTTTTTTTTTTTTAAGTTTGGGACTGTGTTCTTCACTTGTGTAGGAAGAAGAGGCTCTCATTTCAGCTCATAAAAAAGAAATTGAAGAGACGATGGAGATTGTGTGTGGAGTAAGTCTATCCTACATCGGCTCTCTGCTACCCTTTTAATTCAAGATCATCGAAGGTTTCTCTCTTTTGCTCTCATATGTTTTTGCTTGGATATCCATATGCTTATACATGTGTCAAACAAGTCTATTTTAGACTTCATATGATAACTATGTTTTTTTGACATTTAAATCTTTGAGAAAGAAACCTCTAGAGTCCTGTTAAAAGTAAAATTAGGAGCAGGGACATGCCAGTGGAGCAATCTGAACTGTCGATATGGACTCCACTATAAATTATTGCTAATGGCGAGTTTTTCTTCTTTGCAGATGCTTTCAGACTACCGAACAAGCTGTAGTTGTTCATCAGCCAAGCAAAAGTCATACCCAAATCTTGCGTTGTGACTTTGTATTATTTGTGGAACCTAATGTTGTGTAATAGTTTGATTGACTTTGTTTTGAAAACTTTAAATAGTAAACAAGTGAGATTGATTGTTTGATTGAGTTGTTAACTATTTTGTTGGTATTATGGCTTTCATGATTGATTGTTTCATGAGTGGATTGAATGAATGGATTAGTAGTTTAAATAAATATTTAAAAAAATTAAACATTTTTAGCCTCAATTTGTAACCGAGGCTTGGATGGATTTACTAGTTTGGGTTTAGCTGGATGTGAATGTGAATATAATGAAATATATTATATAACAGGTGTATATCAGGATGAATATGATGAAATATATTGTTAACAGGTGTATATCAGGATGAATATGATGAAATATATTGTTAACAGGTGTATATCAGGAATTTTGTGTGGAATTTTAAGCTGTATATTTTTTTTAAAAAAGAGACTTTTAGCAACGAAAATTTTCGTTGCTAAAAGTGGAAAAATCTTGGAAATTTTGTTGGCGGCGAAAATTTTCGCTACTAAAAGTCTCGAAAATTTTTTTGGCAGCGAAACTTTTCGCTGCTAAAATCTTGGAAAATTTTTTTTGCAGCAAAACATTTCGCTGCTAAAGTTTTGGATATTTTTTGGTGGTGAAAATTTTCGCCGCTAAAAAGTTTTGGAAGTTTTTTGGCGGTGAAACTTTTCACTGCTAAAAGTCTTGTAATTTTTTCGCAGCGAAAATTTTCGCAGCTAAAAGTCTTGGAAAAATTTTTCATGGTAAAATTTTCGCTAATAAAAGTCTTGGATATTTTTTGGATCTCTTGGAAAATATTTTTGACAGCGAAAATTTTCGCTGCTAAAAGTCTTGTAAAATTTTTTTGAATAAACTTTTCATTCGCTAAAAGTCTTAGATATTTTTTATGGTGAAAATTTTCTTAAAAGTCTTGAAAGTTTTTAAAGAAAAGTTCATTGCTAAAAGTCTTGAAAATTTTTTGGCAAATGGAAATTTCACGCTAAATGTCTTGGAAAAATTTTTTAGCGACGAAAATTTTCGTCTCTAAAAAGCTTGCATTTAGTGTCGATTCGAGTTTTTCGCTAATAAAAGCCTTGTACATCAGTCTTTTAGCGACGAAAATTTTCGTTGCTAAAAGCGTTTAACTGCGAAAATTTGACTTTTAGCTACGAAAATTTGCGTCGCTAAAAGTGGTGTTTCTTGTAGTGACATATGACAGGTGACAAGGTAATATTCATGAACATTAAAGAAGTAAATTGTGGCTCAGTTACTTTTAGTGATGGAAGCAACTGCAAAATAATAGGCTAAGGTACTGTACAACTTCTTAACTTACCTCCCTTTGAAAATGTGCTTTATGTTGAAGGTTTAAAACATAACCTCTTAAGCATTTCTCAAATCTGTGATAATAAATACAATGTGAAATTTTCTAATCATGGATGTGAGATAATAAATGAGAAGGGTAATGTAATATTAAATGGTCGAAGGACCTCTAAAAATTGCTACATTATCAATAACTCATGCTCTTTGAACCATTCATGTTACATGGTCCAAACAGATAGAACTGAACTATTGCATAACCGTCTTGGACATGTTAACTATAGAGAACTATATAAGTTGAGCAAAAGAGATCACTTGCGCAGCTTACCCAAGCTAAAAAAGATAGAAAAAATTTGTGACGCATGTTAAATTGGCAAACATATTAGGAGTAGTCACAAGAAAGTGAACTCCTTATCCACTGTTAAAACTCTAGAACTACTCCACATGGATCTAATAGGACCAACTAGAATGGAGAGTAGATGTGGAAAGAAGTATTTTCTGATCGTTGTTGATGATTTCACCAGATATACATGAGTGGCCTTTCTAAGAGAAAAATCAGATACTCTTAATGAAGTCGGAAAAATTTTAAAGTGTATTCGATTGAAAAAGAGATATCTGTGATCAAAATTAGAAATGATCATGGTATTGAATTCGAAAATAGTAATTTTGAGAAGTAATGTAATGATCATGGTATATCGCATGAGTTCTCTACTTCCAAAACACCTCAACAGAATGAAATTGTTGAAAGGAAAAATAGAGTTTTACAGGAAATGACTAGTGTAATGTTAAATAACATGAAACTACCAAAAAATTTATGGGCTGAGGCTATCAATATTACTTGTTATATTATAAATCATGTTTACATTAGAAAAATAAAAAATAAAACAACTTATGAACTCCGGTTTAATAAAAAAGCCTACTGTAAAATATTTTTAGACTTTTAGAAGTAAATGTTTTATTTTACGTGACTAAGAAAATCTGTGAAAGTTTAAAGCAAAGAGTGATGAAGGAATGTTCCTAGGTGATGCACTAAATAGCCATAATTACAAAGTTCTTAATAAAAGAACTAAGGTGATTCAATAATCAATAAATGTAGTTATTGATGATCAACAAATCACACCCACTTTAAGTAAAGATGATGATGAAGTCAGTATAATTGATATACCTGACTCTTCATCTAAATCAGTTAATACTGAAATAAGATTAGTCAAAGACCATCCAACTAATCAAATACTTGGTAACCCTAGTATTGGTGTACAGACAAGAAGATAATTAGAAAATATCTGTAATTAAGTTTGTTTCACTTCCCAAATTGAACCGACCAATGTAAATGAAGCACTTACTGATAAAAGTTGGATAATATCCATGCAAGAAGAATTAAATCAATTTGTCAGAAATGATGTGTGGTACTTGGTTCCTAAACCTTTTGATAAATATATAATTGGAACCAAATGAATTTTTAAGAATAAAACTGATTAATTAGGTAATATTATCAGAAATAAGGCTTGACTGGTTGTATAAGGGTACACACGAATAGAATGTATTGATTACGATAAAACTTTTGCACCAGTTGTGTGCCTTGAATCAATAAGATTATTTATTTCGATTGTATATTATAAGAAATTCAAAATATATCAAATAGATGTCAAAAGTGCATTTCTAAACGGTGACTTACATGAGGAAGTTTATGTTGAACGACCTAAGGGTTTTGAGGACTCAAATCTTCAAATCATATATACTATCTTAAAAAGGTACTTTATGATTTGAAACAAGCTCCTAGGGCATGGTATGAAAAGTTGACTAAATTTTTACTTAGTCATAACTTCATTATGGGTAGCGTTGATAAAACTTTATTCGTCAAGAAATATAACGATCATATACTAATAGTTCAGATCTATGTTGACGATATAATTTATGGATCTACATGCACTAACTTATCTATTGAGTTTGCAGATCTGATGAAATCAAGTTTGAAATGAGCATGGTTGGTGAACTAAACTACTTTCTTGGATTACAAATTAAGTAACACGAAGATGGTATATTCATATCACAAACTAAATACGCATTGAACCTTGTAAAAATGTTTGAGTTTGAGAATGAAAAGAAGTTTGATACTCCAATGAATACAACTCTTAAACTCTCAAAAGATGAATAAGGTAAAAGTATAGATTCCCGTTTATATAAAAGCATGATTGGTAGTCTCTTATACTTAACTGCTAGTAGACCTAATATTACTTTTAGTGTTGAAATATGTGCTGGTATCGATCTAATCCTAAAGAATCACATCTAATTGCTGTTAAACAGATAATCAGATATGTTGTAAGTTATGCTAATTTAGGACTTTAGTATCCGCATGATACATCTGTACAAATTGCCGGATATACTGATGCAGACTGGGCATGTAATATTGACGATAAAAAATCTACCAGAGGTGGATGTTTCTACGTAGGGAACTATTTAGTATCCTGACTCAGTAAGAAACAGAACTGTATCTCTCAACTGCTGAAGCTGAATACATCGCAGCTAGTAATGTCTGTACTCAGCTTATTTAGATGAAAAAAATGTTAGCTGATTATGGTATTGCACAAGATATAATGACATTATACTGTGACAATTCGAGCACGATTAATATTTTAAAAAATTCAATCCAACATTCTCGTACTAAGCATATCGATATTCAATACCATTATATTTGAGAATTAGTCGAAGATAATAGTATTGTGCTAGAATATATTCAAACTAAGAAGCATCTTGCAGACATATTGACCAAACTGTTCAACAAGAACAGATTTTTTAATTTAAAGGATGATATTGGTTTGTGTAATTTTAATTAATCATAAGTTTATGCATTTGTTTGCTTTATGTGTATATTTAATGCATAATATGATAAATAAAAAATTATAATATAATAAAATATTAAATTTTTTTTTTTTTTGTGTTGTTCGACCAGTCGAGGACCACGTAGATTCACCCTTAAAAGTGAAAAATCATTTTTTTTCATTTCATTTTCACCTTCTTCTTCGACTAGTTGGTGCTCCTCTCGACGAACCCATCTTCAAATCTTGCTTGTAAGTGGTTATTTTTTAAAAAATTTTCTTCAAGATTTGGGTACTTCCTTGCTAGTTAATCTCTTATTTGAGGTTTATTCTTGTTTTCAAATCCTTTTTGTTGTGAGATTTGTGGAAAATTTGATCTATCCACATTCACATTACTCTCTTTAGTTATTTCTTAAGCAATCATTAAATGAAGGATTGTACTAAAAGAACAGCATCATGCAAAGCTCATGGTAGCTCATCATTTAGGCCAACTTCATCTAATGTGAGAACCCTAAGGGGCCCCGAAGAAGATTCGGAGCACGTTAGGGATTTCTGCTTAAGAGACATAATTATTGAGCATAGTGTTAATCTAGCTCACATTGCTTGATTTGAACTTGTTCCTCTTCTTATAAATATCAGATGGGAAGACATATTTGGTTGGGGCGGAACGACATACCGTTCCATAACGTAAGCGATGTACGCATCAGTTAGTGATGTGTCTCTTGAAGACCTTTCTTTTACGATTAAATTTGTAGAAGACACATTCACTGTTCATCGTTACACTATCTCAGCATTGACTAAGATTGTTGTTGTAGATGATGCGATTCCAATCAATAATCTAATTGACAGAATGACGCATATTGAACGACAAACGATTAATTATAAGCTATGTTGTTTCAATGCCAATTGGCAATCCGGTAATATGCTACATGCCAATCAGATGCTCCTTAAATATCAAGTCCTGCATCAAATCTTTACATCAAAGTCTATCCTAGGTCTGGGAATAAGTTGGAACTTACTTCCTTCATGACTCGTGTCCTCCATTCAGTTGCGTCTAGTATACAAGTCTGTCTTCCTTCTCTCATATGCTATCTCATTATCCGTTTTCGTCTTCATCCTGGTCATGGTTCTATTCCATTTGCCTATCTCATGACGTGTATTGCTTTACATTGTAATGTCACAATTCCCCCGTCTGAGGCACCAGAATCTGTTTTGCCATTTAACAACACCAATTTGAATACGATGAATCTGACATTTCTTCTTGGACAACGCGACGAAGAAGAAGAGGAGGAAGCACCTGTACCAGAAGACACATCGATGGATGACATATTTGCGGAGCTCGATGAGTCGAATGATCCAGAAGGTTGAATGATCCAGAAGATCCAAACTATTGACATTCTCAGGTTGATGATTGGCTTAAATCATTGGAGGAGAAGGTTGGGGCTCTATGGGTCTCACAGGACAATGTGGTTTAAACTCAAAAATAATCTTTGAAGTACATGAAAAAGTACTTCCACCGTATCACCGAGAGTTTGCACCAACTTGATCCCTCCATGCCTCCTCTTTCTTCATTTGGATTTGACTAAGTTCATTTCATTTCTTTTTTATTTCTATGGGGCTGTATAACTTTATTTTTACTTGGTTTGCTTGATGACTATTTTAAACTCTACTTGGATAATTATTTCCTTACTTTGACAATTTAATATCCTACTCTCCTTGACTTAATCATATGTTTTATTTTTTCTACATGTTTTTGTGATTATTCATAAGTTTCACTTGCTTGTTACCATCCTTCTTCCTTTGTCAACTTGTGACAAAAAGGGGGAGAGAGTTGAAACAAATGGCATGAATATACGATACATGTGTGAATGATTGGAATGTTTTGTATATATTGCTTGAAGAATGTTTAGAATGGAATGTATGGAATGTTGTATATACAGGGAAAGTACAACTTGAGGGGGTTCATTTATAACATGAGTACAAGGATACAGGGCTTCATGAAGATTTTTGTAACACTAAGTGTTTTGTCATGAAATTGACAAAGGGGGAGATTGTAAGTGTTATTATGTTAAAATCACATTTTACACTTGGTTTGTCAAATTTCAACTTATCAAAACAACTTAGCAAGTGATCTTCAAGTAAAGCTCATGTTGAAGTTCAAGACAAGCTCATATTGAAGTTCATGTTCAAGCTTAAGTTTAAGTTTAAGTTCAAGCACAAGTTCAAGCTTAAGTTCAAGCTCAAAGCTTAAGTTCAAGACCAAACTCGATCTACTAAAAGCTCTAGTAGAAGATCAAGCTCCTTTAAGAAGTTCAAGTTTCTAATCTTATGAAATTCAGTCTATACAAGTATTATAAACCCTAGAAAGACCTTAGGTTTAGGTGCTTTCAAAACATATTTAAAATTGGGTTTCTATATTTAAAATTGACTGAGTTTCGACTAGCCTGAGTTTTGCCTTGACCAGTCTAAGAATTTCTCGACTAGTCCAAGCACCAGCCGAAGTGTAACAGAAATTCTGTTACAACTTCAACTAGTCGAAGGATCTCCTTCGACCAGTCAAAAGTTCCTCGACTTGAAGTCCAACAACAAAAATTAGTTCGGATTTAGCTTCCTTGACCAGTCAAAGAGCTTGTTCGACTAGTCGAAGACCACCTTCAACCAGTCGAAGATCTGTTAGATCTTATTCTGACCGAATTTGAAAATTTGTTAGAACTGAATCCGGTGCTTAGGCCAGTCGAAGGAACAAACTTTTTGTTTATAAATTGAGGTTCTTTCTCAATCCAAAAATACGATTCAAGCCTATGAAAGTCCTTATATAAGAGAGAAAGAAGCCTCATTTATGGTCAACCTATCAAGCAGTATTTATAATTTATTTTATATATTTTTGTTTAATTCCTTAATTTTAAAACTCTACCATTCTGATTCTAAAAAGAGTGATTACTCTTCTTATTGAGATTTAAAGGAATTAATACAAGTAACCTTTGGTTTAAACTTAATTAAAATCAATAGAACCCTGAACCTTTTCTATCGGACTGAACATTAAACATTCGTCATTTAAGAAAAGCGTTCTATAGCTACAGCTTCTTCTACAGTGAAGATAAGTATTCTTTTTTACTTTGTATTTGGTTTTTCTGAGATAGCCAGAAAATCTCAGTGTTGGTTTTTCTGAGATAGCCAGAAAATCTCAATGAGGGGTTTCTTTGTTTGTGATAGCTCGGTAAAATCACAATTGTATCAGGTTTTAAGGTGACCCTGTGAAAACCTTATTCATAGTGAAAGCTAAGATTATGTCGTTAGTAATCTTGGGAGTGAAATAGGTGTGGCTGTTTGAGAGCAGTTGTTGACACACCAAACCACTATAATTCTTCATATTGTGATGAATGCTTTTATTACTATTGTGGTGAATGGTTGTAATTTCTTTCATGCAAAAGTGGTGAATGTTTGTAATAAATAGTTTTATTTACTCTTGCTTAGTTTGGAATTTTGATTCTTATCACATTCGTAAAATAAGGTTGTCCTGCTTGAACTTGTTTTGGTGTAGGTTGTCCAACGAATCAGTTTAAATCAATGTTTCAATACTAGTGCGATTGAGATTTCTGATTTATTTACTTATTCAACATTTTATTTGATTATTTGGCATAGTCCTATTCACCCCCCCTCTAGGACTTCTTAAGCTTACTTTTTCAAATTGCATAGATAATAACATATACAAATCTCTATTTAGTACTTTGGTTGTTGGAGGAATGGGTTAAAATGGTGGTGATCTTCATACTATGATCTAAGTTTGCAATATGGGCACTAACAACTCGCTACTAGGACACAATGAAGCTTAAAGTGTTGTAGTCAATCTTTCGCAATCATGATAACTGATTAACCTTGAATACCCCTAACAATGGATGTGATAAAGAACTAAGAAGATCATTATACGTTTCTATAGACACCCCACTATTAAAATAATGCTAAACCATGGCTTTTAGTTTCAATTTAGCCACAGCCGAGGTGCATGGATGACTATAGGCATAATACGAAGACAATTGACAGATTAGATCACTCTAGATCATAGATCATACAAAAAATTGCCATCTTCATGTCTAGTTGCAGCGAAAATCCAAAACCTTCCATAGGATGACCGATTTTGATCAAAGATGAACATCTCATGGCTGGTTTCGTTCAAAGTCATCCATCCTAGGGCCAATTTTGGTTCTTTCACACACTGGACCAATCACAGCCTCATTATCTTAACCTCTTTACTTCGTTTTTTTCCTAACGCTTTGTGCCAAGCTAGTAATGATGAGTTGAAGGTAGGCAAAACCGAACCTCTCTTCACACCCCTACGTGTCCCTCTCCAAAACGTCTATTTAAAGAGAGCCCCCAACAGAAAAAGAAAGGAGGGGAGGGAAACGGTTTCTGTGGTAACCTTGGTGGTAGGTGTTGAGGGGCTCATCATGATGTATGTGATTTATATCTATGCCATCCATCCATTTTTCCAGATCATTTTAAGGCAGTAGCACAAAAATGAAGTAGATCCAAAGCTCAAGAGGACCTCACCGCAGGAAATAATGGGATAATGACATCCATCATTGAAACCTTCCTACAATCTATCATGATGTTTATTTGTCACCCGATCTATTTATAAAGTCACATAGACTTAGATGAAGGGGAAACACAAATATCATGTTGGACCAAAACTTTTGCTCCTAAGAAGTTTTTAATGGTGGGCGTTTGATCACCATCATTTTTCCTATGGTGTGGTCAACTTGAGCTTTGGATCTACTTCATTTTTGGGAGCATGCCCTAAAATGAATGGGCAAAATGGATGGATAGTGTAGATAAAACACAAATGATGGTAGGCCCCACACTGCCTGCGACTAGAGATATCCATAGTGGGAGGGTCACTAGGCAAGTGGCTTTCAATTAGGGGTGTCAATGGGCTAGGTTAAGGCTGGGCTAAGCTTTGTCCAAGCTCGCACCACCTTGTTCAATATAAGCCCAAACCTGGCTCGAGCCTATGGCATGCCAAAATATTTTAGCTTGAGCCTGGCCCAACATATTTATACAGGGCCCAACCCGCCATATTTATATAGGGTACGACCTGAGCCGGAGCCCTCTTGAAAGGAAAAACAAGAAAATGAAGAGGAAGAAATGATGTTTGAGCATATACATATTAAAGAAGAAATGGAGAAATTTAAAATATACAGTATCGGCAACGGCTGTAGTGAGGTGCATTTTTGAAATTGAGGAGATTTGGTGTTCAGGATTAGGGTTGGGGTTTGGAGGAGGTAGAATTCGAAAGGTTTTTACATGGGGTTTGGATTTTAGTTCCATTTTGGTGAAAATGATAGAGAGGGGTTTGGATTTTGGGGAAATGATAGAGGGGTTTAGATTTTGGGGGTAATATGAGAGAGAGAGAGAGAGAGAGAGGATTGGAGGTGTAGAGAGATAGGGAGAGAGAAGGGCAACATCGTTGAAGCATGGAGTGATATATATATATATATATATATATATATATATATATATATATATATATATATATATATATATATATATATATATATATATAGAGAGAGAGAGAGAGAGAGAGAGAGGAGATCGGAAGTTTGAGAGTAGAACCTTAACAAGTCGGGCCGGGTTGATGGGCTTTTAGTTAGGTAAGTTTGAATTCATCTTGCTTGTGAAATGGGCTCGACTTTTAGGCCTAAACTCGGCCCTCGGGCCTAATTCTCCAGCACAAGCCTGACACATTGACATCCCTACTTCCGATGGGTAAAACTTTTTTGCTACGCATCCTCAGAATAAGCAATCCTCCTGCTCATTATTTTATTACCTGTGCATCATTACTCATTCACATAGAAATAATGATTGTTTTTGTTAAAATTGTGTGGTGATTTCATTTTATATAGAATGTATACTTGTATCTATATACACGTGTAATGCACATGAAGAGGAAGTAAATTGCAAGTGAGAAATTATCACATAGGTACAAACATATGACAATGGCTATGAGTTAGAGATACGTGGGGCTCACTATGACCCGTGAGTTCCATACAACCCATTCATTAGACACTACACCACATATTAGGCCAATTGATCCCAAAATCCAACATTATCCGTTATTTAGGTAAGCCACACCAAAGGAAAAAAAATGGGCAATAAGAGAGGTGATTGCTTGCCTCCAAGTATAGAGGTTCGTAAGTAGTATCCCATGAATACAGGGTCGATCCCACGGGGAGATGAATTGCGAGAAGGAGAAAATCAACTACAAAACAAACTAAGTAATAAAAAAAAACTAATCTGATAATTTGATTTTAGGAGTTTTGAATGGATGTAATTCAACTGAATTTAAACAACACCCAAGCTTCAAAGTTCCACACATAGGTTAATGTTCCAAAATCATGATGACTTGGATAACACAATGAGGTTCTAAGCACTATGGTCAGCCTAATCGAAAAATAAAACAGTTTAAATATTTTAATAAATGATATAAAAGATTAGAAAATCATGGATTTGTACTATTGATATATATTCTCCACCGCCAGTGATTTTAAAAATTTAATATCAATGAGATAATGAATATCAAAGAAATATAGTAGGTTGAGAACCTCTCCTATCTAGAAAATCTAATTGATCTAGGGTAAGCCTATCCATCAATGTGGATCTCATATGATAGAAACATATAGATCTCATATGAAGATAAAAAAATTGAACCTAAACAATTGATAAAATGCATACACCATTCTTCTCATCATTAAAATAATAAATCATCATAACTATGAAAATATTAAACCAATGTGCTTCCTTTC